>CM076398.1:49337553-49697553 GCA_038363315.1 Mugilogobius chulae | reverse complement strand
AAAGGACATCTCAGTGGGACTGCAGTCAGACATGTTCACAAAGACATAAGGAGCACCCCATATGTAGGTATTCTTGAGGGTGACACAAATCCCAAACATCCCCTGGAGCTACAGAAAGTGTCAGGCTTTTGAACTGGTTTGCCCACAATATGTGTCAGAGCAAGCATGACATTGAGACTTGTTGGTTTGTCATATAGTGAAGCTGCAATATCTTCCATATTATTGTAAAGCTGGAATATCAATCAGAAAGATTCAATAGTCTGACTTGCATAGTCTACAGTAGAAAGGAAGTGATTAAGCTGTTGGAAGAACTGACTTCCTCTGTACATTTTAAGCACATAAATCAAACTCATTACAGAAAAAAGGGAGGCAGGAAAACAGGCTTCCTTGTGTGAATCCACCCAACAATAGTTTCCTATAGGGCAAGTTCAGGTGCAAAAACAGGATGGAGAAAAACTCACCAGCTCACAATGGGAAAATAACCTTTAACTCACGCTGGATAATTACTTTGTAAACATATCAAGCCCTTTATTACGTCTAGTTTTCTAAAAGTGTGTTTGAAGAAGGAATCGAAAAAGCAACATAAAAAGCAGTTTAAATGCTCCTGGCAGCACACAGAAGCAGGCAGAGGTGTTTGCCCCGCCCACACTCTAAGCTGATTGGTTGATGCGTATCAGCGCGTGCTTCTGTTGGATCCTCACACGGTCATTTTTATCTCTTCAGCCGTGAACACCGCACGGCTAAGGGGCATGAGGACCGCGGCTGATAAGTGGGACTGTTCTGTTTACGCTGGGGACACACGGAGTAGAACGGTCTGCTATGGTAAGATTTAACATTTATTTATTACAGTGTTGCAAGAGGAATTTGCAAAGAGCATTAACTCGCTGAAGCTAAAACTTAAAGACGATTAGATTAATACAAAAGTAAAACTGGTGCAGGTATTTCAGTTTTGCGTTATCGTCCGTCCTGATAGTTGAAGAAGCATCCCCCGGACATTTACGCGTGAGACTTGGGTAGTGTGCGGGCTCAGCTGCAATTGGAGGTGGAAGATAATTAAGCTGAAATTTCTCCATGATGAAACCAATTAGCGAACGCCCAGAGGAGATTCTTTGTCCACCATGGGAACGGGAACGAGCCCAGATTGTGTTGGACTACAAAGCGTCCCAAAATGTTCCCATGATATTTTGTCTGCACGCGCGTCTGTGCCAGGCGTAATAATGGATAGATTTGGCGTGCATTTGTTGAATAATTCATCGTAATGGCGACAGACTGGAAACCTTTAAGTTATGGAATATTTATGCTTCCATTATGGTGTATAAATATGTATGAGTGTCAGACTGACCATTCTATTATGCACCTATTTTATCAGCAGCAGCAGAGGGGTCACTCAGCGAAAATTCAATTTCTTTGAGGTAATTAATATAAATGAGGAAGAAAACCAAATGAACATTATCAAGACAAACATAATCTACTGACTATCGTCCTGACTATGATTTAGTTTAGCTGAATGTGCATTTTTTACATTTCTTCACGTATTTTTCATTGTGATGTTATTGATATTTGTGATGATTAAAGAATTTGAATCTGATTAATCAACATTAAAGGACATATTATGCAATATCGACTTTCAAATCCTATTCTAAAATTGCTTCTTCATCAAAAACATTGCTGAAGTTTTGTCTGAGGTATTTTTTGTTACATCAAAACCACTTTTTGTTCTGAATGTCCCTGATCTGTGATGTCTTTAAAGTTGGAGTAACTGACTTTTTTAGTTATAAATTAGTAACCTTTGTGTTTTCCACTAAAAAGTATATGATCCATGCAGCACTTTGTGAAAAAACTTGATCACTGAGTACTGTCTGAACTGAATAATAAAGAATTTTATAGTTCTAATCAAGAACCAAATGCAGCGTTCTGATTGGCTGTGCTTGGGGTGGTCACTACAGTTTCACTTTACTGTTTGTAATGAGTTTTTTAAGCATAAAGCCAAAATAAATACATGTGATATTAACCATGTGTTGAATGATTTAGGAGAGGAAGTTGTCAGATTTAAAACCTCAATCATGTTTGTAGTGTAAAAGCTCTAACTCAATTCTTGATGTGAGAAACACTTGAATATCATGTCTGCTCTACAACACTTTTGTAATTGTTCTGGTGCCTGATATTCCAATGTGGAGAGGCTCAGAAGCATGCTTAAAGGATAAAAACATCACAAAAGATACATGTTTCTCCTTTAAATTTCAAATGTACTGTTTAAATGCAGCTTATTAAGTCATTTTCTTAAGCACTTGAGCAAATGTATATATTTTTTTTTTGAGCGTTTAGATTTGCATAATTTATGTACGACAGATTTACATAGTTTATTTACTACATAATGCCTATGCCAGGTCTATTATACTGTATCTGTATTCTACTCATCAGAGGTTTTGAGTTGTTCTCATTTAAAGATGCACTACTCACATTAACCAACAGATGGTAGCAGTTTACTTTGGATGAATATTTTTACATCCAGAGCTATCATCTTTTCAACACGTTTTGTCACTTTTGACATTGAAGAACTGCCTGTTTGATCTCCAATGAACTTATTTGTAAAGTACAGGGCATATACTACAAGCTGTTGCCCCATTTAAACTTCTATAATTAAAGTAAAGGCTCTAGCAAATGTTAAGAATCATTTTTAGTCTGGCTTATCTTTTGATTTCCTGATGGCTCTGTAGTTAATTATTAACATTTATAAACCAAAAAGAGTCACAACCATTGAGTCATGTGCTGTGAAATAAGACCATGTTGCTTGTAATTTGCACTTTATAACCTTATCACACCATCACACAGTTTGGTAAATATAGTATTTTTAGTCATGTAATTCATAAAGCTGATTTTCTCGTCTTAAGTTGCTTAGCAGAATGTATTTTCAGCTGATTGCAGAGTCTTCTTAAACAAACTAATACTAAACTTTAACTGAGATTTCTATTTTCTGATCACACCTCTCATAGTTGTCAAAGTGATATCTACAGGTAACCTGACTTGAAGGATAATATTTGTAGATTATGCAATAAGGAAAGTCCCTTTTCCCAGGTGGCGACACAATGAGGGTACTGTTAACCACTTTACTTTCACTTTCCAGATGAGTTACTTGGAGAAATAATAATGTGATAATACTTGAAATTCTTATTCCAATTTTTCAGCTCCATAACAGGCGGGTCAGTGCATGTCTGTTCTTCACTTTGTCCCGACAGGATTGATAAGGGTGCAGCAGCAGTGTCAGTGAAAGTTGTTTATAGTTTGGTCTGTTTCTTCCACAGTGACCTGTAAAGTCACATATCTCTGTCATGGTTGGTTTGAGATTTTATTCATGCTGTTTCCAAACACCCACTTACAAACTATCAACACTGATCTGAGTGATACATGTGAGAACCTGCTGTAGAAAAGCGTTTATCCATGAAAGGACTATATCATACTACTGTGTGTGCTGTGTTTCATATAGGACATGTTTGCATTGTGTCTGCTGCTGAGTCACTTCCTAATGTTGTGACAAAGGTCTGCCGAGTGATCCCATATCCTCAAAACACAAAATAGTTTGGACATTATTAGGCCCACCTTAAAGAAGAAGTACATCTTGAAGTATCTCTTTTCACTTTTATTACAAACATACAAAATGAAATACAAAATAAATACAAAAGAATGTCAGCAGTCTATAAAGTCATTCATATGCATCTATGTACAAATTAAGCCTCCAGGGCCTAAACTGTAATCAGTCTGAACAAAAAGAGCCACTAATGCTGCAGGCAACATCAAACTGGCTGAAATTGTAACTTTAAAAGCTTTCTGCTCATTCTGTCAGTCCTTGAAGTGGCCGGAGCACAAATCTCTCTCTGCAGTAGCTGTGATGCTTTACTGGGATGTGGAGGAGGACCCGCTGTGGTTCTGACCTCGGTGTCGTTGCCGTGTTCGCTGGTGGTGACCTTTTGTTCGCCTTCGGTTCCTCCTGAGGCAAAGTCTCACATTACGGCCAAGTTTATGTGCCCTAAGGGGAAGAAAGCGGAATTTAAATGACAAGGCTTCATAATGTGAGCAGAAAGATGTTGAAAAACCCAAGCTGACAAAATGTGTGGTTTTACTGAGAAAAATGATCTCGTTTTAACCACTTTTCTAAATGTTTTCATTCCAACGTTATTCTTGAATCAGCACTGTATAATGTTCTTGTATTTCTAAATGTTTGTTTAAGCGTTCAGTGCTGCTTTGTTCTTACACAAACCGGTTTGACCACAGGCACATGATTTACTGGAAATCTAGACCGTTCTTTAACTTAGTCTAAAGCAAAACTTACCTATTCCAGCATCGAATCAGCTGTTTGCCCATCTGACTCTCTGGGTTTATACACACTGGTGCGTTGTTCTTCTTCATTGTCACACTAAAAACAACACAACATTTGTTAAAGTCAGGTAGTTAAATGTAAAATTTAGCTGAATGCAGTAGCAGATACTTACATGACTGTCATCTTGTCACAGCTGGGGCTCCTGGGGTAGACCGAGAGCTCCTTAAGTGGACCTCTGACGCCCCGTTGTGTTTTGGGACATAAACATCGTCCCGGGACAAACGTGCTGCCAGACTGTCTCACTACACAAACATAGACGCGTAACAAGATTAGTCAGAGGATCATTCATAATCTTGCTACAGCAGCACAGAGTCAACCACATGCCATAATAAACACACAAACAAAGCACCAAATAATGTCTATGTAGTTCAAAACAATTAAAAAATAAGCAGTTGTGATGTTGTTATTACCTGAGAGTATTGTGAACAGTAGAATCAGAAAGCCAAATTGACAGAGAGATCTTGAATATAGCTCCATTGTGATGTGGGACAGGCGCTTACTGAGCCCCTTGCACACATGTGAAGCTCTTTTATACCCAAGCTCCTCCCCCGCTCACTGCAGCGGCTGGGCTTTCCAATAGAAAGTCCCAATGCCACTTTCCCTCTAAAAATGAAGTCAGGGGATCAGGGATGATGCACGGACCAAGGGCATTACTTTAGGAAATTATGCTTCAAATATCTGACAAGGATACTTAAGACATATTGTGTGTAGTCCAATGTGCTTCCTGCTTCTTCCTGAAAAGCCTTCAACTGTTTCTATTGTTAAAAATTATAATTGTGTTTTCATGGACAAATGTGTATGAATGATCACTGTTGGTGTCTTTGAAAACAGGATAATTTTGTAGTATTTTCACAGTGCTTAGCTGTTGCCACATTCCTTTTACCTGTGGCTGGCACAGAATCAGCAGCACCACGTGATTTCCACTAATTGTGTATCCTGCTGAACAAAGAATGCACCATGTTTAGTGTTAATACAGTATGTGTGGATCTAAAAGCAGCAAGACCACAGAAAGTGAAAGAAATGTAACTATAAAGAGTGTTATAATTTTAGTTTTGGTTGATTTATGAATATGCAAAGAGATATTTTGAGCTCAGTTAAGGCCAACTTCAATAAAAACAAATGATTAGTAGTGTGATGGGATGGTTATTAGATTCTTTATGAAGCTGGAAGTTTGTATGTCTGTCTGTGTGGTGTTACTCATAACTAAAAATACTTAAGTTGACTTCCTCTCCTTTAGATAGTTCTGTTAAATTTATTAGTTGATTGTGTTAACATGTTTCTGTTCTTGTAATAAGAACAAGAACAGAAACATGTTCTTGTTTCTGTTCTCTTCATCATAGTTCATCAATCTGGTGAAGTCAATCATCAAAATTCACATTCCATTTAGTTGTTGTTTTTTTTTATAACAAAGCACAATGTACTCAATAGAAAGAGTTTTTCCTTGCATCATCACATAATCTGAAAATAGCCAATAACAACATATTTTGTAACACATTTTGCTTTCGTAAAAAATAACTTCATTTTGTTTGTCTGTCAGCAGGGTTTAGGTCAAAATGGGCGAGCAGAAGATGTGTGTGAAGCTCAGTGAAGAGAAACTCATTCCAAGGTAAGTCTTCGCTGTGTTCTTATTGAGTGTTCATACTTGCACTAACTCCACTTAAAAACTAAGACTGAACCTGAAACGAAACATAGACAATGTCAAGCAGAACTAGTGTCATATCCAGTGACGGCAAAGTAACAAAATACAAAAGTACTGTACCAAAGAAACATTTTCAGAACCTGTACTTTGTTGAAATAATTTTTCAAGCTGGGCACATACATCTGTACTTTACTTTATTACATTTTTTACTTGTCTGGAAAACAAAAGTACTTTCTGTGTGATTAGAGGCAATATATTTTAGTACATTCAGTGCTTTAAGTGGTGTAGGATGCTCTGGTACTAAGTTCCATCACTTCTAAAAATGCCCCATTTGAGTACCGGCACTTCTCTAAAGCGATCAGCCTGTTCTTTTTATGATTTTTAAAGAATTGAGACTCTAAATGAAAACACAGGCACTTCTTTTTGTACACTTAAAGCACTGAGCACATTTATTCTGCCAAAAAGTTTTGGGTTCAACTCTTGGTGTTGATCAGAAGTCTGTGTGAAATGCTTTTGAACCAGTCTATGCTTTTACTTTAGTCTGCTCTTGAAGTGATATTTGAGTACATGTAATTCAGTTCTTCTTTCTCTACTGCTCATGTCAAGACCAAACAAGTACAAGCCCAAACGCACCCTTTACAAACACTTTTCCTGAACAATATCTTTATGGTTTTAGGGCTGATATCTTGTCTCTACTTCGGACCTACAACTGTTACCACGAAGGCAAAAACTTCCAGCTCAGGACTCGCGAGGTAAGACCATAAAAGCCCCAAAGACTGTATCGCTGTGTGAGAAAGTGTAGCGCTTCAAGCAAAACTGTAAAATAGGTCACACAAGACGTGGAATCAGTTTAGGCATAAATCTGATTGACATCACATGCAGAAGAGAAGTGAGGCCGAACGTGACACGAGATGTACAAGTTCTGAACTATGTGTTTACATGCTGTCAGGCATGAGGGATTTCTAAATAAGTTGGAGTACCTAATATTCACGCTACAAATCTATTTTCTAGCTCTTATAAATCCTGGTAATATCCACATGCATTCATTTTAACAGACAGCAAAGTGAAACTAAAGAGACCCGTCCAAGCACAGCCAATCAGAGAGCTGCTTTTGTTTATCTAGAGAAATACAATACAGTATTTTATTATGAGATTCAGACAGTACACAGCGATCTGATTTTGTGACAAAGAGCTACATTTACAATATACTGTTTTTGTGAAAAAGACTCATTTGACCAATTTACCAAAAAGTCAGTTATCTGTTATAAGAGCTGGACGATATTGACAAATATGAATATCTCGAGAAAAAAAAAACAAATCAATACCTCGATAACGATATTTGGATGATATTTCATCAGTCCAATATAAACGTGTTAAAATCTGTCTTCAAATGTGTTACTGCACTGGAAAACATATTGCCAGTACGTTTAAAATAGGTTGAATGCAGTAGATTTGAGCAGGTTTTAACTTTCTGAAATAAATATTTGCCAATAGAACAAGTATTATAATTAGGGATGCAACTTTTCAGTTCCGACACCGATTCCAATACTAATAGTTTATGTATTTGCTGATACCCGTTATCAACAGATACTAATGTAAGGACTGAATTAACTTATATTTTCTTATCAAAACATAAGATATTTGGTCTTTTAGTGTTCTGTAACTGCGATCAATCGTGCAAGTCACAACTTACCTACTTATTCTGAATAAAAAGTCAAACATTTTGAGATGTTCTGGATCAACACCAGCCTGTAAATGTGTCTCATTACAAAAAACCTTTGAAATCGGCTGAACCGATATCATGAAGCCGATACGCGATCCAACTAACCAGCTAAATTCCCTGGATTGGCACTGATAGCCATCCCAAAATCGGATCAGTGCATCTCTAATTATAATTTCCCCCATAATTTCACTTTTGTGTGTTTTTCTAATTTTATGTAATGTAAATCTAAATATTTTATACTTGTTCTAGTTGGCAATCTGAGTTCAAATCGACTCAAAACATGTAAATTGATACATTCTAAGCACATATTTCATTTTTTCCAGTGTGTTTACTTACTTTATTTCTAAACACACATATTTGTCAAATTTATTACAAAAGATCGGCAGTCTCCTAATCTCATCGTCCTCTTTTGTAAAGCACTTTGAATTACTTAGGTTAAAATTCTGATATAAATATAAACTGGTCTTTTTTAATGTAAATTAGCTCTTTAGTAGCATGTTTTTCTGCACAATATATTTGATACTCACAATATTGTCTAAAATTTACTCTTTTACCCAGCAATATCTGTAAAGCTAAGAGCATACACGAGAAATCTCTATATTTTATTGAAGAGACATGACAGAAACCAAAGATTTCACTGCTGTTTGGTCACATTCTCATGAACAATGGTCAAATCATAATGTCTTTCAATGCAATAAATGTAGCAGTAAACTTTTATATTGTGGCATAGTTGGCATCAGGCGAGAACAATGACTTGCAGAATGAGAAAAACTTGAAGCTTGGCATTTGTTTAAAACCAATAATATTTCATTAGACTCATAGAAATCGTTGGACCAAAAGCCTTACGCAGCACAATGAGTGTTTTACTGTTGTGGTGAGGCTGTGAAGGTGTTTGCAGCAGCGTGGTGATTTGTTACATTCCTATACTATGGGTTTTAGGGTCTGGAGTTTCCCTTTGTGTTTCTCACTGGACACTGCTGTGACTGTGAGCGTACGTAGGAAAAGCTGGTCATGATGTTTTGAGAGCTACAACTGTACAGACTCACGCTGGTCATCCCGGGAAATTCCCTCTGGCAAAACATGCTTCGCAAAACATATATGTACTGTTCACTCAAGCAGAAACTAATAATGACTGTAATTAAGTGATTAGTTGTTTGGAATCATAAAGAAGGCCAGTAAAGACTCTTTAAAACCAAAACATCCTGAATTTTGTAATTGACCCTGTGCTTTAGGTTGTTTATTTTGAAATTATAAAGCTTTACCATTAGCATTGACACACAAACACATCTTTTAATAATAAACACACTTTGGTCCTTTGGTGAGTTTTCTTGTGATTTGTGAAGTCTTTGCCCAAGAAAACCAGTCACAACTCACTGTTCACTGTCGAATTTATTTGTCATTTTAGACTGATAGTGAAAACGCCATAGAAATGAACTAAACAGCAAGTGAAAATGCCGACAAGATGTAAACAAGCTGTAAACGACTTCTAATCCAGGTGGTTAAAGTAAAGTAAGATACATGTAGGCCTAAATGATGTCAGAGCCTGGCTTAAGCACATTTACAAACCACTTTTACATGAATAAAGTCAACAATAAACAACGAGGGCCATGTGTTAAGTAGTTTTAACACACAACAACGGCATCCTTTGCATAGTGTGTTAAAACTGCGCTTATACCACAACTACAACCTGAAAAAATTCACCAGTGAATCTTAAACTCTTGTTGAGGGTTTGAAAATGTCTAACATAAAAGTTATTTCTGTGTTTTAAGCAAAGCTAGTAGTTCCCTCTCAGCAGTTGATCATTTGTTTATCTGTTGTTATGGTGACTGTCTCGACCCTTTTCGTCCCGGAAGACCCGATCCGTTCGGAAGTTCACTTTTTTTATAAATAAAACGTAAATGAAGGGCTATTTTTTGTTCTTTATTTTAAACACATAACACTATCGTCATCCACAAGCCCTGTATTCTTTACCAACAGCCGTTATTTGCCTCTTAAGCAGTTTATCTAGTGTAATACAAGAGTTTGATCTTTCCGTTCAACCCCTGAACGCATCATCACACGTGACCTTTTGTGCCACGAAAAAAATATAATTTTTGGCAAATTCTTAAACAATATTTTTCGTTATTTGTTCATAAACAGTTAAATAATTCACGAATAAAGATTAGATTAAAAACAAGCTTTTTACATTATTATTTTCAATGTGTGCATGTTCTAATCACACTTCCGGACGGATCGGGTCTGTCGGTACGAAAGGGGCCGCGACAGTGACCACAGAGCAGTGATTTAACTGTTGCCGGAAAAAAGTAATGTAGAAACTATAGTAGAAAATGCAACAAAAATATGGATTAACAAGTAAAAGTGAAAAAAGTGATGCTGTAAATTTGTTTGTGATTGATTGATAAACATTTTACATTAGTTTGACCAGTAAACCTTAAAGTTGGAGTACCTGGTTTTCAGACCACAAATATTATACATTTACATATTTAAATCTCTCACTGACCCACTCACACATTATTAACAATTTTAGTTTTGGCTTCAATTATGGCAACTGGAACAGCTTTTTACAGACATCAAAGTGAAACTGAGGTGCACCACCCAAGCACAGCCAATCAGAACGCTGCTTTCATGAAAAACAAGATATATTCTTATATTCAGGCAGTACACAGCAGTCTGATTTTTGTCACAAATGCTACTTTTACGTTATAGCCTTTGGTGGAAAAGATAAAGTTGAATTAATTTACACAAAAAAGATTGATACTTCAGCATTAACTGCCAGGTTAAAGCCATCTTTTAGAACATTTTGTTGGATTTACTCAGTATCGTCAGAATATCATTACTGTGGTGCTTCCAGTCATCTCCATTTCAAAATATGCAACATTAGAGTGACAAAATATTTAAAACTGTCCTTATTTTGATAATAGTTTAACAATATGAATGTTGGTGCGTAATCACAACAGCATTAAGTGGTCCCTGAGGTTAGTAGTGGGTTCTGAGGGGCCCCTTTGTGGTATTAAGGTCTTGTGTCATCACTTAATCTCCAGACAGCCACAAATGATTAAGATGATTGGGGTCAAGACACAGGAAACACTTCATTCATTTGTCACCATTGTGGTTTTTGCAAAGTAATGACAAAAATACTCATTCTTCTGTGTGGTTGTTTGGACTTCCTGTGGGTCTACTGCACTGCTGCAATACTCCAAATACTCCAATCCCATTCAACAGGCTTTAATCCAGTAAATATTGCTCTGCGTAAAGCATATTCATTTCAAATACCTTCAGCAAAACCCTTTCCCGGCACCAGACACTGATCATATACAGATGTGCACCTGAGAAAGTAGATCTGCATCTCAGGTCTCTGGAGCTCACAACTTTTCATTTCAAAAACACCATGTGACGTTTCATTTAAAGATTTGTCTTGTGCCAGCTCTGCCAGTAATGCAGTTTCTCTATCACACCGCTGTTTTATACAACACCAATCTTCCTAACTTACCATGTGACCCAAAGTATTGTTCATGACAGATGTGTAAATGATTGTTTGTGAAGCATTCAATATAATTAAACTTGAAAGCGTATTCATTATAATATTTGAACTTGAGTTTCCCAACTGTAGGACAAATAAAAGGTTTTAGGTGAGTCACTGCTTTTGTGTGATAAAAATGTTTTATTGAACACTAATATAAGTTTTTAATCTTGTATAATCTGTTTAACAACTGAAAATGGTACTAATGTGATGACCAAATGCCAAGTTCCTTTGGTCACATGGTCTGTCAGGTGACTCGAGTTGTGTAAAACAGGTGTTAAAAACTCTGAAGGCATTTCAGATAAAAGAGTTTCGCAATTCCAAAAACATAAAATAATAGATAATATAACTTTTCAACTAAAAAAGCCATGATTAGAAAAACTTGATAATATGTCACATAATAATTAATCCATTAGATCAGGGGTATCAAAATTGATCAGAGTTGGTCAAGGGCCACATTTTAAGTTGACCTAGGTCAACCATGTGGTGTATTTAAATAGGGATTTATGCTGTATAAAGCTAATATAACACATATATGTCCACATTTATATTGTATTACTTTACATTTTAATGAAATATGGACAAATTGTATGCATTTTGCTGCTTTCCAGTGCATTTTAGAGGTTTTATATCAACACCTGGCGCTGCTGCACAGGGCAGCAGAGAAGGGACTGAGACAGCACTAGGCTGCAGTGTATTGTGGGACTGTAGTTCAAATTGTTATTCCAGTCACTATTAATAAAAATCAGAAATCATCCCCTGTGCCGCCAGTTTGACTCCAGTTCGACTCCAGTTTGACTACTAGATGAATAATCTGACTACAAATAAAATGAACCTCAGTTTGATGATTATTGAAGCACGAACCAAACAACAGTGTGAATGAATTATTCCTCAATACATCACCATTCATTTAGTATATAAGTCTGGATAAGATATCCTTTATTTGTCCCACAATGGAGAGTAACAAGACTGCTCAAGTTAAGCTTTCAGAAGATAAATGTACTGTTGATTCATTACAGTTGTGGTCACCTACTTCTTCAACCAAAAATATTGTCTGGGAAAAGCAGATCTAGGTCATTTGACGAGTTTATTTCTCACAGAGCTTGTTTCAGGACAAAGGGGTTACTCATCGTGGGTGACTCACTTGGTCATAATCCCAGAATCCATGGCTTAGTAAAATGTAATGTGACCTATAGAGCCACTGTGAATGAGAAATGCCTTATCAATCATATTATATAAACTGTTTACTGGAGTTTAATACCACTCAATACTTTACACGGAACAAGCTGAAGTGAGACGACAGCACGGCCCAGGTGTTGTCTGGCAGTTTTACAGTTTAAACAAACATCAGGGAACAACATTCTGACTTGTACTTTCACTCTCTTACCCAATGCTCACAGTCACGTGCTTATAACCTGTTCATGATGACTTTTCGTTTGTCCAGGAATGGTTCCTATTTAAAAAAGGAGAAATGATCATCTGTGTCTTTGAAATCCAATTGTTGCCCAGGATGACTACTTTTTTTTTTTTTTAAACTACACACTTTCTCTAATTACCCAATGTAATTTTATTATTATTACAAAATGTATAATTTTTATGAGTTAACACCAAGAATTTGGGTGTTTCTATTATTATGCATTTGTAACTAAACACAGAAGTAAAAATACACGTTTTTGTCCTAAGAGTATACTCTGAGGTCCCTGGTGGTACTTCAAGGCAAGGTTTTTGTTAACTGTGCATTTGTCCACCACAGGAGGGCAGTATCTCCCTTTTCTGACCTTTAAAACGAAGCTTATTATTATTTTTTTTTTTTTACCATGGCAACCAGCAGACATTAAGAGCACAACCATTATTTAGCTTGTACTATTGCCACTCATTCTAAATGTTGAGGAGCAAGAATGTCCATGCATGACCTCTATATAAATAAACCCATCATCATCATCATCATCATCATCATCATCATCATCATTAATGTGTGACTGAGTGAAAATAATTATGTTTTCAATTAGAGGCACTGCCCTAAAAAGACTGCAACAATTATTTAGCTTCAACGTCTTAACTTTTCATTTGGCTCGAAGCAGGTTATTATCATCAACACAAAATATGTTCTTTTCTCTGAACACACGGGACATTTGAGAGACTTAAAACAGCAGTTTTCTTACTCATTAACTCTTTATGAATCTGTCCTGGTTTCCGGTGTGATGGTGACTCAGTGATGTAGCAAAAGATCCGTTTTAAACCCTGTAATAAATGTAAAAGGTTTAGACGGCATCTGTACAACTATTGTTATTAATTATTCAAATTTTTTGTTTGTTTGTTTGTTTGTTCAATTTGTAGGTTTTGCATACAAGCTGACCCTGACTGAGAATAGTTGACTGTGAAAAATACAACTTTATTTTTTATCTTTAAGCTTGAGCTTATCTTAAACTTATCTTTAAGTCAGATTATTCTTATCAGACGGTGGACAAATGAACAAAACAACTGTGTCTAGAGTCTAGACTGACCAGAACAAAGTCTTAACATTTATTATTTCTACCTTGATAAATTAAGATAAATCTTTTGTTGTGCCTTATTAGCTTGAAATACGTTCTGTCGGCCTATGCATTGTGTATATATGGATATTAATCTTTATAGGCTTTTGATTCACAGGACAGAAAAGGTCAAAGTTTCAAGCATTAAAATCAGTTCAGAATCAGTCTCTAACAACACATTTGACTTTGTGCATCTTATCGGCATTTTAATTTCTATGGGGTTTTCACTACCTGAGTCTAAAATGAAAAATTACTGTAAGACCAGTGAATAAAGTTGTTAAAGTTGTTATTGGTTTTCTGTGACCGCATTTACCAATCAGAAGAATGCGTACTAAAGGACCAAAGTGGGTTTATAAAAGTTTGTGTCGAAATGCTAAGCTTGACAATTTGTAAATAAACTTATTAGATGCACATAGTTAATTTATAGCTATGGATCAAACTTTTTTATAGTTTTGCAAAGATATTGACTGAATAAATGGTCACTGAGGCAATGTTATGTGTCTGGCCCAAGGACACAACAACAATCTCCTCCTGTTGTCCCACTGTTGCACCTGGTGTTCTAGCGGTCTCCCATCCATGAACTAACCAGGCCCTGACTTGCTTAGCTTCTGAGATCTGACAGGATCAGGCTTTGACAAGCAGGTGTGGCCACTGTATTGTTTGGAATTAGGTGTAAACAAGACACACAGCTTGAAATAGAATTCTTGACATTATTTATTAAAAAAAAATAAAATTATGAAATAATGTAAACATCCTCCAGTGTATAAATAATAAATAGCATTCTAGCAGACTGTTCACTGTATGAGCAGACTCTGCGGTCCTCCAGCATGTGTGTGTTTATCAAGTCCAACAAAACGGCTCCTTCAAGTCCTTTGTCCAAATAACCAGTCCAGTGGGTCTTTGCCCCTGCTGTCTCTCTCTCTGCTCAGCCTCAGAGACAAGTCTTCTGTGCTCTGGGACACGGTCCTGGAAGTCCTTAGTGCTCGAGGAGATCCGCGAGGTAAAGAGGCGTGGCAGGAAGCTTTGTTTGGGCTTTGGAGCAGGGCCGACCCCTCTGTCCTCTCTGGAGACGCACAGGTCCACAGCAGGGCGCCTCAGAGGAACACGCCAAGGCCCTCATACTGGCCATGTAATCGTCCAGAGAGGGAACAGTGTGAGCGGGCTGGTACAGGCTCTGAGGAGAAGTGTCCTCCAGTGTCTCTGTGATGGTGGGCAGATGAGGCAGCGACAGCAGCAGTCGTCTGTGTTTCATTCTGTACAAAAAATAAAAACAAAAAACATTCCCATTTAGAATCAGACATCCACAATGAATAAACAGACTATGACCTACTGTTTTTATTATAATAGTCAGTAATGTGTCTTTTTGATGGAGAGTTAAGGAGCAACATTTCAGAATTTACAGTATCAATCTTTGCTGGTATTTTGTTTTAAAGGTTCCTATATTATCTTTATAATGTTGTGTCATCATCAAAACATATCTAAGTTGTGTTTTGCTTCATCCACAACCATTTTATCAGATAAATCCAGCATATTCAGGGTGTATTCTTTCTTCAGACAAAACACACAGTTCTCCTCATGATATCATTAGTGAAAATACAGAAAGTGCCCCACTGTGTTTTAAACTCTACACACATTCACTAGAGTTACTTTGGCCTTGGATTTGTTAAGCCGGAACTTGAAGCTACAGCTATTGTATTAACCTTGTTTAAACTGCTTCACAGTTTAACACAAGATATTAATTTTAATGGAAATCTCAAAAAGAAAAGTAAAAACCAACATCATTGTCCAAAAGGCATCTACTTAAGAGTCTTCAGTTCAATTGAGGCTAAAATAACAGTTACAATAAAAACTATCAGAGCCTTTTCATCTTTGAAGACAGGTTAACATCTGATTATTTAAACATTTGTGAAGAATCTAAAACAACTTTAGGATGTTTTGGATGAAGTAAAAATTTCAAAGAGCTGAAAAAAGTAAAATTGCATATACTGGACATTTAAACTAAAATGAATGCATGTTCCATTAAGAAAATTTGATTTTTGTCATACTATCAAATCAAAAGTTTTTATTCAACTTTTTTTTTCTTTCGTGTCATCCTACTAAAACATCATCTCATTATACTCTTTGGCAAACCTAAATGAGGAACAGAATTCCTGATTGAAAAGCCAAAAGTAGAATTTAAGCTATATGGATTGGTTTCTTTATGATCATCTTAGAGAAGGACACATATCATTACAGGAAGAGTAATTTTGATCTTACTCAAGAGTGCATGTTTCAATTAGTTGCTGACAATAAATTTAGACTAAAGGTAAGAAATCAAATCTCTTGTAGAAATCCCGTCAGATACAGTTTGTGAGTTTATTTAAAATAGAGAAAGGCTCTTACCTTTGCAGTCGTTACAGTTTCTCTGTTAAGTTCCAGCTGTGATGTTGTCGTCAAGTATTCGTCCGTGTAGCTCTGACTGACCAGAATGTGTTTCCAGGCTTATAGAGACCGGCACGGGAGAGATTAGTCCACGTTTCTAAAATTAGCTCAACATGTG
This sequence comes from Mugilogobius chulae, assembly GCA_038363315.1. Lineage (NCBI taxonomy): Eukaryota > Metazoa > Chordata > Actinopteri > Gobiiformes > Gobiidae > Mugilogobius > Mugilogobius chulae. Next base: position 49,681,226 of record CM076398.1, on the reverse strand, counting down.
TGTTTGTGTGTGTTAGAGGAGAGAGAGAGAGGGAGAGAGAGAGAGAGAGGGCGGAGCAGGTGGAGTGTTCCGGAAACTGGGGAGGTGGTACAAGGTTCAGTAGTGCAGCTGGTCCCAATGTTTACACTGCAAAAACAATGAGGACCACCCCACCCCAGCCCCATAGACCCCCTCTCTAGTTCATTGTGTTCTTGGGTGTACAATCAGAGAAAAAACTAGAAACGACTTGAAGCTTCTCAAAATATTGACGCATGCATCGAGTGGAGCTGAATTATCTGAGAAAAAGTAGATTGTTTTTTATTTCTTCCATACTGATCAATCATGATTTTCTATTATATTTTCTTGTCTCTTGTAGAAAACAAAGACAGCTGCCTGAACTTCAAGTAAATAGAACAGATTATCAGGATTACAATAGATTTTATTTGGCATAAGATCAATAACCAAGCTTTTCTGTACATCGTCTTACTGCTCATGTGTAGTTCTGTTGTTGGCAGAAGAACATGTTTGTACTTGTGTTACTGCAACGTGATTGACTGATTGTAATACATTTTCTTGTCGATTATTGAGACTAAACAAAATCAGAATCGTCATGTTTTTTCTTATATTCAGTCAAAACAAATACTGAATGAAACAGATTATTGTTCATAAATCACTGTGTTGGGTTTAATCAGTGTGAAAGTTAAAGGGTCAATATGGATTTTTTTGGACAAATACCAGAATTTTGCCTTCTGCCTTGACCATAACTGATAAATGCAGATACCAATATTTGCAGCTTTGAAATCTATAGCCCAGCTCACCAAATCATTAACCTTACATTAATGAAACCAATTGTGTAGTGTATTTGTAACTTTTTAACCGTATTATAATTGCCTTCTCTCAGCAGCTCATATATATTTATATTAGAGAGTGGATGTCTTAAACTCTTGTCTTTAAACTCTTAATATTTAAATTTTTCAAAAGTTTATGGTACCCGAAACCAAGGCAATCTTCCACTGTCAATTAGACCTTTTTCTATTTATAAGCTTTTTACATCAATTTTGTGTTTTACAAAAAACTAAATGTAAATTACTGATCTACATAATTATAGTTAATTTCAAAATACACCGAAAAACGCAATAGGTTCTATTTAAGCAACAAAGAAAATCTAAACGTATTCATCTGGGATATAAATTGTTCTGAGGCATTATGATATAAATATGTAGCCTATATTAACTTAGTTGTGTGTTTATTTCAATTTTTACTTTTGAATCTGTCCAAAAGAACACATTTAATGACATGTCACACAGAGAACCTCCTCTGAAAATATTAGTGTTGATATTTTGTGATATCGTCTATATTGGCGAGTACTGATTTTGATCCTGACACATAAATCTCCCATTCCTTAAGTAAATGCAATAATACTCAGTGAAAGCGCTAGTTTACCATCAACCACTGTGACGCATACAATTCTAATTCTACGGTTAGGGGTTGTGTCAGGATATGTTAAAAAGGCCCCAGGACAGACAGACCAACTGACTTTTTACTAGATCAGCTGATTAAGTGGTCTTCTGACTATTAGATAACCAGTCTTGAGTTTAAGGTCTGACAGTGAAATTGATTTATGCGCTTTTCCATCAGTGGAATGTGGGTTAAATTAACTGCTAATTTGTTCTTAATATTATGATAGAACTAGTTAGGTATTCAAATATGTTTTACTTTTTTGTTTGGATAGGTATAGTGTTTTTATTACTACTTGTCATTATAAATCAGCATTATCTAATTGTAGTTTCTATTTTGAGGACACTATCTAATATAAAAAAATCTCCAGACACATTTTCCGTCTGGTGAACTCTGTGTACGTGAGCGCTTCTCCGTTTTGACCCAGACGTGACTCGTGTCTTGTGCTTCTTTCGGGGGAAAAAGGAGAGTGGAATTTCACTGAGCTGAGAAGATTTGTCCGAAGCGCCCATTTCTGCACGTACACCTGATATTGAGCCTCTGTGGCAGTCGGCCAGAAGGATATCCTCCCAGAGCTGTTAACCATTGTTACACCATTGTATGTGTGTTTTCTGTGCAGGAGGATGGAGAATTCATTCTCGAGGGGCTTCTGAACATTTATTGGGGTCTGCGTCGACCAATCAGACTTCAGATGCACGATGACAACGAGAGGTTTCAGCACCACAGGTAGAAGATGGCACAAATGCAACAACACGTAAAAAACAATTATCATGATTTAATAATTCAAGCCCTAGTTTTACATCAAAGAATCCGCTGAACATTTCTTAACGTTGTCCATGAACCTAAATTAATACACATGGGTAAGAAAAAAGAAAACAAATGATAATCTTGTGTATTTGTCCTCACTATTGTGAAAGGAGAAGTTGTATTCAAAAGTAAGATTTTAAGCTACAATAAAGAGAAAAATCCGAGGCACTCTGATTAAAAGTCCTTTATTATCGTGGACTTGCCTACGCGTTTCGGCCGCGTGGGGCCTTCTTCAGGGCATGTGAAAAGGTAAAACCACTGGAGACAGGTGTTTAAATAGACAGCATCCTGTCACATGGGTTGATCACATGATCTCGAAAAACAATTAGGCAAATACATTTAAAATATTTTTTCCATATTTACACACTCTAAAAAAAACATGACGCTATGGCATGATATAGAAAAATATCCATGTAGGGACAACCAAATATATATGACCCAGTAATCAACTCCACATAGATAGATCCACAACATCCAAAATACAATAGGCACGTGCTTCAAAATGATATAACCGGAGCTCCGGAATCTCACACAACTACCACCAGACACATACATTTATCATACATATCAAAGAAAAACAGAAAAATCCACATCCTCATTTAAACCCGGGTATGTATTTGCTTTAAAATTTCTATCCAATAGGTCTCTCTTTGTGCAAGAGTCCTGATACGATTTCCTCCTCTGATTGTTTTTGGGATCACCTCTATGGCCATTACTTTGAGGTGGTGACCTTGCATTGGCTGGAATCATGAAATGCTTAGCAATAGGATAATTGAGATTTTGCGATCGAATGGCGTATTTATGCTCTGCAAATCTGTCACGTAGTCTCCTTTTAGTTAATCCAACATAGAAGCATCCACAACTGCAATCCAGTCGATATATGACATGAGTGGTATTGCAATTTGCATATTGTTTGCAGTAGAATGTTTTTTGTCCAGATGAATCTTTGAAGCTGTAGCCTTGTTAATGTGTGTGCAGTGTTTACATGTTCCACATTGAAATGTACCAACTGGCTGTGGAAGAAAAGTCTGAGGCCTTGATGCCGGAAGGTAACTAGTTACCAGTTTATCTTTCAGGGTAGGTGCCCTCCTTATTGCAAATAGAGGGGGGTTCCGAGAATACAGGACGCAAAGTGGAGTCGCTGCGGAGAATATCCCAGTTTCTTTTTATGATTGTCTTAATGTCATGGTTAAGCTGCCATGTTGAATGGAGACAAACATTCTGTTGCTTTGCCTTTTTTAGTTTTTTAATAAAAAGTTTTCTCTGTTGGTCGACTTTACTTTTGACAGAGCATTTTTTAGAGTTTTATCTTTATAACCCCTTTGTTTGAAACGTCCAAACTTCTTTAGCTTGAGTTTCAAAATCAGAGTCTGAGTCGCAGATTCTTCTGAGTCTCTGAAATTGTCCATATGGGATATTGGAAATGAGGCTGCTTGGGTGAAAACTGTCCGCTCTGAGAATAGTGTTACGGTCCGTTGTTTTCCTGAAAATAGATGTATGCAAGCCACCCTCTGCATCCATTGTGATATTGAGATCTAAAAAGTTGATGGAAGTGCGACTAAATTCAAGGCTCAATTAATATTTGGATTGATGTTGTTGAGATAATAATGAAACTCTTGAAGTTGTCCTCAGAGCCTGAAAAGATGAAAAACAGGTCATCAATGTATCTCCCGTAATACTGGATGAACTGTTTAAATGGGTTGCAGGGCTTAGCACGTACCGTTCTTCCCACAATCCTAAAAAGAGTCCAGCGTAGTTTGGAGCATATGCCGTGCCCATAGCTGTGCCCTTTGTTTGTTTGAATAACTTGTCCTGAAATAAGAAAATGTTATATTCAGTGTCCAGCGGGTCAAATCAACAATAAAGCTAGTGGGAGGTTGTGTCGTGGTGGCTCTTTTTTCCAAATAGTGGTGTAGCGCATAGAGTCCTTCTGTATGATCGATGTTCGTGTACAAAGATTCTATATCCATGGTCACCAATAAATAGTCAGAGTTGCAAGGCATGTGCTTCAAAAGTTGTAATACATGATTGGTATCTTGCAGATATGCTGGAAGAGACTGAGTGAGGGGTTTTATAAAAAAATCTATGTACTTTGAAGTGGGTTCGTTATTGTCTCTATTCCACTAATTATCGGTCTTCCCGGTGGATTATGTAGATTTTGTGGATTTTAGGCAATAGATAGAAGTTAGCGATTTTAGTATCAGAGGGATAGAAGAAAGTTATATTCATTTGAATTGATCCAGCTATTTTCTAGGGCTGAGTCCAATATATTTTTTAATTCCCAGTCTTATTTGTTCCATGGGTTGGTGGTTAAAGGTGTATAGTATTGAGTATTGTTCAGTTGTCTAAGGGCTTCATGGATGTAATCTGCCTTACCCCATACAACAGTCGCTCACCCTTGTCCGCCTTCTTGATAATGATGTCATCCTTGTCTTCAACCACTTCAGAGCCTCTTTTCCCCCTGAGACAAATTAGAGTAAGTCCCTGTATTAGCATCAAAAAGTTTTTCCACATCGTAATTTACTTTTCTAATGAAAGCATTTAAACACACATTGTTGTTAGACGGGAAAAATTTCGATTTTGGTTTGAAGGGTGTAGATACCTGAGTGTTAGAGGTGTTGCTTGTGGATGTGTCCAGGGAGGGTTGGTTATGGTACCAGGCCTTCAAGTGCAGATTCCGGTAGAATCTATACAGGTCCACCTAGTTTGGAAAGCATTATTAGTATGGGTGGGGGCAAACGATAAACCTTGGAAAGTAATTTGACGCAGTTAGGAGTGAGGGGTACCTCGGAAATGTTGATCACAGTTTCTCGCTAGTGTTCGTCGTGGGAGCAAATACATACCCGGGTTTAAATGAGGATGTGGATTTTTCTGTTTTTCTTTGATATGTATGATAAATGTATGTGTCTGGTGGTAGTGGTGAGATTCCGGAAGCTCCGTTATATCATTTTGAAGCACGTGCCTATTGTAATTTGGATGTTGTGGATCTATCTATGTGGAGTTGATTACGGGTCATATATTTGGTTGTCCCTACATGGATATTTTCTATATCATGCCATAGCGTCATGTTTTTTTTAGAGTGTGTAAATATGAAAAAAATATTTAAATGTATTTGCCTAATTGTTTTTCGAGATCATGTGATCAACCCATGTGACAGGATGCTGTCTATTTAAACACCTGTCTCCAGTGGTTTTACCTTTTCACATGCCTGAAGAAGGCCCCACGCGGCCGAAACGCGTAGGCAAGTCCACGATAATAAAGGACTTTTAATCAGAGTGCCTCGGATTTTTCTCTTTTATTGTTGCAGTGCCCGTCGCTTTGATCCTGAAGAGCACCTGATTTTTTTACACCATTTTTACACATTCTTGACCACACTGAAGCACTCATTTTTTCTTCACTAAGATTTTAAGCTTTTGTCATCTCCAGTTTCAATTCTCGCAAAGACAAAAAAAAGATTTGTACTTAATTAAGTGGATACGTATATACAATGACCTAACCCAGCCTTAAAGTACAGTTTCTATTGTACTTTCCTAATGGCTTTAATAGGCGTTTTCCCACATGAAGTACCAAGAACTAGTCCCACATTTCTCCAGTCCCTGTTTAGTCAGAGGAACTACTCTGTCCTCATGTTTGTGTTTCAGACAGCAACAGTTTCTGAAAGTGGGTTTAACATCTAGCATCTGTAATAATGCATTAAGTGGTGTTAGGAAAACAAAAGTTGTTTTTTTTGATGAACTATGATCTACAAAACCTAAAAACATCTCTGAAATTAACAATCAAACACAATTAATCACTATAATTCCTAATATTATTATTATAGGCTACTATTTACAAATTAAATAAATACATTTTTGGGAGATTACTGCCTTGAAATTACATAGTTTTCTTAAGGATAAGGAAAGTGTATCAAAATTGCTTAGTATTGATTTGAGATTAGAGAATAATTGTGCTTGCTTCAATTACTCAAATTATACCGCCTGACGTTTCTCCCATTAACATTCCATTAGTCATTGCGTGTTCCTTCATGCATAATTTCCATTCCCTGCGTGTGTAGTGTTGAAGTATGTTGGGCAGCGTTTTTTGGTAGGACGGGTTGTGTGTAAAACATGTTTCATAAGAGAAGCAGAGTACCAAATTGCCTTGTTTGCTTACAATGTGCTATGTCAATACATCTAAGTACACCAACACGAATTCCTGGTCCTGTACTGGAGAAGTACGTACTCTGGCGCCCAAGATCAGAGAAGCTTAAAGAGAAGTGTGAGGCCCCAGTCCATAGAATATGCGTGCACTCTGCCTTTGTGGATATGGCTCCAACTAGATCATTTGGGCAACAAGGAACTAACAATAGTTAAGTGACAGTTCATGCTACACTGCTAAAACAACTCCTCAGACCATTCTTAGCGTAATGGATTATCACTCAAATCCTAGCCTGATAGAAGTATATATTATAAAGGTTCTGCATGTACATTTAGAGTATGTTATACATGCCGCTAAAATGTCCTGCAAGTTGTGTCCTAGAACTTTCCCCTGCTTGTTTTTCCATTTTCCAAAATTGTTCCTTTAGCTATAATTATTCACCAGTATGACATTAAACTGTTGGGTATATTGATTTAGGGGCTGTTCAGTTTTTATCACGTTTGCGTGATATACCGTGCGGGGCTTACATCTGTCAAATAAAACTTAATTCTACCTATTTGATCACCAACATGTTCCACTACATTTTGTTTTCTGCAGATGTCTGTTGGCCCAAAAAAGCAACTGCAGGAGAGCTAAGCGACATAATGCATCTGAGTACAATTTCTTTCTTGGAACAGTGCCTATAACTTAAGGATGCAGCCATGGCGATCGTATGTTTCACTCTCCTTAACTCAACAGAATTAAAAACGTCATACAGAGGTTTTGGCGCTGAGTTTCTATAGTCAAATTATGTGTGTGCGAGTAAGCAAAGAACGAACAGCTCACGCTCAACCGATGAGTGTCAGACAAAACAACATCAAAACCTTGAGACATATAAGAGCCAACTTTGTCTGTAAGTCCGCTGCACTTATGTCAAGGCTTAAGCCCTATATCACTGGGTTATCAAGCGGCGTTTTCTCACTGAATTCGCACGAAACTGTGAGTGTCTAGACATACAAGAGGATGTGCCTGTTTGAGTTCTATCGCGCCCCGGATTGCGCTTCCATGTGGCAAGGCTCGATCAGCTGGTGATGAGTGAGAGGACGACTTCCCACAGTCTGAGTGACTTAATTGGCGTATTGTGACGGTCTCTTCACATTCTAATAATCTACCAGTGTCACCTATTCTCAGGTGATAAAATACTCGATGTGTCTGTTAGTCATGATACTAAAATTACACTGATGATTTTATTTCTCACATATCAGAGCTCTCTAATTGATATAGAAGATGCTCACAATACACCACAGACATTATCAAACAACTCCTAACAAGACGGTTTTAAAAACCTTCGGTTCGAATTTCGTAACGTTCTGGATCGTCGAGCTTAATGGGTTACGTACAAACTGACAAAATGGGAGTGACTGTAATTACCTCTTTCTGTTGACTGACGCCCTATCACACTATCTACCTTTTCCGATGGTCTTTGTAAATTCCATGTCACAATATAAAAATAGACCTTCAGAATCGCTTAGTTCATACTCTATCTAGACTTATGCACAAGTAGTGGAGTGTTCTTATTGTAAAAAAAGCAAGTATATGATGTAATGATGCTGTTATGTATTATGAGAGAGTGAAATTAGTGTAGATAATCTCATGTATCAAATACTCTTTCCTAACTACATGATTTACCTTTACCTCTACTATCTGCTTTTGCACATCTCAAAGTTATTCTCAACCTAAAATATGATATTTCGAGTTTGACTTCTTTTCAACCACCAACTTAGAGACTTGCGTTCATGTTATCATCCAGACTACACGTACAATGTATCAAAATACCAGATACATATACTAAATCCGGGCAGAAAGTGAAAGCTACCAAAACAGACTTTCAAGTTCCACTGTGAAAGTACAGGGAATACATACGACTGATAAAGCTCGAACATGTGGTTTTTTTGCCCAGAATTTATAAAGCATTAATAATCTATTAGCTGATATATAATTAAAAAAATAAGCTATAACTGTCTTGTGTTAATTAATGAAGAGATACGATCCACTTCACTGTATTATTCTCGTCATCAAGGATAATAATTATTATGTCGAAAAAGAAATCGATTCTTCATGGCACATTTTAAGTACGCTATAATGTTTCATATGTCTGGATAATCACACTATGTGAAAACGCGTAACCTGATAATGCAACAACACAATAGCAAAGTTTATTTTAATATTTTAACTGAGATCGTACACATGAAAAATCAATTAACATCTCCCATGGAGATGCCACCCAGAAAAAAGTTAGCATAGGGAATCAACTAGATGAGCCTTAAGAAACAATAGTAAATTAACTGAAGGCTCAGATGACATCTTATACAGAATTTGCACCTTAGTCTAAAAGAGAGTGTGATTGCCACACGACTAAATTTGGTGCTCGGTCACATAGATACTAGAGAAAGGAACGTACAGATAAAATGATATCTATTAACTTTATTTGCATTTTCTGTACAAGTTAGTGCGATAATCCTACTATATTCAATGGACTTGTACACAGACCCATTGCAATCCTCAGACCCATTGTTAATTCCAGACTGCCATTGTAGCAATTAAGAGTCAGTATGCCCTAGTCCTAGATGTGACTAGTTCAGCTCTCTTCCACTAGCGCTGTGCGTTGTATATTTCAATGTTGCGTGTGTGTGTCGCCCTACATCATGATTGTGTGTGAAGTTATCTTTGCGCGATGACGTAGTAGTGATGGACTTCCCAGCATGTACTGCTGGTTCTCTGGTTTACCCGGTTTTGTTGATCTTGCCTGGTTCATGAGAGTTTCAGGAGGAGGACGGAAACGAAAACAGAGCAGCACAACCCACCGAAACACCTGCAGTCGGTGTTTGCCGAGGCAGCACACTCGCTTGATCTAACACACATCATATCTTCAGTTCGAGCGACATGGTTTCGTGACTATACCTACTACAATGTGTCCTCTGCTTAACTATTCATCCCAATACACCAAGGATGCGTTAAATATGTGAGCATTAGTAGTCCAATATTCTCCTGGTTATTGACATCAATTCTCCAGTGTTGTGTCAGAGGCTCTGATAGTTCCCTGCTGTGAGATGTGCAAATGTAATAATGTGTAAAATGTCAGCTAGTGCGTGCTTGTTAATTAAAAGTTATTATTTGGAGTTGAATAGTTACTTAGACATCCCATGGGTTCGCAGTGGTCTCTGCTACAGACGAAAAGCTCTGAGCGCTATCTCCTCTTACTCAGATACCCGTCAGTTTTCTACCTCTTGCGTATTGTTCTCGTACCTTTGTATCTGTGTACTGTGTTCATATAACTGCACAAGAGCTTCGAAGTCGCCATCAATTGGAGAATTTAAACTGATTGTAAGTTACTGACGTCGCATTAACCCGTTGCTTAACTTGTGTTCCCCGGATGTCTTTGTTTAGTAATGTCCTTACTCCCTCGCTTATCACGCCCCGGCCGTCTGTGAGACGGCTCTCGGTCTTGCCCGCACTGCCCGTTCAAGTCACACAAATGTTGCCCCGTCAGACAGCGATCGAACCAAGCTCAATCCCACGGGTCAGCTAGCTGAACACTATCTGTCTTCATGCAAAAGGTCAGGATAGAGATTCCGTAGGACTCTGTGTCAGGCTTTGNGTCCTAATCTTGTCAACTATGTTGGGCCTCGTTGAAACATATTTCACTTGTGTGCAATCTCAATACAGCAAAGTTAAAGGAACCCATGTATGAAACAAAGTGGCAAAATGCTATACTGCTCATGCTTAGTAAAATTAAATTACAAAATAAATAATAACTGCCTTACTATTTTTTTTTAAATTGCATTGTTTATGTTGTTTCAAGCCACTGGGACACCATGTTGTGTTGATGACATAAAATAAGTCTTTTCCATGGACCCCACAACTGTCATCTGAACAGTTGCCACAAAAACACCACTGACAGTGTCCAGTTCTTGCCTCTTCCTCTTGATTATCTTCAGTTTTACTAGATTCCACATAATCGATCTGTATTTGGCTTTGCTCCGGCTCAAACTGACAAAGTTCAACCAGGAATTCATGTTGCTTAGTTACCTGCTCCTGCCTGTTACCTTGACAACACTATTTTATGTCATAACCGCAGCAAAATGGCAGCCTCCATGTCATTTCTTCAAAACGCTATTATAATGAAACTACAAAATACTTCCAAGGTATTTGTCCTGTATTTATATAAGTGATGATATTATAAGTGTCTTAGGATAAACATGTGATTATATCCAGGGTTCGCTTTAAAACAATATTGCATACAAAACTAACACAAGGCAACAAGGCTTTTTTATTCTATGCATTTATATGTAACTCAGTAATTTACATTTAGTTTTTTTATGTAAAACAGCTTAGAATGTAACAGGTAGCAGATTTTAATTTATTTTTCATTGTAAAGTGACATTTTTGAACCATACATGCTTTACGAATTAGACTAAATATTTTGAATAATCACCATTAAACACAGACAAGTGGGCCGAGATAGGTGTAGGTGATAACAGGGCTTTTCGAAACTATCAGCTGCAGGACAATACTAGATTACTCAAACATGCAGGAATCAATATTAATACCATTATAAAAATTGATTTTACACAATAAGTCTCCTTCTTTAGTTCATGTAGTTCAGTTAAGGTTAATTACAGTACATCACACTGCGCATCATTAGAAGGTACTGTGATGGCCCCCATAATTTGAAAACAAAGCAATAGGTAAGAAATACAAATAACCCTTTATAAAACTGTGCAATTGTGTATAGAAATAAAGATTTTTTGTTCTAATCAGAAGCTGAATGCAGGTCTCTGATTGGCTAAGCTTGGGGTGGTTCTCTCCAGTTTCACTTTGTGTTTGTGAGAAGTGGTATTTAAGCCACAATTGCCACCAAAAATGAATACATGTTGATATTAACCAAGTGTCAAAGGATTTGAGAGTTGTCAGATTTAAAACCTAAATGGTGTTTGCACCGTCAACATCAGCTACCACACCCTTTAACTCTCCAGAATGGCATTGAGCCTTTCAATTGGAGTTTACATTCAGATGCTCCGCTTTACCCTATACCACTACAAAGGCAAGGCAAGGCAATTTTATAGCACAATTATATACACTAAGCAATTCAAAGTGCTTTACAAGGCAGAAAAAGAAAAAAATTACAGCATAAATTGTTTTAAAGTTAAATTTAAATTGTTATAAAGCTACAGCTCCATCTACTGCTGCAAAAGGAATTACATTGGGAAATAATTACTGGGAAGAAATTCCAAAATTACTGATGATTAAAATGATGATTTATGGACTTTAAACAGGACCGAAGATCTCACAGACCTGGTGTATCTTTGTGACATCACAAATCAGGCAATTAAGCAGTTTTCTGAGGCTCAAAGGGGAAGAAATTTCCCCAAAGACAGAACTCCAGCAGCTTAATGAGGAAGTAATATTGGAAACATGAACGAAACTCAACTTTGCATAGTATGTGTTCATTAAAATAAAATATGGATTGTTTGTGCCTCTAAAAGCCTCAGTGAGGAAACAATGACATCACAAAATCAAATAAAGCTTTTGAGCCTTTGAGATTAGTTGGTCTAAAAAGCAGGATTACTCAAACATGTGTGAATGAGGGAAAAAACACAGCTTTCCCTTGTTATTGACGAGGTGAAGACATTTTAACACGGTTCAAAGCTTGCATGAGTCACTTTTGCATAATGTAAGACCTTTAGCGGAAGGCTCTAGAAGGTCGTAACATGTAACCGGCCACACATTTGGAGAAGGTGTGGTCGGGGATCTAAATCAGCTGAACATTTGCCATGAGTTAGTGCCTGCTTCATATGAGAGCATGTGGTGTTTGCATAGTTTTATTGCTTGTTAGAAAGTATGTGCGTGAGTGCGTCTGCTGTTTCTCGCGCCGACACATGTGAAGCGCTGTCCCCCGGATGACCCGGCCCACATTCCTCATCTCTCAAGGAGTTTTCACCACAACATTTGGAGCCATTTTGACGAAATTGGCAAGCGTACATCGATCTGTAAACGCGTTACCAGGTGGAGCAGTTGTTTTGGTCGCACATGGTTAGCTCTGCCAAAAAACATTGCGGCGGAACGCATTTGAATTTTTTATGAGAGCGAAACGTGTTGCAAGTATTTATTTCATTTCCTTTTGGTTTTACTAGGCTTGCACTTCTAAAAATGTACAATTATTGCTCTAGTTAAGTGTGAGACGACGGAGGCTGTCCACTTGTTTAAGCTACATTAAAAAAGGAATATCAAAACATTATTAGTTGTTATTGTTATAATTGACCTTTATTCAACCAGGAGAGTCTCAGTGTAAGTTGCCAGGAGGCTATTGTACATGTTTTAGTCTTAGGAGAGCCCTCATAGATAACCTAGACAGGGAGAACATGCGTCAAATCCAGGAACTGAAAGCCTATAAGTTTGATTAATTTTTTTAAAAATGTGATCATTGTTGTGAAGTTGTTATTTTGCCTGCAACCAAGTAATCCCCACTTCTTCAATACTTTTAAAAGACATTATAGTCAGGGCAAAAGTTTTATCATTGATAAGGGTCTTTCACACCAACACAACCCCCAGTTGCCATTGATGGGGTGGAGCGATGCAGCGTCTGTTCAAGTCACTTCGGCTAACCGTAAAGAGATTTGAACAGATGCTACAACGCCCCAGTCGTAGCGGTACGGTGTGAGCGATGCAGCATCTGTTCAAGTCTCTTTAGGGCGCACCGAAGTGAAAGAACATTCCAAGCGGCCATAAGTTGCAGAACACAATGCCGGGTGAGCATGCGCGAGGTGTAATGCTTGACGAAAATATTGAAAGCACAATTGTGCGCAACTATATGTGAAACTCTGACGTAGAACAGAAATTGATCAAGTTATGCCCTGGTCCACAAAAGCAGCGTTACGAGTGACAAGAAAGCAGATTGAGCTCAACTTCTATTTCCCGTCACAGTCCCAGCCTACGTACGGTCATTGCTGTAACTTTTCTCCGTCTTCGTTTTCCTCTGCCCAAATAGGCATTCTCCTTCGTACTTGCGTCTTCTTCGATCTCATGCAAATAGCAATCCATGCTTGGCAAAGTACTGGTTTTCTGTATGGTTTTGATTTGCATAGCTTGATTCACTGGTTTAGCAGTAGTCACAGGCCAATCAAACAAGTCTTCAATAACCCACCTCCACAACTTGCTCGATGCTTCTCTGACCTCCGACAGCCTCATTCACACCAAACACATGTCTGTCGCCAAAAGTTGCCAAACCAGTTCAGACAAGTGACCCCCAGCTTGGTGTGAAAGACTCTTTAATCATTTGCCACCAAATAAGTAACTTTTGTGGACTTACAAAGTGCTTGAAACCAATGTCGTGTGAGTGCAAAGCAGGTCTGTGGAAAGAAGTCTGTTTTTCCCGGAGATCGCAGCAGTCTGATGCGGCTTTCGGGTCATTATACGAGTGGGCGGTAGTGGGCAGGGCGGGGCTTAAATATCGATTCTTGTTCAAACGAGTATCGATATCGGTTTTAGTATCGATTAATATCGGGAATTGATTCTTTGACAACCCTATTTTGAAGTGACAATTACCGAACATACATCTGCAATATGAGTGAAGAAAAAATGAGGCCTTCAGTGGGTCAAGAATGTGTAAAAATGGTGTTAAAAAATCAGGTGCTCTTCAGGATCAAAGCGACGGGCACTGCAACAATAAAAGAGAAAAATCCGAGGCACTCTGATTAAAAGTCCTTTATTATCGTGGACTTGCCTACGCGTTTCGGCCGCGTGGGGCCTTCTTCAGGGCATGTGAAAAGGTAAAACCACTGGAGACAGGTGTTTAAATAGACAGCATCCTGTCACATGGGTTGATCACATGATCTCGGAAAAACAATTAGGCAAATACATTTAAAATATTTTTTCATATTTACACACTCTAAAAAAAAACATGACGCTATGGCATGATATAGAAAATATCCATGTAGGGACAACCAAATATATATGACCAGTAATCAACTCCACATAGATAGATCCACAACATCCAAAATTACAATAGGGCACGTGATTCAAAATGATATAACCGGGAGCTCCGGAATCTCACACAACTACCACCAGACACATACATTTATCATACATATCAAAGAAAACAGAAAAATCCACATCCTCATTTAAACCCGGGTATGTATTTGCTTTTAAAATTTCTATCCAATAGGTCTCTCTTGTGCAAGAGTCCTGATACGATTCCTCCTCTGATTGTTTTTGGGATCACCTCTATGGCCATTACTTTGAGGTGGTTGACCTTGCATTGGCTGGAATTCATGAAATGCTTAGCAATAGGATAATTGAGATTTTGCGATCGAATGGCGTATTATGCTCTGCAAATCTGTCACGTAGTCTCCTTTTAGTTAATCCAACATAGAAGCATCCACAACTGCAATCCAGTCGATATATGACATGAGTGGTATTGCAATTTGCATATTGTTTGCAGTAGAATGTTTTTTGTCCAGATGAATCTTTGAAGGCTGTAGCCTTGTTAATGTGTGTGCAGTGTTTACATGTTCCACATTGAAATGTACCAACTGGCTGTGGAAGAAAAGTCTGAGGCCTTGATGCCGGAAGGTAACTAGTTACCAGTTATCTTTCAGGGTAGGTGCCCTCCTTATTGCAAATAGAGGGGGTTCCGAGAATACAGGACGCAAAGTGGAGTCGCTGCGGAGAATATCCCAGTTTCTTTTTATGATGTCTTAATGTCATTGGTTAAGCTGCCATGTTGAATGGAGACAAACATTCTGTTGCTTTGCCTTTTTTTAGTTTTTTTAATAAAAAGGTTTTCTCTGTTGGTCGACTTACTTTTGACAGAGCATTTTTTAGAGTTTTATCTTTATAACCCCTTTGTTTGAACGTCCAAACATTTCTTTAGCTTGAGTTTCAAAATCAGAGTCTGAGTCGCAGATTCTTCTGAGTCTCTGAAAATTGTCCATATGGATATTGGAAATGAGGCTGCTTGGGTGAAAACTGTCCGCTCTGAGAATAGTGTTACGGTCCGTTGTTTTCCTGAAAATAGATGTATGCAAGCCACCCTCTGCATCCATTGTGATATTGAGATCTAAAAAGTTGATGGAAGTGCGACTAAATTCAAGGCTCAATTTAATATTTGGATTGATGTTGTTGAGATAATAATGAAACCTCTTGAAGTTGGTCCTCAGAGCCTGAAAAGATGAAAAACAGGTCATCAATGTATCTCCCGTAATACTGGATGAACTGTTTAAATGGGTTGCAGGGCTTAGCACGTACCGTTCTTCCCACAATCCTAAAAAGAGTCCAGCGTAGTTTGGAGCATATGCCGATGCCCATAGCTGTGCCCTTTGTTTGTTTGAATAACTTGTCCTGAAATAAGAAAATGTTATTATTCAGTGTCCAGCGGGTCAAATCAACAATAAAGCTAGTGGGAGGTTGTGTCGTGGTGGCTCTTTTTTCCAAATAGTGGTGTAGCGCATAGAGTCCTTCTGTATGATCGATGTTCGTGTACAAAGATTCTATAATCCATGGTCACCAATAAATAGTCAGAGTGCAAGGCATGTGCTTCAAAAGTTGTAATACATGATTGGTATCTTGCAGATATGCTGGAAGAGACTGAGTGAGGGTTTTTATAAAAAAATCTATGTACTTTGAAGTGGGTTCGGTTATTGTCTCTATTCCACTAATTATCGGTCTTCCCGGTGGATTATGTAGATTTTTGTGGATTTTAGGCAATAGATAGAAAGTAGCGATTTTAGTATCAGAGGATAAAGAAAGTTATATTCATTTGAATTGATCCAGCTATTTTCTAGGGCTGAGTCCAATATATTTTTTAATTCCAGTCTTATTTGTTCCATGGGGTTGGTGGTTAAAGGTGTATAGTATTGAGTATTGTTCAGTTGTCTAAGGGCTTCATGGATGTAATCTGCCTTACCCCATACAACAGTCGCCCACCCTTGTCCGCCTTCTTGATAATGATGTCATCCTTGTCTTTCAACCACTTCAGAGCCTCTTTTCCCCCTGAGACAAATTAGAGTAAGTCCTGTATTAGCATCAAAAAGTTTTTCCACATCGTAATTTACTTTTCTAATGAAAGCATTTAAACACACATTGTTGTTAGACGGGAAAAATTTCGATTTTGGTTTGAAGGGTGTAGATACCTGAGTGTTAGAGGTGTTGCTTGTGGATGTGTCCAGGGAGGGTTGGTTATGGTACCAGGCCTTCAAGTGCAGATTCCGGTAGAATCTATACAGGTCCACCTTAGTTTGGAAAGCATTATTAGTATGGGTGGGGGCAAACGATAAACCTTTGGAAAGTAATTTGACGCAGTTAGGAGTGAGGGGTACCTCGGAAATGTTGATCACAGTTTCCTCGCTAGTGTTCGTCGTGGGAGCAAATACATACCCGGGTTTAAATGAGGATGTGGATTTTCTGTTTTTCTTTGATATGTATGATAAATGTATGTGTCTGGTGGTAGTTGTGTGAGATTCCGGAGCTCCGGTTATATCATTTTGAAGCACGTGCCTATTGTAATTTTGGATGTTGTGGATCTATCTATGTGGAGTTGATTACTGGGTCATATATATTTGGTTGTCCCTACATGGATATTTTCTATATCATGCCATAGCGTCATGTTTTTTTTAGAGTGTGTAAATATGAAAAAAATATTTTAAATGTATTTGCCTAATTGTTTTTCGAGATCATGTGATCAACCCATGTGACAGGATGCTGTCTATTTAAACACCTGTCTCCAGTGGTTTTACCTTTTCACATGCCCTGAAGAAGGCCCCACGCGGCCGAAACGCGTAGGCAAGTCCACGATAATAAAGGACTTTTAATCAGAGTGCCTCGGATTTTTCTCTTTTATTGTTGCAGTGCCCGTCGCTTTGATCCTGAAGAGCACCTGATTTTTTTACACCATTTTTACACATTCTTGACCCACTGAAGCACTCATTTTTTCTTCACTAAGATTTTAAGCTTTTGTCATCTCCAGTTTCAATTCTCGCAAGACAAAAAAAAGATTTGTACTTAATTAAGTGGATACGTATATACAATGACCTAACCCAGCCTTAAAGTACAGTTTCTATTGTACTTTCCTAAATGGCTTTAATAGGCTTTACATGAAGTACAAAACTAGTCCCCACATTTCTCCAGTCCCTGTTTAGTCAGAGGAACTACTCTGTCCTCATGTTTGTGTTCAGACAGCAACAGTTTCTGAAAGTGGGTTTAACATCTAGCATCTGTAATAATGCATTAAGTGGTGTTAGGAAAACAAAAGTTGTTTTTTTTGATGAACTATGATCTACAAAACCTAAAAACATCTCTGAAATTAACAATCAAACACAATTAATCACTATAATTCCTAATATTATTATTATAGGCTACTATTTACAAATTAAATAAATACATTTTGGGAGTTACTGCCTTTAAATCATTTTCTTAAGGATAAGGAAAGTTTATCAAAATGTTAGAACGTGTAAAACATGTTTCAAAACAAAGACAGTGTTGTAAATGTGTTTGTATCACCAACAGGTTCCTGGTCTGACTGGAAAGTACCTGCCCCAGAGCAGGAGCTAAAAAAGTGTAGCCCCAGTCCATAGTTCCTGCTCTGTGTGAATGCTCCCAAAATTGGACAGGAACTAAAAAAGTATTAGGAACTGAAAAAAGTTCCCACAGTGGGAAAATGTCTATTGGCTGTAAATATAAGGTTCTTATTTGTAGTGTAAACGTGCGGTAAATGCCTTGGGGCCTTGTCAAAATAAGCACCATTATCACCAACTGTTCCACTACATTTTGTTTCTCTGCAGATTGTCTGTGGCCAAAAAGCTGCCAGGAGAAGCTAACAATAATCCTCAGGACAGAACTCGAGGCAGTGCATCTTCAGGTGAGCACGAGGCACGTGTGATCACTCTAATTATCACAGATTAAACTAAACCAGATTTAGAAGTGCTTCTGTCAACATTTTATCAGTGCAGGTAACTCCTCACGTGTTTCACACAAACAGATTAACAACTCTTTTAATCTGATCAAGGCTCCAAAACTGATCAAGGCTCTAATGATGATGGACAATCCGTTTAGTCATGGCCCCGATGTGTGAGCAACAAGTTTATAATGCATTGCTTTTACATAAAACACACACATTTAATCAGTTAAACCATGTCATGTTATAGAGCCATTAACAATAACTGATTTTCTCCACTAAGCCTCTATGAGGAGCCATAACAAAAAAATAACAAGCGTGAGGATGATTAATGGGCTAAAACTGACAAATTGAGTGACTGTAATTCTCTCTGGAGCCCTACATCTCAATAAGGTCTTTATCATGTATGACTTAGACCGCTGTTATTATCTAATAAAATACATGTGGTTCATAAAAAAAAATAATGTTGTGTTTTAGATTAAGAAAGTTGATATTTAAACTTTTCTAACTCATTCCTTACTCTCACTCTCTGTAGCACATCTCAGTTTTCACATGAATGTTTTGCTCTCACACAACTTTAGAGCTTCTCTGTTTTTCAGACACAGAAGCAATGCAGACTTACATCCCCTGCAGAGCCAAACAGCTTTCATCCCAGAAAGTCATATCGTGACTCACATGTGGTTTTTGCCAGTTTAAAAGATTAAATCTTTACTGATTATATTAAAATAGTAACTTGTCTGATGAAGGATCCACCACTTGTTTATCTTCATAGAAATATTATTGCCAAAAATGTTCCACGATATAATGTTTCATATGTCTATCACCATGGAAACTAACTGAATGCAAAAAAAGCAAAGTTTATTTTTATACTGAGGGACATTACACATGAAACAATTACATCTCCATGGAGACCCACCAGAAAAAGTTACATAGGGCCCAGAGAGCTCTAGAAAAAGAAATCCGAGGAGAGTGCTCTTATACAGAAATTTGCACCTTAGAAAGAGATTAAGCTCACTAAATTGGCGGTCAAAAGAAAGAGGAACTGTGAGGAAAATGTTTGCGAACCACTAATTCAGACTTTAACTGACCCATTGCAATCCTCTGACCCATTGTAATCCAACTGCAAATGACAATAAAATCATTCAGTCCTTGTGATAGCTGCTCCTTCACAACACTTCTCTGTATTCAAAGTTCTGTTGTGTGTGCCTCTGAGGTGGTGAAGTTTCGGCCGGAGAGGAGGAGGACTCCCCGCAGCTGCTCAGGACCCGGAGTGACGCCTCGTTCATGAGAGTTCAGAGGAGGACAAAGACGCGCACCCCCGAAAACCTGCAGCGGCTGCGCACACACCGCTTCTCCATCAACGGGCATTTCTACAACCACAAGGTGCAACAATCACCACACAATGAGCGTAGGACATTAGTGTATCCTGGTTTTGACACATCTCCAGGTGCAGGGCTGTGGTTTCCTGTGTGGATGTGCCTGTAATAAGTTAAAAGGCAGCTGTGGGCTTGTTGAATTAAGGTTTTATTGTTGAAGGTTACTTAGGCAAGTCCAGTGGTTTCTCAGAAAAAGTTGAGCATGTACAGTACTGGGATTTCCTTTGAGTTTTCCTGTTCTGACTGGTTCAAACTGCACAAGAGCTGGAATCGCATGTGGATGGATGACGGCATTAACTGTAACTTGTGCATGTTTTGTTTTGCTTTAGACGTCTGTGTTTACGCCGGCGTTTGGGTCAGTCACAAATGTCAGAGTGAACAGCTCAATGACCACGGTTCAAGTGCTGAACCTTCTGCTTCACAAGTTCAGGGTGAGATGTTCCACTATGTGTTTGTTTGTGACGATTGTTGTTGCTTCTCTACAAAATTACAATGTATAGGCTATATTTTCTTAACTCTGGTGTTCAAGAATATGTTACGTGAACATTAGTTTTAAAAAGTCTGTTTACGTGACATCATAACATAGGGTAATAATATTTAATACAGATGAAGGGCAGCTAAAATAAACATTTGTTTGTCTTTTGTTGTAATATAATAAAGTGGGAACTTGGTCTGGCCACTAATAAACATGGCTCCCGATGCAATATAATTTTGATTTTGTTGACCCCAGAAGAACAAAATGACAACGCAAAGGCATAAAGAAGCATAAGAATTGAACTCAACACCAGAATTGAATTGAAACGACAATATTAAGCGATTCAGTGCTATTTTGAAAACGTTCCATCCATAGAAATAACCGGATTATAAATGGGTGAACTTGACTTTTAGATATTTCATGTCAAAGTATGTTTTTTTCTAAAGTTAGACTGGTTCTTGTCCACCATCAGGTCTTATTACATTGCTAAATTCAACCCAGAACCTATACAGTTAAGGATGAAACTTCAAAAATGAACTTGCCATTTTTGCAGCAAGTATATTAATATTACTGGAAACAATGTGGAAAAAATAAATAATAGACAACTGTTATTCACATCTGTGGAACAAACCAGATAAATTCAGACAATCAGAGTTAATGCTGAACATATATCTATCATGTGGATTATTGTCAGAATATGCTTTGATAAGCTAATCTCTGAATTGGAAAAATTCTATATTTAATACGACTGTAGAAAGTGCAGATTTATAGGACTTTATCAAAATAATGTTTCAAACTTTCTTAACAGACTTTTCTTTATCTCATGTGATTGATGATCTAAAGCTACAACTGACAATAGCTGTTTTTGGCAGTGTAAATAAGAAAATATGGTCACACTAACAACTGGTCTGATTTACCAATTAGAGTTCCCAGTGGTCCACCAATTATTTGATTGGTTGGCCACTAGCATTAATAATCAGAAAACACCCTGGGGGACATGTAAAATCATCTGGAGGGCCTCCCCATCTAACCACATCATGGCAGCGCTGGTTTGGGGAGTAAAAAAACTGACCAACATCACAAATCCAAATGTTCAAAAGTAAATGAGCACTAACAGGAGACTCCAATTGTTGAAAAGTCCACAAACAAAAATATTGACGATAATAGTAACCTAAAATGTAAATAGCTATTGTTTTTGAGCAGTGGCATTAACTCATCTTTATTGTGTTTCCTCAAAGGTGGAGAATAAATGTGAAGAGTTTGTTCTTTACATGGTGCATGAGTCCGGAGGTAAGATAAGTCTAGTTTTGTGTTTTCTTCTGAATAGTTTCTTTATTTTTTGTGGTTATGGCTTGACTGTTTTTATGCTTGTTTGGTCTTATCCCACAGAAAAAACACGGTTTAAAGATGGAGAGTATCCGTTAGTGACCCGGGTGCTTTATGGGCCTTGTGAGAAAATCTCCAAGATCTTTATCATGGAGGCCGACCTGGGAGAGGAAGTCACTTATGATGTGAGTGTTGGCGTTCTGCCTTCACATCGTGTCCACAATCGGTGACCTGCTTAATGTTGCACTTCTCTGAGCACACACAAACAAAGGCACAATGGAGCAAGCACAAATGACTTTGTTTGGGGCTAATTTTAGCAGAATGCTGAGAGAGATCCTGATGTAATAATAGCTTGACCTGAGAAACTGTTGTGTATGAGAAACCCAATATTCAGAATGTTAGATAACACAGCTTGTACTTTTAAAACGGCACAGTTTCTCTCCCTCTTCAAGCCCATATTATTTATGATTAACATTTTTTCTAATTTTGACTTAGCTTCATTTGATAGTTTTACAGCAGTTAAGTTTCAATGTATTAAGAATCAGATAAGTACAAGCTGAAACTTAAGGAAGTAATTTGATCTAAAACAGGATACTGTTGTCAGCACACAGACTCCCCTTGCCGCTAACAGCTGTGAAAAAACATTAAAAAACATCATGATGAACAATTTCGGAAGCTCAGAATGCATTAGCTAAGTGAGCAAATCATGTAGACTGAAGTAAGAAGTTTAAAATTAAATATTTCTGTTTGTTTACATTTTTAAGGATGCAAAAATCAGGTACAGTCTCTTTAACTTTACTTCTCTTTCATTGTTTTATTTGTATTGAAATTTTATTTAAACACAGACAAAGCCTCCTCAAAGATTTCAACAAAGAAAATGATTGTAAAATGAGATTATTACAATTTTTAAAGCTGAAAACTGTTTAGCAGTCATAAAATGGCAATAAATTAATGTCGCATTTTTGGACTTATATAGAGATATATTCATAAAAAATCACTTTGTACCTTTTCATTAGTAAGGACCACACCAAAACAGAGATAGTTATACATTGTTTATTGAATAGATGTAGATGTTGAAGTTCCATGGAATCAGATGAGCGATGACCAGGCAAGGAGACTCAGTGTGGGGGTCCTGTCTCAGCAATCTGCCCGGCCGATTAAAGACCCCCCACCCCTTCCTAAATGGGTGCTAGAAGGAATGTTGTGAAAAAGGGGAGGGCGGGTGGGTCGAGAGCACAGAGTTGAACTGAGATGAGGCGCATGTCAAACTGAGACACAAGCGTGAGCTGGGATATGAAGGCTTCCGGTGCGTAGGGGTGTGGTTGGAGTGCGATGGGGGCGTGGTCCCACTCACTAAACAAAATTAACCAAGTAAATAACGCTTAGCGCAGTTGTGCTAAAAGGTACAAAGTGGGCAGAGATACAAAGTGTGCACTGTCAACAAATTCAGAAAAATTAAGCTGTTGCAAAGTAACATTATTTGTCAAATCATAACATCTGTGTCATTTATGTGGACTTTTGGCTCATTATACATGGTTGCAAGGTAACAGTTGTGGAATTTAAATGGCTTGTTTATAATGAAAATATAAACAAGTCAAAATTCACCACAACTCACTGTTCACTGTCTGACCTTCTGAGTATTTATTCATTTTAAACTAATGTAGTGAAAACCTCATAGAAATGAACTCAACAGGAAATGCTCATAAGCACAGAAGTTAGCTATTTTGAGTATAAACAAGCCAACTGATGTTCTGTGCACAGGGTCAATTTGCTGGTCAAAAAAAATTATAAACCTCACCAAAACAACCAAATTTGGTTAAAAAAAGCTAAATGCTTGAATATAATGTTCACTTTGTTTAACTGAAAAATGTAGTTTAACGTGTCAAATGCACTTAAGTAATTTTTTGTACTTTTCCATAAAAGTTTTGATTACACTTTCTACTGTCAGTAAAGCCTGCTGCACACTAGTGTTGATGTTATCCTGATTTGACTCTCTATGACTTCTCGGAGGCCCAGTAACATGTCTGAGGGTTAAGTATGATGACTGTTACGTATTGTTAGATAAAAAGTTTCCAACATGTTATTACGAGGAACTTTGACACAGTTAATCAGAGCAGCCAGACATCTCAGTCCCTGTTGCCTAGTGACGGCTCTGATGAAAACACAAAGTTCATTAGCACATTTAATTACCTGATGTTCTTCTAATCTTGTCCAAATGTTTTTATGTCTGCGGCCTGCACTTTTTTTGACAAGTTCTTTAATTCGGGAGAGATATTAAAATCCTCTTATACCGTATGTAGTAGGCTTTGGTTCACAGGTGGCGAAAACCTTTTTTGTAAATTTTTTCTCTGACACAAATTACTGTAGTGATAATGAGCTTGCTTCACTATTGTGTCTTTAGTAGTGGACAACAAATACGTGTAGGCCTACATGAAAAGTAGAGATGTACCAAAAGACTTGTGAGAGCGAGGCTTGAGTTATGAAGGGCTAAATACATATTTCGCCTTTAATAATATGATGTGACACACAGTACAACATTTTTAGTGAATACGGAATTTTGTTTGAAAAGTTGTAGCTTCTCCAAATACTCTCTGATTCAGTGCAACTCTTTCAAGGATATTCAGTTTTGTTAAATAACCAAAGCGGATGTACTGTAACGCTATAGACCAAACTAAACTTGCCCTGGTGACATAACGCAGCTACAGTTCACATGCTTTCCATTGCTGTGATTTGAGATAAGCTTCTAAACATTTGTCTGATGATATCAACATGGACAGTAAAAATAACACTATGTTATACAACAAGTAAATGATTGGCTATTGCCATTTTTGGTCGCAAGAAGGGGGCAACTCATTTGTATATTATTGTGACGTGTTGTTCTTATTTGACTCCATAATAAAACAAACTATTTATCGACACAACAAAAGCTGCTGTGAAAGACAAAATGTTTACTTATCTGTAATTTAATCCAGCTGTTTTTTTTTCTTTTTCAGGTTGCGCAATACATAAAGTTTGAGATTCCAGTTTTAGACAGTTTTGTGGAGAAGCTAAAAGAGGAAGAGGAGCGTGAAATCAACAAACTGACCAAAAAGTGAGTCAGTGGTTTCCATCACTATTTAGCCACAGCTTAAATTAAAGTTTATTTTCAACAAAGAACTTATTGATTTAGAAGTATATCAATCTCATTATTCATGGTCAACATTTGTGTTTCCGTACAGCTCAATAAAACAAGTTGTTGACATAGAAATAGTGTCAGTTCAGACATTTATCAGTCTGTTTCAAGTTGTGTAATCTTTAACTCATATGACCGTGAGGCTGACCTTTTGACTTTGTTCAGTGTTTGTTTAAGCATATTACATTGGTATTAAGCTACGAGACCTTTAGTTTTCATGCAATATTGTTGGTAAACTTTTTTTACTGACAACTGAAAACCTAATAGTGTTCACTTTTATCAATAAAACCATCACAGTGATGCTTGGGGAAAAAAATGCAAATACTGTGTTAATTATGAATAATCATTGTGTGAGCGGACACATTACGTCAGGTTTCTCAAACTGGTGGCCCGGGGGCCAAATGCAGTTTTCCAGATGATTTCATGTGGCTCTCAGGATGATTTATGATTATTATTGATAGTGGCCAGTCAATTAAATATCATTGAGATGTGACTATAAAACGTCTAAAATGCAGCTAGAATACAGCATATAACACACAATTTGTCCAAATTGTAAGTAAAATGTAAAGTGGACATATTAGAATATATGCTACACAGTGTTGGGAGTAACATGTTACAAAAGTAACTGGTGACTGTAACATTTTTCAGTAACTAAGTAGTGTAACTCATTACTTATAAAATGTTGGTAATATATTACTAGTTACAATCTAAGTAACTCAAGTTACTTTCATATAAATTAATTGCTTTTATATTCTATTGAAAATGACACTTCGGGATCAAAACACCACTAAACTACTGTCTGTTGGCTTAAAGGTGAATGAAACATTATGAGGAAAATGTGTTGTAACATCACATTTCCATAAATTAATCAGCAATCAAGTGCAATTAATTAATTAGGATTGTACAATGTCTTAACAAATGTGTGATTACCTTAAAGTAACTCACAGTAGTGTAACTCAGTTACATTTTTGAGACAGTAATATTGTATTACAAATATATTACATTATTTTCCTGTAACTAGTAATATACTGTATTACAATTTTACAGTAATTTACCCAACACTGAGCCTATTAGGTTTATATAATCAAATACCCTTATATAGTGAGGCCTACATTTTAAAACATGGCCCTTGACCAACTCTGACTTTGATTATTTTGGCCCAGCTCCATTTTAGTTTGAGATTCCTGCATGACATAGTTTGAAGTTTGTTATAGCTATTTCTTTTTGCGAATATTAAACTTGCTTAATGACGAATACCTATTTTTAGCTTTAGACTTTTTTTTTTTTCATCAGTTAGAATGCAAAGGTGTAAGTGTGTTATTAAAATGACAGGAATATGACGTTATACACATAAAGTCTAATTGACCTGTTTTTATTTTTTATTTCACAGATACAGTGCACTTAAATCCATGATTCGGCAACAGCTTGAACACAAAGCTCTGACCGGCGATCGAGCTTGAACTGGGATTATGTAATTTAAACACAGGATGGATGTAACACTGATAGATTTGTATTGGGAGCGACACAAAACATGAATGTAGAGGTCACTATGGAAAAGTCTGTTACTGCAAAGGATAGTATTGTGTTTTAGCCAACACCAATGTGCTTCTATTGTTTTAAATATAGCCTCACATTTGTTGTTTTTGTAACTTTGGTCTTATTTTTTTCCTATAGAATATCAATTTTGTATCATGTTTATTAACTTTATTATTAAACAATTTGTAATAAACTGTGTTATAGAATTATGTATTAAGAGTATGTTGTCATGTGTAACAAAACAAACAAAACAGTTTGCTGCCAGTTTTTTAATTGGCAGAAGTAGAGCATAGCATTGTTGAGTTCCTATGAGCTCATGGTGTGCCTGAATGCCACCCAGCTGAATCACAAAACACGGCAGAGATCAGGGTGGTTCCTCGCCTTTATGTTTCATGGAAAGTATTTTAAATGCCTGACATTGTTTCCATATTGGCCTGCTTTATTATATTGTAAAAGGATGCACGCCACCAACCTGTATTTCTAGAAGCACTCCTCTCTTGTCTAAATTTGGAACATAGACAGATATGTTGTTCTTGTTATTGTTAGACTATATAGTGTTGCATAGCAGCTCTTAACCGAAGTTTTGAAATCAGAAAATAGGCCTATCGTTTTCCACAGTACTGCACTGTTCTATCAGGTTATAAACTTATAACATTAAAATATAGACATAAAAGTATTAATTATTCTTTTAGTGGTTATCTTTATATGTACATCAACAATATGAAAAAGATTTTATTGACCGTACCTGATGCTCATCATTATAAATATTTACTTTGAATTGATTTTGGATTAATATTTCACAAAATCTAGAAGCTACTGAGAAAAAAGTGTATATTTATGACTAAAAATATTAATATTGCCTATGAAATAGATGTCATTGGTCGTACTCAATGCTAATAAAACCTAGAAACTATAGCAGAAAAAGTGTATATTTATGACTAAAATATTAGTAAAAATATTAATAATAAATATTATTTCATTGGCCGTACCTGATGCTTATCATTACTAAGAATAATTTTGAAGTGATTTGGGATCAATAGTTCATAAAACCTCCATGCAAAAAAAAAAAGTGTAAATCAATAATTAAAATATCAGTACAAAATATTAATATTGGATATGAATACAATTTTATTGGCTGTCCCCAATGCTTATCATTATTAGATTTTTGTTTAATTGATTTGGGACCAAAATTTCACGAAACCTTCATCCACTTTACAATGGGGCATTTTACTTCGGGAACCAGGGCGGACTTCCACTGTTAAGCTCCATTGTAGTGGCTATTTAAAAAAACTGAGTTGAAAAAGATAACTTTAAAGGGGACCTATTATGTAAATTGACGTCTCTGAGTTTTTAGCCATGTTACAGCAGTGTTCTCTCATCATCAGTTAATCCAAAGTTGTATTTGGATTGATTTCTCTTGTTTGAGTAATCTTGTAATGTCCTGCAGCTGATGTCTCCAGTTCTCAGAAAGCCCTGTCTTCACCTACCACCTATCCCACCCACTTGTCTGTATTTACATGCAATTGCTGTGTGCACGGAACTTCAGTTGGCCTGTGTACGTTCAAAATAGCTAACTTCTGTACATACGACCATTTCCTGTTAGCATTTAGACATTTATCCATGTCTCTTTTTAAACACACAAGTGTCTTCTGGTGAAATATTTCTCTAATATGTAAAGTCTTTAACATGTTTTCTGTAACATTCACCAACTGCTGATCTAAAGAGTAAGTATTTATTTTTTTAAACTGATGTAGTGAAAACCTCATAGAAAAGCATTGAACAGGAAGTGGTTGTTTGTGTGTACAGGAACAAAAAACAAGTCAACTGTACTGAGCCATTACTCAAAAATTTGGATTGCAAGTAAAACATGTAAAGGTTCAAAAACACATTTTTAAATCTGTGGCTTCTTAAAGTTACATTTTACACAACTTATCTGTTCTGCAGTTTTTAACAAGAAGTCAATGGACCCTCTTTTTCCAGGCAGTTTTAGATCATTTCTGTGTTTTGCAATGAACAAAATGTGAATTATTATTCTTTCCTAAATATATAGGAAAAATCACAATAGGTCTTCTTTAAAAAAGTCAAGCAAACAATATTATTTGAAAGTGTAACCGGAAACAGTATTTCCCCTGACAACGTGACCTTTGACTTGAACCGATTCTTCCGCTACGTTCTTCGCAGTTGTTGATATAAATGTGACAACTGTCTTTTTTACCAAAGCAACAGTCCTGTCTGAAACATAGCCTGCCTCAGAGGTTGTGTTTGGGATAACGCGGTGTTGATGGACCCTCCGCAGACAGACCACGCACACCCGGGGGCTTCCGTCGTGATAGTGGGCAGCGGTGTCGCGGGAGTGTGCGCGGCTATAAGGCTCACTGAGGCGGGCTTCAGACATGTCCGAGTCCTGGAGGCGACGGGCCGCAGCGGAGGAAGGATCAGGACTGGTGCACTAGGTAAAGTCCGCTATAAACATCTTATTATACAGGCACAACATCCTGCATCCTTATAGCCAAGTATCAGGAGATGTTACAGGCAGGTCTTCACTTTTCTGTGGTAAAATTAGATAGAACATTCATTAGTTGTAGGTGTTTTGTTTGTTTAGGAACATTTTGTATCTCTCACTGTGACCTTTTTTGGTGTTTACTATACAATGTTCAGAATTTACAAGGCAAAGTGGACGTTTGTGGGTTTTTGAATGAATTAATCAAAAAGACAGCTGCAGTTGTGTCAATGAAATACTATTCTTTCCCCTCTGAGCCTCAGAAAACTCTACACTCTGAATTTCCCAGATGTGTGAAATCACGGCATCCAAAATTGTCTGCTCTGTTTTAGGTCCATAAATCATCCAATCTTTTGTGCAGCTTTGACCACTTTCTGACACTGTCTGTGAAAAGTACTTTATTTACTTAACCCACTTACTTCTTTTAATGGCAATACAACCATCTTTCAACTTCAGTAAAGGTTTAGAGTGCATAGGGTAATAGAGATTAATTATAAACCCAGTTCTGTCATATCCCTGCAGGTGATAATATCATAGAGATAGGAGCCAACTGGATCCATGGACCAAGCGAAGAAAACCCGGTGTTTTGTCTGGCTCGTCAGTATGGGCTGCTGGACCCGGAGGCGCTCACACCTGAGAACCAGGCCATGGATGTCGGGGGACACCCTCCATGGGTCCCCATTTTCCTTACCAGCTCAGGTTAAATTAAATCTAAATTTTAAAAGTGCTGCTCTAATTGACATCTGCATATAGTATGTACTCTATTAAGCATTTGGATAGTTCTGACAGCAAATAAATCAAGTGAAGCTTTTTCTGAACCAGATTTGTTTTCACTTTTTGGGTGTGTACGTAGAGATGCTGTGGTAAAATCTGTAAATATTGTGCTTAGACACAACAGCTTGACTCTTGTCAGTTACATAAGGAGAAGCCCTTGTACTCAAAATAAAAAAGATATAAGGATTCTGTGAATAAATAAATGTCAAAATATTTTCTTGTTTCTTCTAGCGGACAAGACACAGAATAACATAATCTTGTACTTTTGTTTTGTTACTTTCAAGGTCGCAGGCTGAATGCAGAGCTTGTGGTTCCTCTTCAGATGTCATGCCTTGAAATTCTCGATGAAAGTTCTTCTTTTGAGGGTAAAGCAGAGCCTTTTGACAGCGTAGGCAAATTTATTCAGTCAAAGGTATATTTCTTTTGTCCTCACACTGTGATTTGTATTCAGTATATTTGCATGTCTGCTGATCTGAGCGAACTGTGTACAGGTCACAGAGAAGTGGAAAGATGCAGACGCAGCCACCAAATCCCTCGGTTTTTCTGTTATCAGTAATATTTTGAAGGTGGAGTGCTGTGTCAATGGACTCACAGTTTGAATGAAGTGGGCCTGGGTGCATTTAGCTTGTACAAGACTTTACCAGGACTCGACTGTACATTTCCAAAGTTAGTACTCTTATTTTTATCATATGCAAAATAATTTTAATTCATTCATTTGATTAAATATTCCCTTAAATTAGATTGTTCTCCATTTTGCAGAGGTTATGAAGGTTTAATAAAGAATCTACTTTCGGAACTCCCTCCAAACACAGTGACTTACAATTGTCCTGTTCGATGCATTGAGTGGAACAACACGGAAGCAGAAAACCCTGTTGTAGTTGAGTGTGAAGATGGGCAAAGAATAACTGCAGACCATGTGATTGTTACCGTTTCTCTGGGTACGACTCTGTTGTAGTTTTCTAATCATGTTTAATTAGAAAGTCAATTTTAAGTATTAAAACCGACAGTACGCATGATATTAGCCTCTTTGACTTATTTTCTCACAGGATACCTAAAGAAAAAGCATTCAACAATGTTTCGCCCTCCTCTTCCCTTTCACAAGCTACACTCCATTCAAAGACAAGGTTTTGGCACAAACAATAAAATATTTGTGGAGTTTGATTCACCCTGGTGGGACGCTGACTGTGAAATCATCTATTTCTTGTGGGAAGATGAAGTGAGCGTCTTCTAAAATATTTACTATCATTGGTCATGTGCTTTGTGAAATATTTTAAACTTTTTGCTCTGTGATTTTCCAGAATGCCATGGTGGATCAGGCGTCGAACATACCGTCGATGTGGATAAAGAAGTTGTTTGGCTTCACTGTGTTGAAACCTACTGAAAGGTTAGAAAGATTTATAAACACAAAGTAAAAATACAAACACGATTTAGTGTTAAGCAAACTCATGATTATATAGAATAGATTATCACTGATGAAACACTCAATGTATCAAATTCTTTCAATTTTACGAGAATTTTTATCTGATAGATTACATAAAAAAAAATATCATATTACTGAACATTAACTGTAGATGTTTTCATGCTGATTCATTAATTTATATACAGTATATATGTATTTTATTTATTTTTTGCTTTAGAAAATTCAGTGGGACTCTGTAACAATGTTTTAACAATCAAAGGGGTCCAAACTACATCTTCTACATCATCTACATCTACTCCTGCTTTACTCTATTTATATAAATTGTTGTTGCTGTTGTTTTTTTAAATGTCACCTTCTATCTCATATAATTTTGTTTGGTCCAACAATGCCATTCATTATAACCATATTACTAAAATGTATTGCTGCAAACTAACAACAAACAAAACCACAACTGAAACCATAACAAATATTGTCTCTGTAAGATTAATACAAAGTTTATTTTTTACGTTTTTGCTCACAGATATGGTCATCTTCTTTGTGGCTGGATCGCTGGCCATGAATCTGAATATATGGAGACTCTTTCTGACCAAGAAGTGACACAAGCTGTAACTCAGCTTGTAAGACAGTTCACAGGTGACTTCAGTAACTAAGTGTATTAACTATTTTTACTCTAAAAAACAAAATACTTAAGACATAACTGGTTTTTAGGTAACCCTGTCCTCACACCAAAGCGGGTTCTGCGCTCCCAGTGGTTTCACGATCCGTGGAGTTGTGGATCGTACAGTTTCCCAGGAATTGGCTCCTCTTCTCAGGACATCGCTAATTTAGGGGAACCTCTTCCATCAACAGGACCAAAGGTAAACAGGAATCCAACTGAGAAGGTTTTTATGTCGTGGAAGAATATCTTTGCTAATTCCTCAACAATGCATATGAAAAAAAAATCCAAAAGCGTAGAAACTTTTTTGAAATTCCAAGATGGTGGTAACTTACACTGTGTTTTCAGGCTGAAAAATGTTGGAAAATGTTTCAGAAACAAATTTCAAAGGGTCTAATAGTGTTAAATTACCTAATAACCAAGCATGATTAATTAATTCATTTATGCATTCAATTTTTTTTTCTCTAGAGGTTTAAGGGAATATTTAATGTGAAATTGCTTCTGTTGAGATTTATAATGTATGATCTCGCACACAGTGAGAACTGAAATTCCACATTGACTTATATTTAGGCATGTCCTAGAGTTTAGGGCAGTAATTCTTAAAGGAAATCCGACAAGTAAAAATAAAAAGTAAATAAACAAAAAAATCAAGAAGTAAGCGGTAACTTTCATTTGTTCTTTGTGTCCTTCAGCCACTCCAAGTTCTGTTTGCTGGTGAAGCCACTCACCCTTGTTTCTACTCCACGGTCCATGGGGCTCTGCTGTCGGGTCAGAGGGAGGCAGATAGACTCATCTCTCACTACTCCGTCACTCCAGCCAGTCCTGTGATGTCAAAACTTTAGCAGCTATTAATTAACTTTACAACTTTTACATTATGTGCATTGTTCACTTTATGAAATAATGACTGCATTAATTAGCTAAATACAGACGACAAGACTTTTTCCAGTGATTTTTCACAAAGCAAATCTTATTGACACTGTGATTCTTTTCTGAATGGTTTGAGAGTAAATTATTTTTGAAAATTTATCAGGTTTACAGTTAGTTGTTTATATAAATTCTGTACATGATTATTCTTGCCAAATGTTTGATAATGCTGTAATAAAATGTACAATATTTACAAAATAAATAGCCTATTAACTGGACTTATTTATAATTCAATTGTCAAAGTACAAATTTATAGAATCTCTTTCAAACCTAAAAAAGGAAAAATGTGTAAGCTCTTCACTTAAACTTTAGAGGGCAGTGTTTCTGACCAACTGTGGCCGGAACAAAAATTGTGGCGTTTGTTTCCAGTCGACTTGTAAACAGTGTAACACGTGTTCTCCATAGATCAGCCATCACCTTGTAGCCTAATATTTTTGTCTCTTCTTAAATCCATATTGATTATGTATTGAAGAGTGCAGGATGAATTATATAAAGCCCTTGGTAATGTCAGTTTCAGGAGCGCGTTTGACTTCGGGGGTCGGGACGTGGCGCACTGGTTCCCCGGACACATGGCAAAAGGTTGAACAAACTCACTTCAAAATAAAGCATCTGCCTAGTTTGTGCAAATATGTTGTTTTGTTTTAGGGCTAAAACAGATGAGGGCCAGCATGAAGAACGTGGACTGTGTTATAGAAATACATGATGCCAGAATATCCTCACATCGAAGCACTTCTGTTTTTATAATCTGTCATTTTATGTCTAATTTCTTCTTTAACCCATAATCACATTCCCTTTTCTGGGAGAAATCCAGTGTTTCGAGAGACTTTGGACGTCAGGCCCCACCTGCTTGTTCTGAACAAGATGGACCTCGCGGACATGTCACAGAAACAGGTCTGTACAGTTGTGTGTATGTGTATGTGAAGCTTTACTCAATGACTGAAAGGTATTTTATATTTTCAGAGAATACAAAATCAGCTGCACAGAAATGGGATCCAAAAGGTCCTCTTCACAGACTGTTTAAAACAAAGAGATGAAAATGTTAAAAAGGTAATTTTAACTATTGGTTAATGTTATTCTATATGCATGTCATTATGAGCCATATAAAGTTTATGTTTACACCTGCTTTGTCTTATTTCTGTAGCTGATTCCAAAGGTGATGGGAATTCTTGAAAACAGTCCACGTTTCAACAGAGATGAGGTAATTTTTCAACATATTTACAGAAAGATAATTTTATTTATCAAATGCTCTTCATTTATGCAGAATTTAGACTATTGTTTAATGGTAATTGGTGTTCCCAATGTGGGGAAGTCATCTCTTATTAACTCACTGAGAAGAACATATTTAAAAAAAGGTATAAGGAAACAATGACATTTAAAACTATAAAAAGTAGTTTTTATTTACTTATGCATGTCCCTCCAGGACGAGCGTCTCGAGTCGGAGGAGAACCAGGCATAACTAAAGCAGTCCTGACTAAAATACAGGTTTATTGAAACTGCAAATATTGTAGGAAGTATTTATGAAAAACATGAAAAATTTACAAATTGAAGTATGCCTTTCCAGGTTTGCGAGCGGCCAATTATGCACTTGTTAGACACTCCAGGGGTCCTACCTCCTAAAATAAATGATGTTGAAACGGGAATGAAGTTGGCTTATGTGGCAAGAGAGTTTTAAAATATTGCAGTTGTCATATTCACATATACTTTTAAAACAAAACAAAAAAATCACAAAATAATTAGCTTTTTTGTCCTACTTAGGGACTATTCTGGACCATTTAGTCGGAGAGGACATCATTGCAGACTACTTGCTCTATTCTTTGAATCGTCTACAAAAATTCAAGTTTGTTTTTCTTCTGTGAAGTTTTATACAGAGGGATTTCTAACAGGTCTTTACAGTTTTATTCATCTTTTATGACCAGCTATGTTGAAAGATATGAGCTTCAAGAGCCATGTGATGACATCCAAAATGTCCTTAAGCGCATCGCAGTAAAACTTGGAAAAACTCAAAGAGTTAAAGCCATTACTGGAGTTGGTGAGAAAAGGCTGTTGTAGTCATAATTTTATGCCATGCTTTTAAAAAAATATATACATACTAATTGTATTACTTTTTTTACACTTACAGGAAACGTGACCATCACTGTCCCTAACTACAGTGCTGCGGCGTATGATTTTATCCGAGCATTTAGAAAAGGTGACCTAGGACGTGTGATGTTGGACTGAGCCATGGAAACACATGCATCTTTGCACAGGACTGTAAATAAATAAATTACTACGATTTATTGAGGTATGGCCTTTATTTAGTGACAATGTGTTAAGAAGAATATTTATAGACTCGTATTTACAGAAGTGTCATTGCAAATATTCAAGTGCTTACAAATATGAAAACAGTGTTGCTCCTGAGTGTCCCAGGTATAAAAGCTTGTCACTTCAGAAAAGTGAATACAATATAAGACAACTATATCTGTTTATATCAACAAAATTTCTCAAAATTCGAATTTTCTTTTAAGAAAGACATTTTGGTTTTTAACTTAAATACGATCTGATTCAAATGTATAAAAAGAAAACTATGTTACAAAATGTAGAGGAATGTGAACATAAACTGTAGTGTATCTTTTGTTTATGTAATTTCAGTATGGCACGGTTATTTAATATATTTCATTTAGCAGCTTTACATGTCATTAACTGTACAGAATAGATGTAGAAAGAATTTGAGCAGAATTTGGCACCTTTATTTTTTTTTTATATAAAAGCATTGTAGGTGAAGGTGCAAGTGTTTTTATGGCACGTTGCATACAGTGCTGGTAGAGCAGATTTGGCAGTTGGAACAGATAATGTTAGAGATACAGTACAAGTACAGTGATCAGTTCACATCTTTGTGATTGTCCACTTCAACAGTTTTCCAGCACAAGGAAAAATACACAGGTCAGACAGAGGAGTCTCAGTCTTTATCAAAACAGTCGAAATCTGTAAACATCTACAGTGCAGTGCCATTGACAAGCCTGTTTAAAGTGAGAAGAGCAGCAAGGAAAAGAGATACCAGCTGAGGAAGAGCGTATTCAATAGTGCAGGAGCCACCTGACAGTGCATCAAAGTAGTTTGTCCTGTTGTAGTAGTCCAGCTCTTCCTCTGAGTTGTCCGTGTTACTGCGGCGATAGGCCGAAGCGTACCATCCATCTGCTGTTAAAGCCACTGCTGCTCCTGCAGCTGCTGCAGCTGCCACTCTAACTGGGGACGTGCGTCCTGCTGCTCTGAAGCGAGAACGAGTCCCACCAAAGGGGCCCCCTGCCCTGTAGCTGCCCGAGGTAGAGCTGCGAGAAGAAGACCCCCGAGAGGACCCCTGGACCCACCTCTGCCTCCTTTTGACAGGACAGGGTCACACAGGAAAGCACAGACCAGGAGGCAAATCCAGCATGATGCAGCCAGTTGGTTCATACCTAACATCTGCAAACAGATAGAGATATTAAACGCACCCACATAAAAATACAAAAGCAGAGTTTATTTTTCTTTTTTTTTTTTCTTTAAAAACAATATGTGTTTTATAAAACCACCGCACATCAGTGCAAGATTAGTTGGAGCAAAAGATGAAAACATCTCCAGGTTTTACTTACAAATGAACCATGCACCTATAATAACTATAAATGTAGCCAATTGATAGCAATAGCAAATAGGCCTAGGCCATTATAACATCACAATCAAAATAACCAATAGGCCATAGCATCAGAAAATAAAAGATGCACAGAGCATATAGCTTGTATGTCAAAAAATGTCACGCATCTTTATAAAAGGCTTTGTTGTGAACATAAACACTAAGAAACATCAAAGTATTTACGACCGCAGCGCGATAATTTTATTGCTCTTTAAATTATTAAGTGTTAATGGCCTAATTAGCCAATTCTAACAGTGTCGCTGTTTATCCTTTTAATGCAGACCTTTTTACTCTGACATTTACTATTTACTAACCTCTGATCGTCGACTATTGTTTTCCTCCTTTTCTATGGCTTATGTTCAGAGATGAGAGAGATGCAGAGATGCCAGCTCCCATAAAGGCGCGCGCACGCAGACGTCCGCTGGAGCGTGGCGCGTGACCGTGGCGCATCAGACGATCAGGTTCACGAGGCAGAACACAGATCAAGCTTTCGTGGGTTTATGTATTGTCAATGGTCAGTTGTGGTTGATGTTGTAATTGTCCAGTTTAGAAATTGTAAAATGGTGCATTATGTGTGCTACTCCACCTGCAGCCTGTAGGTGGCAGATATGACCATCGTCACAATATGTAACTACCGTGATTGTAGAGAAGAAGACACAGGAAGAGCTAAAGAAGCAGAGAGCAGTTTGTGAGAAGCATTTACCTATTTAGTCTCTGCCATGGCGTTTCTGTGCAGAAGTGCGGCTCAGCTCCTCAGGCCGTGCAAAACTGCGCCAGTAGCTCTGTCCGCGTTCGCCTCTGCAGCTCAGGTCTGTGTTTACAAACTGTTTTCATGTTGCGTTTTCAGCATGGCCCTGTCACAAAGTCAAGGAGGAGCGTCAGTCACTGTGGGTCACTGGGAGATTGCCTGGTTTTACTCGGAAAACTGCAGTCAATTAAGTTATATATTTTTTTAGCTATTTCTTTAGTTATTGTTTAGGATTTTTTCCACATCTGTCCTAAAACCCGTAGGACGCCTTTAAAAAATCTGATTACATACATTACTACATTATTACTGCCAACAAAAACAGATGGATTTAAATTTGCATTGAGAAAAAATATATAATCAGAAACACGTGATAGTAGAAAACAATGCACAGCTAACGTTAACTGTTAGCTAACTAGCTAAATGTCTTTTCTTTGTCATAGCCAATAGACAAACCTTTTTGCAAAATATTCCCCTGGACAGGTGTGAACATTCAGAAATCAATCAGATCATCACAGTCACATTTAATAATCTGATATATATTTTTTTATAAACTTAGCCAGTACTAGTTAGCATAGAGGTTTTGCACTGACAGCCTTTTATTTGAAAAATGCTTTTAAACTTTTTGACTGAAGCAAACTTGTGGGCAACACCATAGACATATAAATACTGTAAAAATGTGCTTTATTGTTTTTACAGACTAATTTTCATTCCTGTAGTTTTTGTTTTACACAAATTAATTCTTATGTGGCGAAATGCAAACTAACAACAATAATTTTCTGTTGCTGTGGCAACCGTGTGCTTCTCAAACTTGTTTACTAACGGGAACTTGATTTGAGACATTTTAACTGCTTTTAATTTAGGAAAAAAAGGTAATTTCTTCAACTGTGTGTGATTCCAGAGTCTGTGATAAATGTAAGAGAAGCTAAAGTCCTTCTGTTTATCTGCTTTTCAACCACTGTTCACATGCTTTTGTGCTTTTACATGGTAGTTACAAACCCAGTAGTCAATGAAGTTGCTGTGGTTTGAACTTTTTTTTTCTCAAATATAGTTTCTTTTCCCTATTTTATCTTATTTTGAGCTCTTACTGGTAGAAAAAATAATTTGTCTTCATTGACCCTCACACAATTTCTTGCCACTCAGACCTCACATTTAGAACGCTGTAGCTAATGTCACCTGCATAACCTCTATTGTTGTAAAACCTGTCAATACAAAAGGACCTCCCTGACTATCCTTGACCCTTCACATGGATAATGGTAAATGATTTAAGACCTCAACTCTGACTTTGTGCTCCTGGTGCCCCACCTCACAACAAACTGTAATTATGCAAGAAAAATGCATTCAAAGATAGTTATGTTTTGATACAGGTGGTCAGTATCAGTACATTGTTGTGGAAAAACGAGGCGAGAAGAAAGATGTTGGTTTCATTCAGCTGAACAGACCAAAAGCCTTGAACGCTCTGTGTGACGGTTTGATGAGAGAGGTGGGCCAGGCTTTGGACAGTTTTGAAGCGACAGCGGCGTTGGGGCATTGTATTACGGGCAGTGATCGGGCGTTTGCAGGTAAGATTATATTTAAGCTGATTCAGCAGGTCAATACAAGTTTAATAAAATGTATGTGCGTTGTAGCTGGAGCTGACATTAAAGAGATGCAGAACCGGACGTTTCAGGAGTGTTACGGGGGCAACTTCCTGGCTCACTGGAACAGAGTGTCAACAGTGAAGAAGCCAGTTATCGCAGCTGTCAATGGCTTTGCTGTAAGTCTATATTCATATACCGTGGCACAATTTTTTACTAAGAGCAAGTTGAAGCAATTTATATCTAACTGTAAGGCAGATGTTTTATGTATCCCAATAAAATAGCAGTGTAACAGAAAGAAAAAAAACATTTATGCCAATTAGAATTCTGCTGATTGTGGTTATGATGGTCCACCTCATTTTACTCAGCCCTTCTTCACAAATCAGGAAAATTAGGATATGATGGGAGCTTACTGCACTTTTGTAATTATTTAACAAATATTTATCTAATAATTTCTTGAAATAAGAACTAAATTTACTTGCTCTACTGACAAATCACATGCTCAAACCACAATAAACACTACTATTACACCACTACAAATAATTAAACTTATTGGCAGAGTTAAGGTTGTCGGTTTTCTAGTGTAATAACAAATTTGAAGACAGATTTTTACATGATTATGTTTATTGTCACGTTATCGTTATCAGAATATGCCAAAAATTATTGAGATATTAATTTTTGTCAGTATTGCCCAGCCTCATGCTCACGGTACCCTTTTTTTGACAGCTCCCTTCAGGCTTAATTGTGGTTAGCCCAAGATACATTAGCCACCATCAAACAATCATTATATTGTACATTACACTACATTACACACTATTTGACAGACAAGCTTTTAGCTACCTTAACAGAAGTACGCTGCCAAGCAAGTGGGACTGGGCAAAATATGATAAAAAAAGGGAACAAAAACAGTATGTCTTTGTTTTCTAATAGTGCAGTTTAGTATAGTATTCCTAGATTGTTTAAAATTATAAAAACTTACTGAACAAATTTATGTTAAAAGGGCCCTGTTATAGCAGTGTTCTCTCATCATTAGTTTACTCAAAGTT
This sequence comes from Mugilogobius chulae, assembly GCA_038363315.1. Lineage (NCBI taxonomy): Eukaryota > Metazoa > Chordata > Actinopteri > Gobiiformes > Gobiidae > Mugilogobius > Mugilogobius chulae. The sequence continues at coordinate 49,641,747 of CM076398.1, read as the reverse complement.
ATATTTGAAATAATTCCTGCATGTTTGAGTAATGTTTTGTCCTGTGGCTGATGATTGCGGGCTCAGAAAATCCCTGTCTTCACCTACCACCTATCCCCATCCACTGTGTCTGTATTTACTTACGGTTAATAACACGTTAGGATTGCGAGTAAAAGGTGTAGGGCAGTGGTCCCAACCTTTTTTCTTGTAAGGACGGTACAGTTACAATTTTCTTTTCCAGGGACCGGTAGAGGTTAGGTAGCGGCAATAACAACAACGTAAATGCATACAACCCATTATTGTGCATGTTTTTAGCTCTTTTTGCTTGCATTTGCTGTTTATTTGGTTAAATGGTATAATATTTTCATAGTAAAGCACAAGGAAGTAGTGATAAACTATCAAATAAAAAATAAAGTACATTTAAAAGATCCTCTGGGGCCGGTAGCAGATGGCTGCGGACCGGTTTTGGGCCCGGACCGGTGGTTGGGGACCCTGGTGTAGGGTTCAGAAGGGTCAGGTAGACACTTTCCAACAACAAAAAATATTTTCTTGTTTTTTTTTTCTCTGTTGCTTACTAAAGTTATATTTTACAAAGAAGAGGCGAGACTTACCAGTTCAGCAGTTTTGAACAAGAAGTCAGTGTATCTGTTTCTATTTCTAAGCCATTTTAACTAATTTCTGTGTTTTGCAATGAACAAATGTGAATTATTGATCCATTTAGGCCATAGTTTCTTCCTAAATATACAGAAAAATCATAATAGGTAGAGCTATAATTCTGATTGTTTGACACATTTTATTATATTTCTGTTCTGTTCTGATATTCTGTGACAGCCACAGAATATCCTGATTATTTTATTAAAAAATTCACAGAAAATGTCATTTCATTCACCCATATTATGTGTACAGCTCTTTGTGGCCTGACATTCATATAATTCTGTCTGATTTTAGCTGGGTGGAGGCTGTGAACTGGCGATGATGTGCGACATCATCTATGCTGGAGAGAAGGCACAATTTGGCCAACCAGAAATCCTGTTGGGAACTATTCCTGGTAAATATTGCTTTGATATCGATAATACTATAGCATAATGTCCTTTTACCACTACAGTCAATAGAGATATTTGCACTGGTTTTCAGGGGCTGGTGGGACTCAGCGCTTGACTCGTGCAGTGGGAAAGTCTCTTGCTATGGAGATGGTGCTGACCGGGGACAGAATAGGTGCACAAGAAGCTAAACAGTCTGGTAAAGTAGATATAGAAGCGCATAATATCATAATAGGATTTGGTGTTTGATGTATTTGTCTTTGTTCTAAGGTTTGGTGAGTAAAGTTCTTCCTGTGGATCAGCTGGTGACAGAAGCTGTTAAATGTGGTGAAAAAATTGCAGCTAATTCCAAGCTTGTGTCTGCCATGGCCAAAGAGGCTGTTAACGCAGGTCTGTGTTTTCTTTTGGAAACTCATCAAGTCAAAATACTGTAACTGTTAACACATCAAAGTAAAAATACTAAATAATCCTTTCTTGTTATGCTTTTTTAGCTTTTGAATTGACTTTGGCTGAAGGAAATCGTTTAGAAAAGAGGTTATTCCATGCAACATTTGCTACAGTAAGTCTGAAATGGCTTCGATGACTATTGGAGCTAAATTGAGAGATTGATAATGAAACAGATTAATTTACTGATATTGACCTGCTTTTTCTTTCAGGATGATCGCAAAGAGGGCATGACTGCTTTTGTAGAGAAGAGAAAAGCCAGTTTCCAAGATAACTGAATTTTATTCAACAACATGCAGCTCTTAACTGAAATATGAAGTTCTTCGGACAGTAATGAAATAGAAGACAGGATGTGTGAGTGTTATTTGTGAGTCTGTGATACAATGTGGACTCTGTGGATGTGAGTTATAACTGATGAACAGCATTTGTAAAAAAGAAAAACATATTTGCCTTAATGTACACTATAGGTTGTCTGATTGAATTTTGTATGAATCACGTCTGTGTGTATATCTCCTTAATAAAGCTAATAGAGATGATTACTCAATAAATACTACAATACTGCAGTATTGACTTTGCACCACCGCCAGGTGGCGCTAATGGACGTACAAATTTGATGTGCAAACGTCGTTACTTTGGATGGAGACTCTTGTGAAAAGCACACTATTAATAAAAGCTTGATTAATTAATGCTAACACATATAAACCTTTTATTTTTTTTACGATTTAAACTATTTGTACCTTTTCTTTCAATAAAAGTGCAAATAAACTTTGAAAATTGGCAATTTCTTGTATCCTTTTTTTCTATATTTATTTTTACTGAGCATACATTCCATAGCTTTATTTCTCATAAATATTTTTGGCGTTCAGAACTGTAGCCTCATCCACTTCAAAGAAAAGTCCAGAACAAATTTGGTTACTGTGTGCCTTTGTCCCGCATCTCCAGTCATCTCGGGGCACCTTTATTTCTGATCTTCACAGGACAGCGCCACATACTTCACAAGGCCATGGCCTAATTGATTTTAATTTTCTTTCAATATTTCTTTAGATCTTGCTTTCTTGTCTGCCCCCTGGAACAGACTTTAAAGGGAGAGAGGGAAAATGGTCTCCTCTCACTGCGGGGAAGAACAAAAGTCTTCTTCAGAGGATGGAGAGTCCCACTCTGGGGCTACTGAGAGGTCAAAATAATAAATGTAGACGCGCAGCGCGCACAAAGGGGGCAAAACGTTACATTTTGGCAGTGCAGAGCCTTATGGCGTGATAAACTCATTTAAAGAAGCTCAAATAAAGGGAAGCAGCGTGAGTCCGCAGAGGCAGAAAGGACCTGTCAGTCCCGCAGACAGGCCTGGCTCCAGCGGGCCTTTTCTGCGGCTCAGTGGCGGCTTCATGAGAAAAAGGAAAATATGCATTCAACAATAATGGGCGACAACCTCCGCTGTAAAAGTTTATATCAAACGAAGCCGATCATCGACAAAAGAAAAACACAAGACAATATTAAAAAGACAAATGAAATGCGCCACAGCAAAATAATTAGGCTTTAGCATAATTGTTTTAAAAATGTTTTTTTTTTACTGTTATGCTTAGCAGCCCGTTGTCCTGTCTCAGCCCAAGCTTACTCCTCTTTAATAATGTAAGCTTATTATTTCTGTTATTATCCTATTGTTTGCCCGCAACAGAAACCCGCCGCTACAACGCGGCCAAGTCCAGATTTCTAACAAACGACACATCTTGTTTTTTAAGAGCGTCTTTGGAGCGAATGCGGAAGTTACACTATTTATCTTTTGCTCTGTGATAATCTTCATTTCCGCAGTTTCAGTTTGCTGCAGACATGGTTGTGTTAAAAGGAATACCTCATATTCTGTCTCCAGAGCTGCTTTATGCTCTGGCGAAAATGGGCCATGGGGACGAACTTGGTAAGGTTATTACTGAGTAGACTACTTTGTTTAAAACGCATTTTTATCAGTGCCCTGCAAGTGCACAAAGCAGAGTGACTTTTGTGTACACACAGACAATTGAGCTGCGAACTTTCCTTTATCATTATCTTATTAAAATGATTTAGCTTTTCTTTTCTATGCTTTGAACTTGGACAAATAAAAATAATTATTTTGGTTTTTAGTCCTCGCAGATTCCAACTTTCCAACATCTTCAATTTGTGCCCATGGTCCAAAAGAGATCAGAGCTGATGGTGAGATGACTTTTTATTTTTCATCCATTGTTTTTTTGTTTGTTTTTTCACTTTCAAACATGTTGCTTTCATTCTCAGGTTTAGGAATCCCACAGCTTTTGGAGGCTATTTTGAAGCTTTTGCCTCTAGACACATACGTCTCCTGTCCAGTAAACTCATTAATCTAACAATAATCTTGATTTGATTTCCTTTGTTATTTAATCTTTGATGTTTGCTTAGGCTGCAGTGATGGACCTTGTGGAAAGTGACAAACTGAAGGGTTTACCTGTTCCTGTTTGGGACATTTACTCACAACTCCTGCACCTAAACAATGCTCAGGTAAAAGACACATAAAGACAGATTGTAGAAGGCTTAATAATTAATGTTTTATTTTGTAGAGCAACCTTGACAAAGTTGAGCGGTTTGCTTTTTATGAAAGAGCAAAGAAAGCTTTTGCGGTTGTGGCAACTGGGTAAGTACTATTGTACAGTCTGCTATGTCTATATTTGGGTAGTTTTAAAATAATTCAATTTAATTTGTTCACAATGTTTTTCTTACAGCGAAACAGCTTTGTATGGAAATCTTATTCTGAAAAAGGGAGTTATTTCTGCTGAAAATCTTAAGTGATATAAGTGATATACACATTTTTCTGATAAATGCTTAATTTTTTTTATTTATTTTTTTATTTTATTAAATTACCTGAAAAACCCACTTGTATTTACAACATAACAAAATGTGTATTTCCAAATGTACAATTGCGTTTATTGAAATAAATGGATGAAATGAAGCTCTGCATAACTTATTCTTTTACCCTAAGCTGAGGCATCATTATTTGATGTAATTAACTTCAGTCATGATAAACAGCGTCCAGGTCTTCCTCAGGCTGAGTGTGTTTCCTCGGCCTGGGCCACTCCACAGCAGCAGGCTCCACTTCACTGTTAAAGGGGCTCATCATCTCTGGGATGTTTTTGTGATAAATATGGTCCATGTCTTCTTCTGGCTCCAGGTAAAGCCGTCCCTGATTCTCCTCTAGCGCTTCAGGTTCTAGTTGGACCAGCCGCATGCCCGAGTCAACATCAGCGTGGTACAAATGGTCTTCATCTTCCTCTGGTTCTGAGTGAACTGCACGGACCACTGGTTCACCTTCATATCCCACCACCAGGGGCGCTAAATACTTGTCCAGATCCTTCTCACTGTGGTAAAGCTCATCCCAGTCTTCTTCAGGCTCTGTGAACTGTGGATGATCCTTTCTATCTTCTGTTTCTAGATTATCTGTGCCATCTTTTGCCTGCATGTCAGCTGCTGGGAGGGCATCCTGACTGTTTTCTACGTAGGTTTAAGCAGGTCTTCTGTGGCGGGATGTTGAAGATCATCCACGTCCTTTTCAGCCATTTGGTACCGTTTACTCTGCTCACTCTTCCAGATTTTCATACTCGGGTGAATGTCAAAACTGGTTTCATCCATGTCTTCAGGAGGCTCCACTTGCACTCCCCAGGAGGCCATACCTTTGTCATCAATGGATCTGTAACAATATTTTCACAATGTAGAGCCCATATCAAAGCAAACACGGTTTCTGTTTATTTTACTGAGCAGAAAGCAACTTACACCCAACCCTTTTGGACTGCTTCATTGGTCAGTTCATCCTAAAAAAAAAATCAAGCAAAAAGTTACAATTTGATAGCAGACAAATACTACAAAATACAAAATTATTGTACAAAAATATCTCTAAAATATAAATGTCAATTTTAATTTTAATAACTAAGGGACCAATGCCACAAACCTCTGACTCTCAGAAATTGAAAACATACTGTAGTGACTCAAAAACTACTTTTAGTATAAAAGTATTTTTTATGGCAAAAGCAGTCACTTGTGAATAATTTCCACTCGTCTTTGCGGTCTGTCGCAGCAGCAGACACTTACCCAGGGTTTTAGTGGCTTTGCTGTTATGCCATTGGTTAGAACAAAAAACAGAAACACAGAAGTCCTACAGAAAACACACACAATAGGGGTTAGTGTTGTATATTTTTGTTATTTAAATCAAAAGTAACAGAAAGCTCCTGACCTGATCATGGCGTCTCTTTGCTGTTTTCGATCCAAACAAGAAATGATCTGACCAGCTGCGCAGAGACCAAAGTTCCCTCAATAAAACAGTTTAGAGATTACACATTCTGACCTTTGTCATTTCTAAACGCCATAACACACTATTGTAGTCAAATGTCTTATGAAAGCAGAAACATGTATGTAGTAGGATTTCTGAATAAATGAATGAACACAGGGTTGAATATGTAACACACTTGGGAAGATGTAGAGCAAGTGAACTTGATTACTGAATTTGTTTTTGGATTATCAACAATTGAGCAGTTGTTCAACGGTAGTAAAATTCCAATGATGATCAAACAACGCATAGAGCAGCAGTTCTCACATTAGGCTGTGCATTTAATCGAATTTCACTTTCAATTATAATTATGCTGTAATGTTTCAAAAATGCTGTAATGGCGTAATCGTGATTATTAGCCGTAAGTCATAAGTGAATTTTTAAGTGCTCAATTATTTCCTTGAGTCGTAAAAGTAGGTCCCAGACTGTTTCTTTACAACTTTAGAAACATTTATCTCACCCATTTCATTTGATCTCTTCACTCTTGATTTAAGGAGCGTTAATGCTTTACACTCTTTCTGAGCAAATAATCGTTTGAATAATTGTAATTTCAATTATTCTTTAAATATTTGTGAATATTATTTTTATCATAATTGAGCTGCCCTAAATAAAAGTTTCTCTTTACAATTTTTAAAATGTAAAACCGGTTTATTTCCACATTTACAACCAGTTCTTTAAACATAAAAAGACTCCTGTTACAGTCCTCAAACAAGAAAAACAAAACAAAAAGCACAATTTAGCAAAATCAGGAATTTTGGCATAAATCTCAGATATTTCAATAAAAAATATAAAAATTTAAAATGACCACAAGATAATTTTAGGCCTAAATGTAAAATAGCTAAAAGAACATTTCTATGGGAACAAGGAGGATGCTCTTCTCTTGTTAATGTTTTAACAAAAATATCTAGAAAACAAACAAAACAAATTACCTTTATTCAACTATTTTTTTGACTAAAAAGTGAGAGAGTGGGCTTTTAATCAGCTTTGTTCAAACGTAAAGACAATGTAAACTGTATCATCGGAGCCCTATCTACAAACCTGTCATAATCTTACTGACACATCATGAAGACTAATAGAAAATAACCTTATTTGGAGACAACAGTCCATTTTTTAATGTTTTTTTTTAGACCAGCACAAACACGATATCATCAGGAAAAGCCATGAGCGAAAAAATGTGCCTATGCAGAAGTTTCATGCCAAGTCTTCAGCTCTCGACACACACAGATCTTACACAGCGAGAGTCTGATACGTCACCCTTCATGGCGTGTTCAAAGGATGGCTCCAGTTTGTCTGCTGTTATCTGCCCTGGCCCGATCAGATCCATGTGTGGCAGGCAGCGGTCCGGTCCTCCACTGGTGCACGGGGTTTGGGGGAAAACAGACGATAATTAGTTTTCTGAAGAAATGTTTGGAGGATTTACAGTGGAATCAGAGCGCTTGTGATAAACATGTTGTGATGAAAGAAAGGGCAAGTGTCATCGCTACACAGACAGTCTACTCAACCACGAGAGTTCATCATAATAGAAAAACTTTAATGTACAGCCAGAATATAGATGATTAAAGCAGCAAAACAGGAAGTGGGTCTTAAGTCTGTCCATATCCTACCTCTCACTAAGTCTTTGCCACATGGTTAATATCCATATGCATTACTATTTGCCATACATTTTCACTTAAGAACATAATTTTACAAAATGCAAAGTGAAACTGGAGTCGACCGCCCAAGCACAGCCAATCAGTGTTACGTTTGTCTGTCTATGAGAAAATTAAAACGTATTATTCTATTCAGACAGTACAGAATAGACTGATTTAGTCACAAAGGTATGCATTTACAATCTAGACATTCTGGACAAAGCTTAAAGGAGACCGATTGTGTTTTTTCTAACTATTTAGTAAGAAACTAGAACATATGCAGATCAGTAACTCACCTTTTGTTCATTATAAAACACAAAATTTATCTAAAACACTTTGAAAATAGAAACAGCTCTATTGACTTCATGTTCAAAACTGCAGAACTGCCTCTTCATTTTAAAACTTAACTGTAAGAAGCAACACATTTTAAATGACTAATTATTACTGTTGGAAAGTGTCTCTGGGACAATTTTGAACTATATGTGAGTCACTTTGGGTAATAATCTTTTGAACTATAACTAAGTAAATACAGACAAGTGGTAGGTGAGAACAGGAGTTTTCTGAACACTTGAGCTCTGCTGAAGAACAAAACAATATTACTCAAACATGCATGAATCAATTCAACATATAACTTAGAGTAAATTAATGGTGATGGGGAAGCCATTATAACAAGGTTAACATCTTTAAATAATGCATTTTACATAATAGCACCCCTTTAAAATTAATTACCCCAGCAATAAAAAAAAATAATACTTTCAATATATGGTAGAAAAACATGATGGCTCTACATTTTCCGATACAGTTATTTACCTATCAAAGTGCTTTTCACATATATATTAAGTGGTCAATTTGAAGTTTAGTAGTATTTTTTTTTTTACCTTTATTAAAGCCTTTTTCAGCATAACTTTAATTTGCTAATAAGCATTTACTTACACTATTATTATTCATGATTATTAGTATACCCTGATGACATCCATGTTACCAAGAGCACATCATAATTCATGAATAAAAATGACCCAAAAGAACAATAAGGGACCTAGTTAGATGTTTTTTATGAGAAGTGTGTGTTGCAATGAATATTTAAATTACGTTGAATATAAAACACACCACTTTGTTAAAGAATATAAATTGTAGGGATGCACCGATCCGATACTGGGAACGGATATCGGTGCCGATCCAGGCAATTTTGCTGGATCGGGTATCGACTCCATGATATTGGTTTGGTCGATACCATTGTTGTGCCTTTAATTGGACATAATAGGACACATTTTTTGGCTGGTGTAGATTCAGAACATGTCATAATGTTTGACATTTTGTTCAGATTAAGTTGTTAAATTGTGAAACAATAGTTACATAACACTACATAACCAAATGCCTTATGCTTTGATAAGAAAAATAAGGTATTTCAGTTCTTACACTGGTATCGGTAGATATCGGGTATCGGCAAATACTTAAGTCAAAGTATCGAATCGGTATCGGAACAGAAAAAGCTGGATCGGTGCATCCCTAAAATTGTATCAGTTTATTGTGAAAGGCTCTTTTATGCTATTTTGGATGCGATCTTGGCCCAGGCACTGATCGATTAAAAGTAAAGTTTTGGTCCCACAGAGTGAATAAATACAAAGTTCCAGTCCATAAACCAGCCGATAATAACCAGGCCAATTGCTCCAACAACAAAAGAGAACAAAATAATCAGCAGTTGACAGGGACATGCAACACTGTCACCACCCTAAAACAAACGTGGAGCCAAGAATAAATTGCTTGTCTGTATCTATTTGGATGGAGCACTAAGCCATGATTTATGCCCCTGGGACAATGAACATGCTCTAAATGCCACAGCTTGAAACCATTTAGAAGGAAACCACCAAACTAAATTTTTGACTCGATTCCCATTTTTCTTTTTTCTTTAATGAATTGAAATGCATGTGAACACTATAATTATGAATGTTATTAGTATGTAGTGTCGGTAAAAGGCAGTAAATCTGACACTAAAGGTGAGAGAACGGCTGTATTGATCTAAAATGTAAGATGTCTTTTCAGGAGAACTAGACCAAAATGTCTCTTTTCCTTTCTTGCACAATAATAGCTGAGTTAATCCCAAAGCGGTGGTCCCAGAGTGCCACACTTTATTTGAGGCAAACCGCTGCTCTGACTTACCACAGCCTTCACCATATCCTGTCACACTCACAACATTAAGCAAAACTGGGGTTTTCTTAAATCACTAAAATTAACTCAATGATCTGCAATTAAGTTAATTGATGCTTCACGGAGAGCCATTAAACACACATTAGACAGCTCACAGTGCAGCTTAACCGCATGAATTACAGGGTGAGGGGAAGGACCTCCACAAAGAATGAAACATGAAGTGTTGTGACGAGAGCTGCTCAGCACAGGAGCTGTCAGAGGATCAGCCACACTAAACAATTAGTGAGTCGTCTGTGCGACAACTGTGGGTGATATTTAAGCTTCTCCTGACAGATATTAGAACATCACTTTATATTTTATCCAGGAAAAGCTACTGTTATGTCTTGGAAGCACAATTATTCTGGCATTTATATAAAACATGTGTCTGCAAACCTGTTCATTCATAGTACATGGCACACTTTCTGTCTGGCACTTTCTAAGTTTTGCATAACTTTATATCACATCAAAAATTAAACAATTAAATTGACAAAATAATCATGTTTTTGAAAAGCCATTTTACATTTTCAACTGAAGAACCAATTACAAAAAAAATCCTATTGTTTGGACTGTAAATGTCACAGGCGATGTGCACTGAACTGTAACTATGTACCATTCATGTCTGATTAAATCTTAAACAATATAAATACAGGCCCAAAGCAGAATGTCACTTTCAGGTGGTCCTCCTCACTCTCACACAAACACGCCTCGCTTCATTATCCTCCTCAATCACACCCCTCATAAACTCAGTAAACATGTGGGAGCTGTTACCCTCAGCTTAATGGCTATTTACTGTGTTTTGTACGCTTCTCATTAAATACATTTTCCACTCCAGGAGAAGTAATGTTTTGGAAAACTCAGTTAAATTAAAGACAAAATCATGCCAGCACTTGGCACATGTGCCTCATTAATTACTGGCCCCTGCTGGAGACGGAGTGAAGAGTGAAAATGCACTTTCTAACATCAGAGAAAATGGTTGGATCATGCCAGCCAACAGGAAGTCATTCTTGGACAAATCAAACAAGACAAAAAAGAAGGTCTCCTCCTACGCTCCCCTCTACAGCCACTGAATGGCTCCTCACTGGGGTCCACCACAGCCCTGTTTACCAGCTGGAGTACCCCTAACCTTTCACCTTTGACCCCAGTACGACAGAATACATCACAGAGCCATCCTCTCAATGAACTCAGTGGGAAGCACTTGAGTGAAACGCAGATGACAGGCGCGCTGCAGGGAGCACAGGTGTTACAAATGATCCTGCCCTGGACCCCGCTCTTAATGAGGACTTTACTCAACAAATCACCTCTCATATGATATTCACATCGATTATTGTTTAGATACAAAATTAAACTAAATGTGTGTAGTAGTGGAGTTTGTAGTTGCGTGTCAGAGTCCCATCTGTCCCAATGCTCTGGTTAAAGGGAGGCTCCTGCTGCTCTCTGATGGAGAGCTGCTACACACAGATCCGGTTTCTGCAGCTCCAGCTTTCATCCTGATTAAAGAAGGATGTGGCCTCTCTCTATGTATTTACATCACAAGAACATACAGAAAACATATACGTCTGGGGTATAATGACTGTCAATAAAGTATATTTGTATTATGGATGTTATTTTCTTTTACTGCATTTTTAACCAGGAAAATGTCATGGAAACACTGATTTATTCATTCATTTTTTTAAACATGACTACATTCAGTGGCAATTTCCAGTTCATTAAAGCAATTATAAAAAAAGAAAAAAAAATCTCACTTTATTATATATTTTACTTTAGTAAATAAGGCAAAAAAATCATTAATTGTGATGAAAAAAAAAAATCTAAATTGCACTATGGCCTAAAGAAAGGTCTACAACATTTTTGGGCATGCCACCAATGGGTAAACCATCCTGTTTTGACTTTAATACATTGAAACAGTTATTCCAAGAGGGCAAGAGAGCAAATACATAATAACAGACTTGAAATGTTAAATTCAAATGCTTTTCATGGTTGCAATTTCCAGTTTTAAAAAGCTCCATGCATTAAGTTTTGTATGGTAAGCCACAACTACAGTTCTTCTGGAATGTTGCTATTAAATGCAAAGTCAGCCATAGCATAAATTCCTGACTAATATAATGTTGATGCCATTTCCAGAGCGCTGGTGTGTATCAGTATGTGTGTGCTCCCTGACCTGGCCTCTGCAGACCCCCTTTGTTCCCTGGTGGGACCCTGTGGATCGTCTGGCTCCAGCCACTTCAAACCATAATTACAAACCTACAGAATAAGACAATCAACAGACACAGCATGAAAAGGGGAGGGTCACCATGTCTGATATGTGATAACTTGTTGCTGTTGCCCTGCTGGCTTTAATTTATGTTATTCCACCACAACCAAAGAATGGCACTTGCCCAGTGTTCACATAAAATTCAATAATATACTGGTAACTTATGTTCATCAAGTCATCATACTAGCCATTTACTAAAGTATTATACAAAGGTAACAATATTTCAATATAATTTCATTGCACATTACATTACATTGAATAATAAGCTTTACTATATTTTGGCCATAATAAAAGAAAAAAAAAAGGTAATTTGTACTGCAAAACAGTGGGGCTTTTTATTGAACCGGAAACAGTGGGTTATTGGTTCAATGATACCAGGAAATACCATACTTTGCCCACTATTAATTATTGGCTGGGCTGTAATACAAAGTTTCTTCCATTTTCTATAATTACGATAACTGACTGATTATGAAACGGTTTGATGTAGACAATCCTAGTGTGAACTTTAACTGTGAAATATGTAAATGTATAAGAGCCTAAAAGTTAATTTAAATGTACTTTAACTCTGGATTTTGTTAAAACTATATGTCATTACAGTACTACGATACAAGTTTCTGCTACAATGCAAAACAGAACTGTGCATCATCAATCAAGTTATTTTTGTACAGCCCAAAATCAGTCTGAGGACTTTCCAAGATTGTTAATTTAGCAGACAGACATGAATGGTAGAAAAATATATCCATTCCTTCCAGCAATCCATTCATCCATCCATCCTTCTATCCATCCATTCTAAACTTGGTATTTAAAGTGATTGAACAGTAACTTTCTGAAGGTGGAAAGTCCTTCTACGATAATGGAAAGTTAGATCCAAGTTTCTGCATACTCTCCACAGATAGATTTGTTTTATTCCATACTATGGAATATTTTGTATTTACCATTTCCAAGTAAATAAGCAGAAAGGTCTTCAATTTTGAGGATACACAAGTTTGTGGATGGTAAAGAAGCAATTTTGAAACATATATTTGTGTATGAGTGCGTGTGGGGAAGAAAATCATCCAAATTGAAAAAAGCATAGTATATAGTGACAGACTTTACTCAGACAGATCTGCTGTTCGAGGGGACAGAAAGGGTTAGGACCACATTATGAGTTTACAGGATCCTCTGTCTGAGAAAAGACATTTACCAGTACAGGCTTTTACTAATGTCACTAAATCACTTCCAGCTGCCAACAGCAGGAAATGCTCCTTTCTTCTTCCAACCACATGAGCAAATAGTACATCAAATATGGTGCATTCGTGAGCATGTCTGTCCTCAGCTTATATCTGTCAGAGCCTTCATATATAGCCCTAATGTCCTCCAGGTCTGCGGTTTGGCCTGTCTCTCTCAGTCTGCCCTGACTTCTGCTGCTGTAAGAGCCCCCTATTTACCACTTAACCTTTCAAGAAGTGGTCCAGTAACTTCAGAGGGAAAAGTGATTCCTGGCTTTAGGAGGTGCGAAGAACGCCAGATCAGCATGCACTGATTCCATAATGATGGCAACAACAGCCAAGAGGTCAGGCCCACATCCACGGAGGTTTTTAAAGGGTCTAACGGACATTTGAGCAGGCTTTAGTCTCAGCCTTGTGAAAGCAGTTTAGTGCAGAGGTAAACAGCCCGGGGCCAGCAATAACAGAGTGGAACTGATTAAAGGAGGAGGAGGAACGAGGAAAAATGAGACAAGGACTGATAGCATCTTTTACCCACCTAAATTATATTAGACAGCTAGAGGCGCTGTGTGTTTTAAATCTCATGTGAAATGTAAACAATAACAGCCGAATATCATGGAGAAATATTTGTGTAATCTGTAGCAGAGTGGGCTGACATTTGGAAAATATAAAACCATTGTGATTGTGTTGATTTGCACGATTTTCATCTCTTAATGTCACAATTTAAAAGATCAGTACAGTGAAATGCCAGTGCCACAAATGAAACCCTGGGGAAACCTGGATCAAATTAGAAAACATCTTAATTACATCAGTCCTAAGCTACATTTGCATTATACTTACTTAGCATCAAACAGAAAATATATATTGATAATACTGCGACCTTAAACTTTAAGTGACTACAATGGTTCTCGTGAGTGTCTTTGAAAAATCATCTGACAGAACATATTATGGCCATTCATATAAGCATCTTGGTTTGTGCTTTTAGATGTGGGGGACTTGCTGTGGCTGTTTCAGGATGTGGACACGGAGAATTAGAGAGCAGGAATAAGCAGCCTTTCCAGTCTCTTACTCACTCTCCCTCCAAACTCCCAAATTCTCCATTTACTGCATGATTGTAGCTGCACGATGCCACTGAAAGCTGTTGCCAATAATACGAAAAGCGACATTGGAGAGAGGTGCATTCTTCCCTCGCAGCATGGGAAGGGCCCGAGCAGGACGGGAGCTTCTCAGTGGACTGGGGCAAAACTGTGGTGAAGTACAGACTTGAGTATCACCCTACTACCCCAGGACATGGTAAAAACATTTTTCTTTTCATCAGGTTTCAAAGGAAAAGCATTACATGGAGAACTCAAAAGGACAAGACACTGGTGTAAGGCGGGAGTTCAGAAGTGCTTGAGGGGTGAGTGGTATTTGATCAAAGAATAATCTAAGACAGTAAGCTGTCTTTTACCATAGTAGGGCTATCGAAAGTATTGAGAATCTGGTACTAATCTATACTTAAATGAGTATCCATTATGTAAGAATCCATACTTTTAAAAAATACTTACCGTAAAAGGGCCAAATCTTTCCTTTGTTCAAGTGATTTTTAGCTCTAAAATAATAGATTTAGTGCTAAAGTGTCAAAGATGCTATACCTGATTTTTGCTTCCTCAAAAATGTCAGCAAACAGAAACAATAAATTTTAAACTTCCTACAACAGGGGTGTCAAAATGGCGGCCCAAGGGCAAAATGTGGCCCGCAAGATGATTTTAAGCGGCTCCTGGGATGATTTCTGGTTATTATTGATTGTGGTCTGCCAATAAAAGTACATAACAATGAGAGATTTAGACAGCACTAAATCTTTTAAATCTTCTACATACAATACACAGAGCAGGAAGATTATGAGAGCAGAATATCAGGTATAAAGAAATTATACTTCCGAAGTTCTGATAAAGGTTCAGGCTTGTGTTTGTGAAACAGACTATGGAAATATAGTTGAGATGTGACTACAAAACTTCTAAAATGCACTAGAATGTGACAAATTGCATAAACTTCGACCTAAATTTTCTTGAAAGAACAATCTGTGGCAAAGATGTAACGTAATGTAATACAATCTAAATATGGACATGTATATTAGGCTTAATACAGCCTAACTGCCATATTTGAATATAACACAAGAAGACCTATATTTTAAAATGCGTCCCTCGACCTCTGACTGTGATTGATTCAGCTTCATTTGAGTTTGACACGCCTGGTCTACATGTTTCACTCACTTACCTAATAAACTCTGAGCCTCCAAATTATTCATCACGATGTGTTTTAAGCTTTTTTTCCCACAGCTGTTAGGAGCGAGAGTGCCAGAATGCTAACAACAATAACAGACGAACTTTCTAGAGTTTGGAGAACAAACAAGACATTAGATGTCAATAGGACATTGCAGACTAGTCTTCACCTGAACAGATTCATTAACATGATATCTGTGCTGGGGGAAAATTGTAAAAAGAAGTTTTATAGCAAAAAATCAGGTATAGTAATTTTATAAAAAGAATATTTTATTTCAAATAGTGGTATTAGAAATAGTATTAAGAATAAAACATGTTCCTATCAAAATTGAGTCTTAAACTGAATTATTATACTAAGACTAATCAATAATTGTAAAAAAAAAAAAAAAAAAAAAAAAAAAAAAAAAAAAAAAAAAAAAAAAAAAAAAAAAATATATATATAAATATATATATAATGCAAAAAAGTTAAATCTACCAATTTGACAATTTATTACCTATAGTTGCCTTCTTCAGTTAACAAAATTTAGATAAAGCATAAGGCCTTTTCCCACGGTAGGATTTTTTTTCAGTTCCTAGTACTTTTTTTCCCCGTATTTTTTTGTTCCTGCTCTGGAGCAGGTACTTTCAGCCAGACCAGGCATCTTTTAGTCACAACCAGCACATTTACAATATTTAAGATAATAAAGATAAGTTTTCCTTATCCTTAAGAAAAAGGATTTAAAAGCAGTAACTCCCAAAATATGTATTTAATTTGTAAATAGTAGCCTAACTATTAATAGGAATAACATTGAATAATTTTGTTTTAATGTTAATTTCAGTGAAGTTTATAGGTTTTGAACCTCAGTTTTATGTGTAATGAAAAAAGACAACTTTTGTTTTACTTATTGACTCATTTCCAAACTATAAATGCTAATGCTAATGCTAATGTTGGGACTAGTCCTTGGTACTTTCATGTAAGAAAACACCTATAGTCTCCAAAAATGTGTTGCTTTTGAGTGTGGCTAAGGGCATTATGCAATATGTTTCTGGACTTTATAGGATTTTATTTGTGTGTGAACCTTGAAATCCTTCATCATTGCACACTGCTCCACAGATATGACACGGATAACACTCCAGTCCAGGCAAAACTACGAAAAGCATTTTTTTATGTATTGCTTCAGAATCTTTTCAAACTGTCATTGTGCTTTGATTTTCTATTTTGACTCAAATAATCATATTCAACCTTCTCATTGCACACTTGCTTCTAATATTTTAGTCTCAAAGCGGCACCAATAGCTCATCTCCATCTTTTCCAAGTCCAGAAAAGGCAGTCATTGTGCGCCCGCTTCTCTCTCCCCAAGTCAGTTTCCTATTGAGGCAGTGAAAGGGCCTTTGAGGGGCCCTGTTTTGGCTGTGCGGCTCACCTGCAGAGGCGAGACTATGGGGCTATTCTGAAGCGCAGCAGCTGCCAGGGCAGAGAGGCTGGCACCCGGTGGGACACAGAATAGAGACCGCGGAGCTTTTCAATATGAAGCCACTTAGTAACAGAAGGCATGTGCCAAGCCTGCAACGCCAGAGTGAAGAGTCATCCTTTGGTGTTAATATTGCAGTCGTTTTTAAATGATAGCCTTTTTCAGCCTTTGTAACTTGGCCTCTGTATGCGCAAGAATGACCTTTTGTAGTCTGCACGGTTGTTGCAAAAGTGTAATATGCAAGATTAGTTTAAGATATGCCAAGTGTTTTCATAAGTGAAGATTCCCAAGTGAAATTGCTGTAAGCGGGATCAAGCTAAAACAAAACAGACCCGCTGCCAAATGGATGCCTCTTCCTTATATGAGCTGAAGTTCTTGTCATGCCATAGATCGGCGGATGATAGCGGCGAGAGGATCCCAGCGGCAGAAGGCCCCTGAAGAAGCCCTCCACACAAAGCCTCTTTTCTGTGGGCCGGCTAGCTCCCACACTGACGCTAATTTACGCTGCCCTCACAGCAATTTCCACAGTCAGAGAAGTTCAATTGTGTTTTCCAGCTCATTAAGCATCAGCACAACAAAGCTTTCATCTTTTAGCTAGCCACTTTAGTTAGCTAGATCTCCTTTGCTCTCATCCCCTCCACCCCTTCTTCTTTTTGCTTTATTTGACAAAGTTCTATAATAGACAATCTAGAATCACCAACTCAAATCAATCAGAAAAACAGACTTGCTACAGCTTACCTAAAGATTTAGTCAAGATTCCATTGGCACTTTTGGTCTTTATAAAGTCCTGAAAGTGTCTCTATACAAGGGTAGGGAGAATTTAATGGTTGTTGATTCAGGGGCCTCCTCTGTGCCCTCCCCTTTCTTTCAGTACTTCAGGAGACGACGTGGACCCTATTGTAGAGTAAGAAGAATCAAGTCGGCATATTTGTTCAGGTTGTCACTGTGCAGAGATCAGAGACTTGCATCGACATTCCCACACAAACGCAGGTTACCAGTCTAAATGCCCTTAAATAGATCTGTAGTTTCATCACTAGTAACTAAAAGCACGGTCTGTTAAGTTTCTCTTGTTCTGCAAAGTTTTAAATGGTGGCACTAATCAACTAATGGCATCTCTAAGATCTGTTCCCACCACTGTGAGCAAAAGGCAAGCATGAAACTTTCATTTTTTCTGTGGTAGGCCAAACCAGACTTATCAGCAACTGTAAAATCAATGTGACCACTGCGATGTTTGATGTAAATGTAAATCACAAGCTTAGCAAATGAACAATGTATATTTGACTGAAATGCTTTTAGTCGACTATGCACTGAATCAAATGGATGTTTACTTGGAAAAGTTGTTAAAAGCAGATTGACATGACTCCACAAAGAATAGCATTTTTAAACTTCTTCTATGAAATATATTTTCATCAAGATTGACATAAGATGGCTGCCACTATTTAAATATGTATATAAGTTATCTACTCCCCTTTAACTTATATAACTGTTATAACCGTTTTATCACAACTGGCTTTTATTGCTCTTAAGAAACAGTGTGTCTAGCTCACATTTGCCCACATTAGGTCTAAGTTTCATGTGTGTAAAATAAATATACACACATGATGCTAAATATATATTAGCCTATGTAAAAATTATAATGATAGTGTGATAAAAGTCTCTCAAGAAAATAGTCGTGTTTACTGTGGTCAGAAAAAGCAAAAGTACTGAAGTGCACTATTCATGTAAAAGTACAGTTACTAGTGTAAAAAACAACTCTGATAAAAGTCAAAGTCATGCTAAAACTCTTACTTGAGTAAAGTACAAAAGTAATTGTGTATAAATTTACTTAAGTAAAAAAGTAAATAGTACAATAACATTGCTAAAAGTTATTTTCTAGTCTCGTTTAAAACTACTATAATACTAGATATTTGACAGCTTATTTCATTTGTTTAAGATATTTTTCATTGTCTTTAAGAGATTTGAGCTGGACTCAAATTTGCCAATGAGGTAGTAAAATGTCTTACATCATTAGCAAATATTTGAAATAAGAACAAATTTATTGAAACAAGGCAGAAAATACATCGAAACAAGTCATATAATCTAGGTACATCAAGCAAAACCATCTTAACAAACAACAAACTGTTTTTTTTTTGTTTTGTTTTTGATTTTTTGTTTTATAATTTCTTTTTGTGGTATGCAATAAATAAAGTTTGGGTATGTCAAAGCCGATACAGAGAAAAGAAAAGAAAAAAGTATTTATGGGCATATAAAGTAACTACTCTGATTGTACAGTTACTTCTTGAAAAATGTGTGAAGCAAAGTTTAACATCACCAGATTTTGTAATACTCAAGTAAAGTACAAAGACTCAAGAAAACTACTTAAGTACAGTACTTGAGTAACAATACTTTGTTACTCTCCATCTCTGACTGTGGTTCACCAGTGCTACATAAAGAACTCTCTCACTGCAGCATGTTTTGTCTGAATCAGGTCTCCCCTGCATTAGCCTCATGTCATCACTCACACCAACACTGTTTACGTGTGCTATCAAGGCCGGACAATGGAAAGTCTATGACAATTTGACATCAGCCGCCAGTACCACAGAGCCTATTCCCCAGAACCATCTTCATTATAACTCCACTCTTCATATGAGTGTCCTCTGCTGTCAGCACTGTCTCTGAGCCCAGTCTAAACCATGTCCCTCTGCAGGACCAGGGAGGGTGTCCGGTATCCCTGTCTGCCTCTCCATTTCCCCCAAACCACAACAAAACAACTATAATATGTCTGTGTTCACCTGTTATCACTCGATGTAGCTGGGCCGGGCTCTGGGTCAGACGCCATGTGGAACGCGCCTCCGTGTCACCAAACTCAATATCCTACACACAAAACAGACACAGGGATAATACACGGATCCCTGCTCGCCTGTCAGCGCCTCTGCCTGCAGGCCCAGCAATGCTAACATACACAGGATAAATGAAAAGCACTTAGCCGATCAACAGCCCATCAGGTAATTACAAAAGACTCCCACATCATCTGCCACACAAGTCCTGCTATAGTGGTGTACAACAGGAAGCCAGATTTGATCTCCCTGACAAATGGTGAAAACAGACTCGTTTTGTGTTGCAATAAAGATAGAGATACAATCTTTGTTAATACTTTGTTTTTACATATAATTACATTCAATTACATCTCTACTTAATTTGAGATAAATGTTGTGGCAATATGTGGCAATGCCTCCCTCAAAGATAATTTACTCAGTGGTAGGACAGATAAGATCACCTAATGTGAGCCAAATTAAAAGATCACACTTTATGTCTACACATTAAATATTGAATACTTTACTTTATGAAATATTAGACTATTTGTGGTTAGAGAAAGTGATAAAAGAAAAATGTAATCTCTTTTAGACACGCATAAGTTGTTTTGATGTTACAAGTGCCTCTGGCTGATGTCAGGAGTCACAGCGGGTCGGGAAAATGGGTGAAAAGAGAGGAAATTTAAGTACATAATAAACTCAGTGGGTCGTGTCAGTGACTATTCTTCAAAGTGAGGGGTCAAAAAGTTACATATCCTAAAATAGTCTGTTTAGTCTCACGTGATTTAAGGGAAGGAGGCAAGTCCCTGTGAGACCAAATGTAAATTGTTTTAATCCTTAGCTTAGTAGATACTCAAAAAAAGCTTGAGAAATGTCTTGCTGTCTTGTTTTCAAGAACTTTGATTAAAGAAATTACTTCAAGTTATTGAAAAAACTGTAAATCATAACATGCCATTAAAATGTCAAGACGTGCGCAGCCTGTAATAAAACGTACTGTAAAACATGTGGGAGAAATGAGACAGGATCTGGGACAGGAAACCACTGACATTTACATTGGAAATAAGACTTGACTTGTCCTCTGTATCTCTCAACAAGAGACCAATTTTAAACCCAATAGGTTCAGCTGACCTGGTCACATCTCGGTATGGCCACTGTATATATGATACTTCAGTATGGTAATCAACACTTCATTCTGGCACTAAACTGAAAAGAGATTTTTATTTTTAAGGACAGCGACAACTTTACAAAGTACATGTCCATTGAAGTTTCTACATACCTGTGGGCAAATCTATAATGCAGTGCTGTGCTCCACTGAGAAAGCCTCCAGTTTCATTTAAAGACGATACACTTTGACCAGCAGTTCCCCGCTGTGAGTTTCATAAATGTTTATCCCACATGAATCTAGCTCCCTCCACAAAGTTTGCTTAGTTTGGTTGACACAGTGCCAACATTCATGAAAGGAAAGCTTAGAAAATGAAATATATAAAACCAGCTTCAACATGTAGACTTCAAAGGAAAAGTCTTTAAGAAAACCACAATTACCTCTTAAAATACAGCGCGTTGGCGGGGGGAAAGGAACAGTGCTGGGATATTAGGGCAATATTCAAGGTGATTTCATCTCGTTTTGGGCGTGTGTCAAGGAATGGAAACTATTTATACCAAGACCTTCCATTATTTCCAACATTATAACCCATCAGAATAAAGAATTTCAAGTTAAAATGATAGTGTTCTAAATACATTTGGAAAAAAGTTGTGACCCAAGAGCTCTATGTGTCACTGCTGGAGAACTGCTAAAGTTAATTTCGTCTGAAAGTTAAGTTTCCAGAAGCTACAAAGCCACATATTTTACCAATATAAAATTACATCAAACTGAAAACTCAAAAAAGTTAAATGTTTTCATTGGTGTAGATACTGTTGACACACACTAAACTGCTGTTACTGGACAATTGTATAGTCGCCTGGAGATGTATAGCTGTGAGGAGTGGGGCAGAGTGAGCAGACAGGCGCCAGTGGCAGCAAGATCAAAGCAGAAATTTACCTCAGGGAGAGAAACAGTTAACTCCATTTAACCAATTGTTCCACAAACACAGTGCCTGAAAACACATCCCGGGGGAAATAAAGGGCCTATTGAATTTCACTGAGTTATTTGGTGATTTTGAGGACCAGTAAAATCAACCCAATTTGACCAATTTTGAACAACCTTTGAGACTCTTTAAAGAAACTATGCACACAATAGAATGAAATATAGTCCATGCACATTAGCCATTGTTATTTTAGTCAATGGCCTTTAAAGTAAATTAGCTTCTGTAAATCACCACCTCAAGTGTTGGAGGAGTGATGTTGTGAAAGGTTACAGACGGTTTATCACAGGGGCTCTAAGTCTGCTTTCTAATAACACAACCTATATCACTCCGGACAATCAACCTTCAATAAATGAATTAACTTGCTCTAGTGTCTAGTAGAAAATGTAAGCTTGAATGCAATGTAAACCTAAAATACATTATGTCATGTCTTAATGAAACACTATTTGATTATTTTATTTTAATTAATATACTGTACGTGCATTTGACTAAAATAGTTGATTCACTGACTATGCAAGGATAGCATAAATTTTCGTGTTCATTTCATCCGTAAAAAGCTTATATGGTCAAAATGGAAAAGGCGGTACGAGAGAAACTAAAAACAAAAACTTGCCTCAAAGTTGCCCAATGTGTCAAATGCCACAAAAGGGGTTGTATTTCTGTCCAATCGCGCAGCAGTTCGGTGTTGTGATGTAAAGGCGCCTCGCAGTGATTGGCTGGCGGCAGGATGAAAGCCAAAGTTGAGGCATGAGCGTGGGATAGACGGACCGTCCGCAGAAGTTGAAGTTTGTTGCACTTCTGCACATCCATGAGGCATCCAAAGAGTTGATGTACTTCTGCTCCTCTGGTGTTGTACGGACACACATCGCTACTGAGACTTTGTGGAGCTGTGGCTTATGGCACCACTGTCGTGCGTCATGAATCCTGCGCAAGGATCCCCCGCGTCGGCTCCAACTGGGGACCAAATAACGGAGCCCCAAATTTGCACAGAAAGTAGTGAACTGGAGCTCTCGTCTGCCAAGAGATGCAAAGTGAAAAGCGCGGATCTGCCTTTTAGCGTAGAGTCCCTTATAGCGAGGACACCGAGCAGAAACATTCATGCTGGAGTGGGACTTGTCCGACCAGAGGAGAGCGCATCACACCGGGAACTTCTGCGGCCCAAAGCTGAAGCGCCGGATATTAGCGACACTGATGCAGGGCACTGGATTCAGCCCCGCTACACATCACCTCCACGTAAGACAACGTTTCATTTATAGGCCTAAAAAAATCAAAGCAAGGCCAGCGTGTTTGCATGCATTTTATAGCCTACATATTGAAGTAATGCTGGCCATAAATCATCATACATGGGTGTAAACTACCTGCCACATTGCTAAATCTGTTTGTATACATTGCAGGATTATCAAGTTCAGCCGCGTGCAACCTGCGCAAACACAAGAACAACAGAAAACCTCGCACTCCCTTCACTACATCCCAGCTGCTGTCACTGGAGAGAAAGTTCCGTCAGAAACAGTACCTGTCTATCGCAGAGAGAGCGGAGTTCTCCAGCTCCCTCTGCCTCACAGAGACGCAGGTCAAGATCTGGTTTCAGAACCGCAGGGCCAAAGCCAAAAGGCTGCAGGAGGCCGAGTTGGAGAAGATCAAGTTGGCGGCCAAGCCGCTGCTGCCGGCCTTCGCTTTCCCCTTCGCCCTGAACGCTCCGCTGACTCCTCCGGCTCTTTACGGGGCTTTGAACCCACCACGGCCCGCTTTGCCTGTCCCAGGACTTTACAGTGGACCCTATGGAATGTACTACCTGTCATAAATTTAACATAAACTAATTGGTCATAGAATGTGCCTTGAACAATGAATCCACATCGTTAATGGGATAAAAACCTTTTTTAAATACGTGGTTACAACTTCCAATTTATTTCCAATGGAAAAATGTCATGTCGCTTCGTTGACATAGGCCTATTACTCAGTTTGAATGAGGTTTTGAGTTTCTTTCATTAAATCACAAACTTCAGGCAGGACAGCTCTCTGCTCCATTTTTTAAAAATAATTACACTTTAATAAAAGGTAATGTTCTTAATATACCTTACTCCTAGGCCAATTTTCAGTTAAAAATATGAGCTAGAGTATTTCATTGTTATCCTAATTTGTCTTAACTTATGCAAGTTATGAGCATTGCAGATCTAAATACCCTTTTGCACATATTTTTGCCCTTCAGTCAAACCTGAATTGTAAAAGTAGAGGACTGTCCTAGACTTATTTTTGAGACAAATACTGATCAGACCAATGGAATATCACTTGTAAATATACATTGTATTTTATATTTGTATGAATTTTGTAAAATAAAAACAAATGTAAAAATATATATTAAAAAATACACTTCTTTTGTATTTATTAAAATATTAGCCACATGAGACACTATTTGCATCATCTATTACAACATTTGTTTTGCGTATGTTGCATTGTTCATCTTTTTAGGAATTGTCCGTCAATAAATGTTAATAATATGCAGAAATTATATATTGTAAAATAAAAAATCCTCTCTTGAAAAGTTACTTACAATGAGACAA
Organism: Mugilogobius chulae; assembly: GCA_038363315.1. NCBI lineage: Eukaryota > Metazoa > Chordata > Actinopteri > Gobiiformes > Gobiidae > Mugilogobius > Mugilogobius chulae. The sequence goes on along the minus strand of CM076398.1, from coordinate 49,617,558 downwards.
CTGTTATTTTCTCTTTCCTCGTTGTCCTCTAAATCCACGCAATGAACCTTGACCAAAGCAAACATTTGGAGGAACCCTAAAAAAATAACACTTATTGCTTTTGTATTCATAAAATACTTTCAATTACTTTGGTGTGTGAGAAGTTCAGACCTGTACGAGTATCGAGGTTTTGTTGGTTCAGTGGGACCAGGACCAGGGGATACAGATGTCTCCATATGACTGGCACTTTCCTCTGAAATGTTCATCTCAATGGGCTCTGGGTCTTTTCTTTGGTTTGATGCACCGCTGCAGACAACTTCACAGGCGCTTTCAAACTCACACACATCAGTCGCAACCTCCATCTCTGTGTCATTAGGCTGTGCTGTCCGCTTGTCCCTTCAAATACAAATTCAAATACAAATTATATATTTTAATCATACACTGCTTACAGTACATAAATACAAATTAATAATTGTCAATTAATGAATACATATTAGCCTGCACCATTTTTATTTATGGGGCATGATATAATAAATAATTCTACTCAGATACACCCTGCTCCAAACTAATAATATGTCAATAACACTGAATCAAATAACAACACAAACACAGACAAAAATGCATTTAGCTGAAAATTAAAGCATTTAAGCTAAACTGAAATTAAAATTGGTCATAGTGAAAGTTTCAAAGAGTTTGCTAGCTTGATGAATCAGTCAGTTTGAGGATGTCTATAATGGGAGGCACTAGGTGGCGCCAGCCTGGCTATGAGTTTGCTGCTATCTAGTGGGAAAACTGAAAATTACCTGTCTTTTTTTACTTTGTCAAATCTGAAGTCTGGTGGGTATTTGTGAATATTTATTAAGTGATCCTTTCTGTCTTTCGTTGTCCTAAACTTGAGCCCGCAGCCCTCCAACAAACACTGGTACTGGGTGAAGAAAATTATATTTAAAAAATTTTACTTTAATCAATGAAAGTAAGTTTTCCAAAGACCTCACCATATGTTGTTTCTCTGCAAGAACAGCAAAGAGTGAGTCATGCCACTCTTGAATATGAATGTCCAGGAGGCGCGCAGTGGGGAGGGAGCGACGGCAGGTGCAACACACATGTCTATGCAGTGAGTTATAGTGATGCTCATACTCCTGCAGAGTTTTGAAAGTCACAGCACAGCCAGAGATGTGACAACCAAACTCTGACACACTGAAGAAGAGAAGATGGATTAGATGAGTGGTTATCAAACTTGTCTTGTACTCATTAAAATGTGGTTCTCTAAGTAACATCATATTAAATTTTCTCATTTTTTATTGCATTTTGCACAATGCCAAGTAAAACTATTTTGTTATTATTAGGGCAACAACAAATGATCATTTTGCTTTTCAGTTAGTTAAGCCACATCACTGTCTTGTTTAGAATGTATAGACTTGGCACATTGTTATTCAATTAATAAATTAGTTGACAATTATCGATAGTCTAACTGATACTTCCAATTTTTCAAAATATCTCCTATTTCTAATAATACAGACATCTAGTCTAATTGAGTTGGTTTGATGTTTTAACTTACCTGAGAGAGGGCTCCTCGTCTGCTGCTGATATATAGAGGTTTTGCAGGTACATGTGTCTCTGAACGTCCCCATCCTGAAAAAAAAAAATAATAATAATAATAATAATAATCACAAAATAACAGTTTCATTGCAATTATGGTAAACCAGACACTGTTGAAAGAGATTATTTAATAATATTTAATACAATGCAGCTTATATAAAGCAATTGTACTGTCTTGTAAGTTTAGATACTTTTTGTTAGGCTCTTCCCATTAGTTTTTTCCCCCGTGCCGTTAGTAATTTCACCTCAAATAGCTCATGGTCTGCAGGCAGGTGTATCGCTTGAGGTTTGAAGTTGAACGGATTTTCATTGTTTTCTTCATTTGCATTTGATGTCGGGCAGTCGTTATTAGATCTTTTTGTCAAAACATTTCCTTCGGTCACATGTAGAGCAAAATTCGGCTGTAACATCGTTAGCAAAACTAAAAATGTAACTTGTTCTGAAAACGTCTGTTTTTGAAAAGCTCGTCTGTGTGGCGCGAATTTACTACGTCATCACTAGCCGCCTCTCCAGTCGACAACGAAAACAGAGCAACACTACCACCAAGCGATCAGTTAATATCATACATTTTTAAAGGTTTGTTGTGTACTTTGTCTAACCAGCAGATGGAGCCACGAGGCAACACGATGATCTAAAACTTTCAGGAGTTTAAAACGTGTTGAATAGTATGTAGTGGCTATTATTAAAGCGCGGTATAGATGTTTGAAGTCAAAGTAGAATAGCTGTTGTCCATGGTGAGCAAATTTCATCTCATTCAAACCAGCCACATGAACACGTGGAAACTGTTCAAATTAAACTTTTTCCTAGACAAGCAGAGTGACTCATGCACAAACGGCAAGTCTCAGGATATTACACACGAGGGAGAGAGAAAGAGAGAGGACGAGAGAGGGGCGGGGAGTGATAGGCCCTCAATATCTCCCTCAGACTCAATGCTCACCATGACAGTGTCCATCTAGAGACCAGGGAAACATGCTCCAGACAGGATGCTCATATGGATTATTTTCTCCCTATGGGGTATGTTTGACCTATTTAATTCATTTATTTTAATTTATTTGTTGTTAATATTTGCCCATGTCTGCTAGATATATATTTAAACATTGCTGTTGTGTTATTTGCCTCATAAGGAACAGTTGAGTGTCATGTGAGGAGTTTGCCTCATGTGATGAAGTTCCAAACAGTCATACCTCAGAAACTAGGATCTCCAAGTATCCACAACTCAGTAGTACATCAGGTAAAAGGATTATTTAAATGAAATATATTATAAATGATTATCCAGTTCATCATTTGAGCTCTGATTTGAAATCCATTGTGCTCCAGACTTTTCCTGATGTAATGAGGTACTCCTTATTAATTGGGGCACGGAACTATACTCTTCACCTAGAGAGAAATATGTAAGTAAGGATTCATGAGCAGATTAAAATAACTTATGTGCAATTAATCAATGATACTAAAAACTTTGTTCCCACAGAGATCTTGTTGGAGGAAACTTTTCTGTAACACACTATTCCAAGGAGGGCAGACAAATAACAACCAACCCAGATTTGACGGTATGTGCCATATTTTTCAGTTTTCTTTTTACTTTTGAGCGTATTAATCTGTTACTACTGTTGATTCTTAAGGATGCTGCTGTCTTGTGCTTCCATTTGTTGCACTTCATCAATCTATTTATATCAAGAGAAGGAATCTAGGATGTGGGTGGTGATTCAGTGTCGAAACAGACTAAAATGTACTATCACACTGCTTGTCCTGATAGAGACTTAATTTAGTCGAAGTGTAATGTCTGGTCTTTTGCAAGTCAAATGAAGTGCAAAGCTTTGATATTTTAAGTGCTTACTATAAAGATATTACACTGTTCAATACTTAATAATCCTGATGTAACCTATAGAAACATACAGTTGTAATTAGCTGTATTGTATTGATTCCATTATAATTGTGTTAACATGCATCTTTTGGTCTTTACAGGGTCACTGTTATTACCATGGGCAAGTGGTGGGAATTAGAGATTCATCTGTCAGTGTCAGCCTGTGCTCAGGAATAAAGTAAGTCAGAAAAATAAAGTTTAAAAAAACACTCCAGCCCAGTTTTTGTTGTGTACCTGTATGAATCTTATTCATTTTAAAATGTGCTTGTTTTTACCCACAGTGGTTTTGTGCGCCTTCAGGACCAGACTTACCTCATTGAATCTCTAGCAAAAGAAAGACAACGGGACAGTGCGAGCCCCCTGTCCCAGAGTGAGGAGAGTCCTCATGCCGTTTACAACTACAAACACCTGAGGACAAAAAGAAGCACATGTTCCCATGGAAACACTACCACATTCTATGATCATGGCGGCCGGCCGTCTGGACTGTTCCAGCTTGGCAGTCTGGTATGGACACAAATTGTGGACTGAAATTAGGCCACATACATTTGTTTCCTTTGAAGACTTGTTATCTAAGAGCAGAAAATATTTATCTATTGTTCTTGTTGATAAAGTGTATATGTATAAGTGATTTTTCATTCATATGAAAATTATAACATGCAGGCATTCACCTTTTGTATCTACCCACAGAAAAGCAGATCTCAGAGCAAAGATAAAGGTACTTCAAAACACAGGACAGTGGAACTTGTTGTGGTCATTGACAAAGAAGAGGTAAGTTTTTTTGTAAAAGTTATTAATTAATTTGATTCAGACAAAGTAATGATTAACACAGATTTTGCTGTATTGATTTCACTTAGTACCTTCTTTCATTTATCTTGGGTCAAATGCAGAGAACAAATTTCCCTACGGGGACAATAAAGTGTACCTTAACCTAACCTTAACCCTATCTCTTTTCAGTATCAAAAAATTGGCAGTAAAAAGGCTGTGGAGGCTCGAGTACTTGAAGTTGCAAACCATGTTGACAAGGTATTTTACATATTTAGTATATAACATTTTTAAACATATATATTAAAAGTATATTTTTGATACTTCTTATTGGTGACAGAATTAGTAACAGGACAAAAGTTTGTAATTTGTAAAAAAAAAAAAAAAAATCTCTGAGATACTTCACACCTCAGATGAAAGATTATCACATCTCACAAAGTCCTTGTTGCATATTCTGAGCTGAAGGAGTAAGCCCAAAGCCCAGTTACAGCAGACAGCTTACACTTGATTACATAATGTGGCACGTTTTTGTACAACTGTCAATAGGAAAAGAATAATTTTGTACAGCACTTATCATTTGTACTGTGTTTCAGCTGTACAGGCCTGTGGGTGTACGAGTGATGCTTGTTGGGATGGATATCTGGTCTTATAAAGATCAAATTGAAGTCAGCTCAAATCCAGAGTTCACCCTTGGTCGCTTCTTAGAGTGGCGTCAGCAAAGACTTCTTCCCAGAATCAAACATGATAATGCACAATTCATCACGTAAGATCGAAATTTCCTAAGTTTTGAAGCAAAAAAAAAAAAAAAAAAAAAAAAAAATATATATATATATATATATGGATTTAATAATGTGGTATTTGTAATTGTTTTCTTTTGTAGTGGTGTAGATTTTGATGGAGCCACTGTCGGATTAGCAAACACAAATGCAATGTGTACTTCAAAGTCTGGGGCTGTAAATGAGGTAAAGTATATGAATCTATAATCATAAATAGGTAATGACATCCTTTGCTTATTTGCTTATTGTCTTAACACTTTGCCTACAGGATCATAACAGTAATTCAATTGGAGTGGCCTCAACAATAGCTCATGAGATGGGTCACAACCTGGGTTTGTCCCATGACAATGAAAACTGTGTTTGCGGTTCATCAACATCAAAAAAAGGCTGCATCATGTCTGAAAGTGTTGGGTGAGTCTTATTTTGCACACAAACATAACTGTTCATTAGATAATTAGAGCATTGAATAAAACAGTAGTTTAACCAGGTGCAATTTCCTTTTCTGTAGCATTGTTTATCCAGAGCAGTTTAGCAGCTGTAGTCAACAACAGCTCAGCATGTTTCTGGCGGAAATTAACCCCGAGTGTCTGCTTGATAAGCCTTCAACTAATCGCATCTATGGAGGACCCGTTTGTGGAAATGCTTTCCTTGAGGCTGGAGAGGAGTGTGACTGTGGCACTGCAAAGGTAAACAAACTACAGCACGCACAAAGTATTTTAAATGAAAAGGTAGCTGTTGATTTCATGGTTGTATAATGTATTTTAGGAGTGTAAGAATCCTTGCTGTAATGCCACTACTTGCAAATTGAAAGCAGGAGCCCAGTGTGCAGAAGGAGCGTGCTGCCATAATTGCCAAGTAAGTATCAACAGATACATTTTAGTGTGTGGATGAGTGAATCACACATTTTTGAATGTGTTACCATGCAGCTAGACAATGTCTGACTGAGCCTCCTGGCTGTCATTGGAGAGAGGACACAATATTCAGCATCACTCCATCTGTGCCTCTTTTCACTCCTCAGCTCAAACCGACAGGCAGTTTATGCCGTCCAAAAACAGGAGACTGTGACCTGGCAGAGTACTGCTCTGGACTGTCAGCTTCCTGTCCTGCAGACGCCTACACCCAGAATGGTCTCCCATGCAACCGTGGACAGGGATATTGCTACAATGGTCAGTGTCCTTCAAGAAAACAACATTGCAAGAGACTTTGGGGACAAGGTAAAATGCATGCAAATTTCACTTGTAAAATTGTAAAATATACATATTACTTTCATTAGTAAAATTAATACAAAATAATCACTATTTGGTATTCAACACAGATGCTGAAGTAGCTGCAGATGTTTGTTTCCACCGCAATGGAAACTGCAAAAAGACAGTCTTTGGTCAGAGATGTGCCGGACGGTAAGCAAAAAACATTTACAGAACATTGTTAAATCACATTAGTGTGAAATACTAACTAATACTAATATGTTCTTGTTTTGCTGTAGAGATCAATCATGTGGCACACTGTTCTGCACCGGAGGTTGGGAGTTTCCAGTAACGTCAAAGAAGTCTATCTACACCATTGGAAACAGCATTTGCAATGAAGCAACTATGAATCCTGAGGACAACTACCCCGTTGACATAGGCCTGGTCCCCACTGGAACCAAATGTGGCACTAACATGGTAGAAAAATATTTATTGTTGTTGTCTATAGAGAATAAATATTTTCAATACAACTTAGTAATACAATACTGTCTGGTACTTGCTCCTAGGTTTGCTTTGATCAAAGATGCCAGGATATGAAATATATCAAAGTGTATGGACCTAACGACTGCTCAGACCAATGCAACAACCATGGTGTAAGAAAATGATCTACTTGATCAAATTCAGAGGTATACTAAGAATGCATTTGTACTAATGGGAATATTACAGGTGTGTAACCATGAGAGGAAGTGTCACTGTGACCCTGGATGGGCCCCACCTTACTGTGATGTACAACAGACTGAGTTGCAAGGTAATATGTCTTCACTTATGTAAATGCACGCAGTGTTCTCTATGAAGAAATGTTCTATTACACAACACAACACAACAGTTTAGCTTTGTTACACAAGAGCTAAACTTCTTGTTTTTTATACTCAACTGTTATTTAAAGCAATTAAGTTTTGCTGGATCCTAAAAATCTTTGAATATCAAAATTAAAAGTTGATACTTGTACTTGCAGAGTCCGGTATGGCCTTAACAGTGTCTTTGGCAGTGGGAGCACTCATGTTACTGGTACTGGCCACTGCCAGTTTGATGTGTTGCCTTAAAAAGCGCCAGCCAAAAAAGAGGTGAAAAGTTCTGCTATTTCCAACCTATGTTTTCTTTCTTTTACTTTTTAATCCCATGTTATTAAATTATTTTACCATTTGTTTTAGATTTATCCAGGCTACCTCGGGACAAACAAACCCCACGTTTCAGTCGGGCAGTGTGAAGAACAACTCTTATACCCGGTCCTTCATCAGTTCTCCTACATTTGTGGAGTCTTCATCCAACCAGCTTTCCTATGCTTCATCTAGACCAACAACAGCATTGAAACCCACAAGAGCTGCCCCAGAAGTGAGTTTTTAATTTTGTATTATTTGTCCACAATCAACAGCTACTTAAGGCTAGTTGAATACTGTATCATCTCCAATTAAACACATTTGAATCTGAAAACAATACTGACCCATCAAAGATAACAGGACCATCTTAAGTCATAAAATTTGTGAAACTAAATGTAAAACTGGGTGTGAACAGTATATCAGTAGATCAAGTTTGACTGAAATGGAACATTTTGTATTTTCAGCCTCCTAAAAAAGCTTTTCCAGAGCCACAAACATTGAAATTTCAACAGGTAAATGCTAATGTTTATAATTTATTTATACTAAAAGTTGCAAATTAATTAATTAATTTTTTTGCTGTTGCAGATTCTTAAACCATTTGTTCAACCTCCACCTATTTCTACGAAGCCTGTGTATTCTGCGGTAAGACATTACACAAGTTTGGTTTTTCATTTTTTGGTAAAATGTATTTATGATTTTTCATTTTTCTTTTCAGACAAAACCACTTCCACCATCTCGACCTCTTCCACCACTTACAACTAAGCCGAAGCCTTCAGTGCCTCCAATGAATTCAAAGCCGTCTTGTGCACTGCCTCATACTCAGTTGGTAAGTAAATGACTTCGCTTTAGAAAAACTAAAGCCTATTTAAAACATTTTGTGTGAATAATCTGAAATGGTGTGTGTGACCATAGTTAAACCAATAAAAGGGAATCTAATAATTGATTACTTGTTTCTGTAGGTTTCTGGGAGGATTGTGCTAATGCCTCCGAGCAGGCCCAGATGACAGTGAAGATCATGCACTCAGCTATAAACTAAGAATTATGGAGCTATCGCTTTAGGACGTCAGAGGTTGACATGTGAACCAGGCATAAAAATTGATGTCAAAACCATGGTACTTTGCTGAACTTGTTTGAAAGTTAAGGTCAACATAATGGTGTTACCATGTGCCTCTTGTTTGTGATTTTTTGTCCAGTCTACTGTCAGTGGACAAGTGTCATTGGTGATTGGCTTACAGGCCTTCAAATGATAAATGGCTGCATGCTGCTATGACTTCTGATTACAGCTTTTATACAATTTTGGTCCCAATTTAAAGGGGAAGGGGGATGCCTCAGTCTTTTGATTAACTCCCATTCTAAGGAATAATTGCACTACTGCTGTAATTGATTAATTATAGGGTACTTTTTAATTAAATAATAATAATATTTGCTCAGTGATTAAAATAGGGATTAACGCAAAAGTTGCACACTTGTTTTATTTCAGATAAATGCAATAGTATGAAATATTTCTTTTTTCTATCTTTATTCTATCTTTGTTGGAATTTTGGGAGATTCAAGGGACAATGCATTTTCTATGCAGAGATCACATAGTGCGCCTTGATTGTATTTATTGTTATTTTTATTGTTGGTTAAATAAAGAAATAAATCAAAAATATTTTCAGAGTTTGCCTATTTTATTTTGATGTATTTTTATTTATTTTCTTTTTATATATAAAGTTTTTTTTCCCTGAGCCCTTGCGGGCCTCGGTAATTAGCCGTTGCTAGGCAACGCCTAAACAACATGCGACAGGTTAGCGTTTAGCCGAGAAAACAGGATCATCTAAAATAGCTGTGAAATAAATGTAGCTTTAAAATAATGGACCAAGAACTGAGTGAGGAGGAGTTGCAGGACTTGTATGCTTGGTTAGATAAAATACCACTTTCAAGACCCAAAAGGCACATCACACGGGACTTCAGCGATGGAGGTAGCGTTACTTCTGTAGGGCTTCTGAGTGAGCTGGTTTGGAGACTAAAGGCAAAAGCTGCTCAAATTATGTTATTGTTGTTGCATTTGCTCACAAAACCTAGTCCATAACGCTGTTTTAGTTGTACTTTGTCTTCTTTCTGCAGTGATGGCTGCTGAGGTTGTGAAATATTATTTTCCCAAACTGGTGGATTTGCATAACTATGTTCCTGCAAATAGTAAACCACAGAAACTCAGCAACTGGAACCTTTTAAACAGGCAAGAAACGTGGACAAATCTATTATTTTCATTTTTAATATGATTAATACAAATCTAGAGTTTAGATTTTTCTAGATTTTTTTAGGGGCCCTGTTTCCTTTGCAGAAACTGGGTCAAAAACAGGGCAGGATGTGAGATGCTTGTGTTTATGAGAAATAAATTATACACGCCCACTTTGGCACAAATCCATTGCTGGGTCATTGCTGGTTTCCCCTAATGATATTCACACTACTTTTACTAATACTATTACTATTACTAGTATTGTTTATTGTCTTGTGTGTACAGTTGTTTGTCTATTTAAATCTATGTTTTTGTATGCTAACAGGAAAGTGTTTTCCAAGCTGAACTTCCAAGTGACAGAGGACACAGTAGAAAAGATTGTACAGAACACATCAGGAGCTATAGAGACTGTTTTGAAGATCATCAAGGAGAAGGTTGACCGAAGACCAGAGCAGCCAGATAGAGCGCCGGTCTGTAGGTTCATCATCGCGGTCTACTTTATTGTTTTCTATTTTATATTTTGAGACAGATTTGTTCTTTCTTTTATGCAGAATTTGGAATATTATGACACTCGGAACCAGGGTAAAATCTATGAGGGTAAATTTTATTTCATTCATTCAGTTTACACATTTTAAGGCCATTTTAATCGTTTTAATCACTCAGCACAAATGCCTTGCAAGCTATATTTGTGTCTCTCTTGAAATTCATAACTTCAGCATAAGCAAAACAATTCACATTCAGCACAATTCATCCCAAATAAGGATGTAGATTATTTTTTGGTTTATTTTTAGGTTAAGCATGGAGAGCTGACAAACACTAACTCATCATTTCTAAGTATAAGGTCCTTTTTTTAGTGTGTCATTCCTTGTGTGTAGTGACGACATGAAGATGTATACATGTCGTGTACTGTATTTTGTGAATTTTGTGTACATAATGACGACACAGATTCAAACTGAGTCACATTTCCTGCAGGAACAGATTGGAGAAGGTCACAACCTTTAGGTGGCGTGTCTCTGCTCTGTTTCTCATACCTCATCTGTCCCTGATACGTCCTCTGAAGTTAAACCAGGCCTTTCCTTCCTGTGCCCGGTGTTTCCTCCTCCATCTACACCCAATTCACCACTCGTCCACTCAGGCCTTAAGTCATATCAGTTCTTAATGTAAACAAAATGTCCTTTATCACCCTCTGAACCTTCCACTGCAGGACCCCATCAACTCCTAATTTATCACCTCTGTTTTGTCAGATAAGTCGACTTAACACAGAGACACTAAAGACTTTATCATAGGTGTTCATGAGTATATGTTGTCAAATTTACAGCTCTTTTATCTTGTTTTCTCCTCAGAAACATTTCTCAGTGAAGCTAAAACATCAACAGAACAGGAGAAGAAGAAGGAAGAAAAGGGGAAACAGAAAAAGGGGTAAAACAGTGTATATTTTGTGGCATCTTAATAAATATTTGTTTATTGTGATGTACTGAATATTTTGTTTTGTAGCAAAGAGCCGCCAAAGGTTAATTTGAATGACTTGGACAGTGATGTGCGACAACTGCTACAGGAGAAGGACAAAGAGGTGCTGTCTTTGCGGAGACTGTGGAGGTATGAGCATAAACACACAGATCTATGAAGGGCAACATCTGCAGTTAATGTCGAGAGTGTAGTTTGGGAAGCAGAATTCTGAGGTGATGCATGTGTTATGTGTCATACGCTGGTTCAGCAGTGACTAACAAGTAGTTCAGCGGATGTAACTTTTTTTCTTTTCCTTCTGTGGTCACATCTGTAAGCTGAGAAAAGCAGAAGAATATTTGTACAAGGGGTTTAGACACATTTTATAGCAAGTGACCTTCTTTTTTTGTAGATTCTACAAGTAAAAGTGAGCAAATTGGAGCATCTGGTTCGACTAAAGGATGTACGAATTGAGGAGTTGACACATCATTTGGACACATACAAGGCTAAAGGAAGTAACCCCAAGTAAAGCAAAAACTACACATGAAACTTTTAATGTGTACTGCTGAAGAAGAATGCAGTAATTAAAAGATCCTGCAACATGCCAAATGATTTTTCATTAAGCACATAGGTGACAATAACACAGGCCCATTGACAGAAATCTGAGGGCCCAGGGCCAGATACTTCACTTGGGCCCCCATCTAATATAAATAAACAGGAAGAAGGACCAACTGTGGACCCTGTAGGAATTGTGCTCTGATAACAAACCCCTTTGTCCTTCGCTCTCTACTGTCTTCTGGCTACAAGTTACTGAACATTCTGTAAATACATGTCATTAAATGTCCTGGAAATTTCTTGTGTTCAAGACATTTCCAAGTTTATGCAGCGTTACAGCCGGCTTTGCACCAGCATCACCACTTCCTCTTCTAAAATATCTTTATTTCGCGATTAATCTTCCTCACAAGAAGAGATTGACAAATACAGGCAGTTTGTCAATGACTTCACTTGTCATTTCTAAATAAAGTCAGGGTGTATGACATATGGTCAGCGGAAACCACAGCTTAGCAGGAAAACTGTACGTGATACTTCTTAAGTGTCAGCTCAGGACACTGATCTCTGCTGCTGATTGACTTGAGAAATGGTCTAGTAGTACATATGTCAATTGTGTGGCCTTCAACTGTGGAGAGTAGCAATTCTTCTTCTTTTTTTTTACAATCAATAAATATGAATTTAAAAATTGTGACATGTATTTTTGAAAGAAACTTGTTTGGATAGTGTTCACATTGCACACATATTATTTACAAAATGTATTTTGAAGATGCAATTTTATTGGGCACGTTTCTTACATTTGACTCCTCCATCCATTTCATACAGAACTGATTCATGGCCCATACTTAGTAGTGATAGTAAGTTGATGGTAAGGTGCACTGCTTAAACAAATGTGAATCTTAATTACTGCTCTATCCACTACCCTATTCTTACATACTTAAAGTGTCTTGCCTTAGAAATGAATGGCCCTCAAAATGCCAAATAATCAGACACAATAGTGTGCTGGGCCAATAAAAATCTCTGGGGATAACAGAAGTGAGTGAATGGAGCAGGCTCACACATAAGATAAGTATTTATGAAAAACAGAGCTGCTATTGAAGAAAGTGCTGCCTGCTGCTGATGAATCATCACCAAATCAAGATTTATGGAAGCTAGGTTAGTGTCACTCCCTTGTCCCGCAGAGGGAAGGAAAAGAGTTGCTTCATCCAGGAAACACAATATGAACTTGACCTCACTTCCTGAGAGGAGGGCTGCACACCCCCAACCATCATAGAGCTTCCTATAGTAAATAAATGTTGACTTCTTTCACTCACAAACACTCAGATTTATAATATACAGCTGACCATGACAAAAGAGAAAAAGGTTGAGCACTAAGTGGACATACTGTACTTTTTGCATTTTTTAGGAGGTTGCTCTTACGTAGTAATTTGTTTTAGAGGAATATGAACACATCAGGTTATTTTATAAACATGGCATTTTTTCTTTTTTTTTGTCTGTTAAAGGAAGTTAATAATTACTTTGCTACAAACAATCTAGCTATAAGCAATGCATCAGAAATAACCTGGCGATTAAGCACAGCATCTCGGAAGTGCTTGCAATTTCAACATTCAAGTGAATGTAGCAGAGGTCGACAGACTGGGCTACATGTTTACGTACAACTTAGAAAGGCCGACCACGAAATGATCCTCGGCGCTCCGCTCCCAGAAAAGTGTCTGTCAAAGTTAAAAGCTCAGGCAACCTCTGCACCCTGCTCTGAGCTTCAGCCTGTCTCTCCTGTGTCAAAAAGTTTACGCAAAATATGTACCAAGAATCACAATAATACCATCAACGACATTGCACATTTTGCTACCTCCAACCAGAACCTGGCCTGAGTCACTCACATACTGTATAACAGGCTGCCTGCACAGCCTCGGAGAATTGGCATAATGGTATGGCACACATTCAGGACTGGGCTTTTCTACCACAACTTTGAGCATATTAACAAGCTAGCTCCATCCTCCTCTCTCCTTGGATTAGCCTGTCCTCGTCCTGCTAGATGAGTTTTTCCTCTGGCTACAGATTTAAACTTTATCCTCAAATGAATGCTCATCAGTCCTTGTCACATTCACAGCTGCTTCATCTTTCTACAGATGTGTTTTGGAGTTTTGACTTGCTAGAATCTGCTTTCTGTATCCAATTAGTTTTCTGATAATGTTTCTGTTTGGTATAGACAAATGACTGTTTGATAGTTTGATTTTCTAACATTGCTAAATGAACAAACATGATTTGAAAAGGGACAATGCACATTAATGAACAGCAGTATAGACATACATGTGTAAATGTGCCAAAGTTCTAGCGCTGGTCCATGTGCGTGAGAGTCCATGTGCTGTGTATTTTGTAGCGCTGGTCCATGTGTCTGCGTGTGTGTGTGCTTTCTAGCGCTGGTTCATGTGGTGTGTACTTTCTAGCGCTGGTCCATGTGTTGCGTGTGTGTGTGTACTTTGTAGTGTCCATGTGATGTGTACTTTGTAGCGCTGGTCCGTGTGTGTGTGTACTTTGTAGCGTGGTCTGCGTATGTGTGTAGACTTTGTAGCGCTGGTCCATGTGCATGTGTACTTTCTAGCGCTGGTCCATGTGTCTGTGTGTGTGTACTTTGTAGCGCTGGTCTGCGTGCCAGAGCCGAGACAGTGAGCAGTGTTTGATGGATAGACGAATGGAGTGATGCCTCGATGGGAGTCCAGCGTTCATGCGTCTGAGAGAGCTAATAATAACTAAATCAATGTTTGCTGAGAGGCTGACGGAGGTGTGAGCGCCCGCAGAGAGGCTCAGGGGAGGAGGGAGTAAAGAGCATGTTCTACTTTATATCCGGATCGTACAAGATGCCTTCAGTGCTTCGGTTACACTCAGCGGGAGCGCGGATATCGGGTGTTAGGAGCCACCTCTCCATGTGTTTAAGCAGTCATGGTTGTGAGGGTTCTTTCACATCGATAGTTGTCAGGTTTGCGGTACAAATAGGCTCTTCGAAGGAATAAACTGTGATGGAAAATGTGGATTGACGGGTTGAGGTTTTCTTGGGCAGGGAGCTGCAAGCCTTGTTGTTTCTGTGACCAAGGCAAGATTTCAAAGAACACCCAACATGGCAAGATGTTCTGATCAAATTTCCTAATAATTTGATTGTTTGTGGTGTTTAGACCAGAGGTTCTCAAATGGGTGCAGTGATGTGAGTCCAGGGTGCCGTGGGAAATTGTTGAGTCTGATAGAATTTTTCAAATGAAGACTGAAGAGACCAGCAGTTGTGAACACCCAGAGCGCATCTTTGTCTCAGAAACATTTGCGTTCTGACTTATATAGGTCAGTGGTTCTGACAGCGTTTCTTTTTCATCTCTCCCATCCTCACTTTAGAGAGGCAGCATCTGTCTGTGTCATATCAGAGCTTAATAGCAGCAGATTGTGTCTTTAATCAAGAGTTTCACACACCCAGCGATATTCTACGAAACTGGAGCTTGATGCTTCATTTGTGCAAATCTGTCATGTATTTGCGGAGAAAAGGTCCGAAACATAAAGTGGAACAAAACGTATACAGGATTAGAAACTCGATGCAGCGCGACAAGCTTATTTCATACTTGGACCAGGTTTTCCGCGTCGGTGTCAGGGAAATGCGGACGGTCCGCGAGCAATGAACTTGCTTTTAATGGCAGCTCCCTACTGCCCTCTACAAGCAGCCGCTTGAAACACACAGAAACTATAACACTGTCAGCGTCTGCTCCGCTCTACAGTAGTTCAGGCGTCTAATTTCCGTGCGGACGGCATAAACCAAGCTTTATGACGCATGCGTAAATCATTAATGTGATCTTTGAAGCTTTGCATTTGCAAGAATGTTTTATATAACAGAAGTCCTGTCCTGGTCACACTGAAGCTTCTGAACGCTGGTTACAGGGCGGACCCATGAGAGCTTCTGATTTAAAATGATTTTTAAAACATGTTTTATACCTTTTCAATAATAATAAAATGACATCATGCATTAGAAAAAAATGATTTAAAATATATCAGAATACAGAATATCACATTGTATTTAATAAACCCCTAACCCTGTAGTGTTTGGTGGTTTTTATTGTAAATTTCAATAAAATCTAATAAGCTGTGTACGTTTTAAAAAGGTAAAAAAAAAACCACTCTATTTAAAGTAAAATATATGTACAAGTGTAAGGGTGCCTCGGCTTAGGGAAAGAACATTTAGGGGTGCCCCAGTGCTGAAAAGTTTGAGAACCTCTGGTTTAGACAAATGAATGCATCTTTTACTAACGCTGCTAAGGTGTGTTTGTCAAGTTCTATTTCCCAATTAAATGTGGCATGATACGTTTTTTTGTGTTTTTTTTTTATTTTGCCAAATGGGGTCACTCTACCTCCACCTCTTTGACCTCTGACCTCCAGTACTCTCGTAGCAGATGTGTCTTCATGCCTTGGTTTGAGCATGTACATTTAGGGTAAGGGTCTTGTATCAGTTACTGTTTCTGTTACTATTCCTCAGTGTTCTCCAGGTAGTGCTGGACTAGTGCTCATTCAGACTCACATTGTGCTCGCAGCAGTCGGGTGTCGTGATTGTGCTCCTCGCTGTTTGTCATCTGCCACATGTTCATTCATTTCAC
Organism: Mugilogobius chulae; assembly: GCA_038363315.1. Lineage (NCBI taxonomy): Eukaryota > Metazoa > Chordata > Actinopteri > Gobiiformes > Gobiidae > Mugilogobius > Mugilogobius chulae. The sequence goes on along the minus strand of CM076398.1, from coordinate 49,601,405 downwards.
AAATGTAACACCAGTAGGTTCAGGTAGTCATGTGAGGTGCAGCTGGAAGGTTGTTTTCACATTTTATCACTTACAGTATATGGCCAACCTGAAATGACTATGCAAGACGTAGTTTTATTGAAATTGGGCTTTTCACAGACACAGAGTCACACAGTGCTTCATAGAGAGATGGATTACAGCACCCTCCTCTCTCAGTAGCTCTGGAGCAGCTCAGCAAACACCTGGCACCTCAACCTCCGACCACAACCAAGTGTTCCCTAATGATGCGTGGGTCACAAAAAAGCTTCTTTTTTTTCTTGAACCACTCCGCCCAACAGAAAAAAAAAAAAAAAAAAAGGTGTGTATGTCTGCCTAGTAGGGTGTAGTTTTTTAGTCGTTAAGTCGATTAATCAGTTGAAAGCCTGATGGATTTTATTAGTTCACGAATTTTTTTGATCTATTCAGAACAGAATAATTAGTCTGATGCCTTTTGAGCCCGATCTCACAGTAAAGTGTACATTTACCACGACATTAACAACATGTAAAAGGTATGATTAGCACGATCACAGCTGTTTTGTGTAATTATAGTACGAGTCACAGATGGTGGTTGTTAAAGAATTTATGAATATTCATGAAATCCTGATTCTAATTTAACCTGCCCCAAGCCTCAACAATCTTAAAATTTTAGTAACTTGATGCCTAAACGCATTTGTATGTGTCCCTAAACAGACTAAACGAACAAACGTCAAAACTGTAAGAAAACTGTAAACAGAGGAAGACACTATTTTATAATCGAGCCATGACCATGCAGTTTAATGCTCTGTTCAAAGAAGACTTTTTAATGAAATTGTTTTGAGAAAGTATCGTCTGAACTATATTAACTTATAATTACTGTATTATGTCTAACAAGAAAAGTAAACCAACCAAAAGTACAATTTGTATATTTACTGATCATGACATTTTAAGCAAACAGAAGCATCAAATAAAACACTTTGGTGAAAACATTTTAGATTTAGCAATGTACGCAATCACTTATTGAAGGAATCAGGGTAAATCACATCGTTTTAAAATTGTGCTAATTAGATAGTATTTTACCTCAAGATCCAGAATAAATTGAGATGAGGCCATTTGATTAGATTAAATCTTAAATTTAAATGAAAGACCAAAAACTCTATGGAACGCTTGTATGTGTCAAAAGTCCTGAGTAAGTCCACCAAAGGCATTTAACAAAAGCACTTTCTACTGAAAACAAGAGCCAATGAACTTAAGATTCAGTGTCAGAAGATGGCACAGAAGCAGTCCTCCTCAACAATTTAACTCATCGTCATTTCAGACCACTGAATCGTAATTAGTGTCACCTTTGGGTTCCAGTTCCAAACATTATCAAAATCACGGCTTAAGAACAAAATAAACCTTTCATACCAGAGAACGCAAATCTTAAAATTGCACTGTTTTGTAAGCACACGTGGATTAGGGCAAAACCTAGCCACCTTTCCAGGCATAAGCAATTATCATTTTGACTAAAGCACTCCTCATTGCATTTCTGTCTTATTGCCAAAAATGTTATTACAATAAGCCACATCCCTTTTATAATTTTTCCTGGCAAATCCGGCTTTCATTTGATTTCTCATCATTTAGCTTAAGACTAGAGCATCCTCCTCTCCAAACTGCAACGCAGTCAAATCCCCTCATCTTCATTTCAAACTGAACAAGTGCATCACAAGCAGAAGTATCATGCAGAGACTCAGATGTGGGGTCAATTGCTGTCCAGTTTTTGTTTAAGTAAGTCTGATTCAACACCGGGCTGCTCAGAGGAGCGGGACATCTTTTGGGGACTATTGTTCCCCTCCACAAACATGTTGGGAATGTCCTGACCAAAGTAGATCTTACTGTTGGCAGCAATGGCTTGGTACTTCATCAACTCCAAGTATTCGGGGGTTAGCTTCAACTATAATGACATAACAGAAACAATTTGTGAGTAATAAAGTCAACGTTTTTTGTGGATATGAACAAGTCTGTGATATTTACCGTGTTTGCCTCAGCAAACTTAGCAGCAGTATAATATTCTGCATCTGCTTTGGCTTTTTCTCTGGCCAGAAAGGCAGCGTCTGTGAAAGGCAAATGACATAATTATACAAAATTACAACTAAATTCAACAATATAAGAAAACAAAGAAGGGTTGTATGTAAAACTGACCTTCAATTTCAGAGATCCTTTTTTCTGTTTCTTTCTCCATGATCTTCTGCTGAAAATGGATCTCAGCGACTTGGGCCACCTTCTGGGCCTCTGTTTGAAGATGAGGAATCATGGATTTACCAACTATGCTAGTGCCTTTATATAACCCACGGTAGTTCAGCAAACTACCATGATAACTTACCAATTATGGCCTTTTTTCTTTCTGTCTCTGCTTCCTTCTCCACCACTTTCTGTGTTTGTGCAGTGATCAACAATCGGGTCTTTTCAGCTTCCCTAAGATGCACATAAATAAACAGTTATTTCACATTCTTGTGTGGTCCAACTGGAACCAAGTGGGTGGGTCACAAACAGGAAGAAGGGTTAGCTGAGATCTTTAAACTCACATGAATTCAAAGTTCCGGCGAATGGCCTCAGGGATTTTAGGTTTAGTAACACGAACAGCCTAAAATCAGAGGTACCATAATTAAATGTACATTTTCTGCAATATTATCTGTCTAAGGCCTACTATTTTGTTGTCTTTTGTAAAATCAAAGAACAGATCTAAACAGTGGCAGATTGAGTTTTAGGCTCCATTTTGCCCAAACAAAAGAGTCAACTGTTTTACATTATTTGATTGAAGCTTGCTGTGGGAGGTGGTTATTAGCATAGACGGGCCGGGACAGGCACAAGTCTGTGAATAATACCTGTATGTGAGCCCAGGGGCCATTGCATTGAGGTCTTTCTGCAAAGCAGTCTTCAGGTTTTCATCAATAATGTCTACAAAGCAAACAAGTGATGACAAACACTGATGGTTTAAGTGTCAACGAAAGTAATACACTATTGTTCAATGCTCGTAGTGTACGTTGTGCTGTTTTTGCAAATACACTCACCAAACAACTCAATGTAGACTTCTTGTAGTGTGTGTACACTGCAGAACTGATTGAGTTCATGGTGGATTTTGTTAAAAATAAGTGTCTTGTCATAGTCTGCCGTGTAGTTTCTTACAATGTCCACCACTACAAAAACAAAGAGTTATGTAAAGCATTTTCCACAAATGACTCAAAGTGAACCCTGACACACAAAAAACCTGTTGTACCTGCAGAAGGGACCAGCATGTTCACCACCTCAATCCGGTCAAAATAAATCATCACACCACCGCTGTAAATGCCAAAGAAAAGCGTGTTCAGATTATGGTGATTGTTCTCAGTTAATAATACAGTTTGTATATTATATTGTGTTACCTTGTTCCACAAGGAACATTCTTAATCTCATCTGTCTGGAGTGTTGTCTATCAATAAAAACAACAATTACAACAAATGTAACAACAAAAGAGTAGAAGAGGCAAGTCCAAGTCAAGTCTCAAGTCAATACCGCACATGTCCAGAGTCAAGTCCAGATTCTGTGTTTTTAGTTTCAAGTTTTTTAAAGTCTCTATTCATTTCTGGTCACAAAAACAAAACAGAGCATAAGACACAGTTTGTTTATGTACTTACGGATCTTATTTTTTGGACAACCATCAAGTTATTTCAAGTCACAAAGCTTCAAGTCCAAGTTGACCAAGTATATTTATAAAGTCAAGTATAAAGTCATGACAATAGTGACTCAAGTCACCTCTTGCAAAACCACATCTCTGCTATGTAACTTTACAAGAATACATAGTAATAATACTGCTGTAAGTAGCAAATAATAAAGCAGACTGTGAAGAATTGAAGATAGATTTACAAAAATATGAATGTGAATGCTTACCTGCACAGATCTGTATGTGGTAATGAAAGGCAACATTATGTGATATCCCGGACCATTAGGGCCTGTCAATAATGCCCCACCCCTGAAACAAATGACAGAGATCAATTAAGTGAAGTTAGTGAAAAGGGTAAACTTTGCAGCTGTAAACAGAGATGAGATTTGAAAAGACAATTTGGTGGTACAAGAGAGTGATAGAATGATGTACTTTGAATCCAATTGCTGTTATTTACCTGTAATACACTGCAAGGTGTCCTTCCTCAATCTTGTGAATGGAGGAGTGCAACATGATGCCCAACACTCCTGCAAAGGCTGCAAACACTGCCCCGACTTGCGGCATGGTCATCCTACCTTTCTCCAAACTCTAGAGGGAAGTGTACAGATTTGACAGTCAAAATGCCATCATGGTACAGACCTATAACAAGAATCTGTCAATTGTGTGTGTTTTTTAATGCGACAATTACAACACACAGACAAACAAAATTCTGAGGGCAATGCTTTTTCATTTCAGGTGCTTTCAGAGTAAACTTGTTGATTAATCAACACAATATTGAGACCGTGACTGTACTCTGACCAGTTTTATGGTCCTAATTGTTCTAAGCTACTTAAATTGCATAGACTGACAAAATATAATACTCTTTATACATGTACGATATGTTTTAACACAAATTATGCAAATAAAGGGCTTTTTGCCTTTGAACAGAGGTTAGAAGTGGCTAGGCTAACGCCCTCAACAAGTGGCCAAACTCAGATCACGCGGGTAGTATATTTTAACACTGTCATTAATACATTTGATTATGTAACTATTACAGTAGAATATTCACATGTAGTAGATTATTAGACTGCGCTGACATAGCTAGCTCATGTTAGCAGCTAACAGCTCTCACTATCGGAAGTCAGTCTTTCAGTCCTATTTTTAGCCTCTATGCAGGTTTAATGAATCTGCTAACCTACCGACCACAAGCAAAATGTACCGTAAGAATGCACTAGTGAAAAATAACATAAATACAGTATCTTACTATAATAAATTACCTCTATATCAAATTGCCTCCTCCGCTGGTTTCACCATTCAAAGTCCCTGTCCCCGCCTCCAGCTCGCTTTCGCTGATCCATCGTGAGACGTTCAAAGCCCGTGGGACAACTCCCAACAAGAGATATTCAGAGCGAGGGAAAACGTGACCACTAAACCAAATTGAAATCTATTGGTTTATTTAAATATGTGCTATAATGGGTGTGTCTACAACCAATATTCAGCCAAGTTTATTCCACATTCACAAAATAAAAATAATAATAAAAATACATATCATAAATACATGTTAAATTAATATTTGAATCATTCACCTTATTCTGCCCTGCCTACTTTTCTTGACATCACACTTCCTGTTTATTTCATTTAAGGTAACTAACATCTTATTACTAAATTGTGGGGTGATCTCAAATGGATATAACGACACAATATAATAAATGTCTATTTTAAAAATTTAGGCTAACTACAGCAAAACCCAAAGTCTGCTGCAAAGAAAAGTGGACGGCTAGAATAAGGTAAGTGAGAATTCAACGTGAACTTGCGTGCATTATTTATTAATACGCACGCGTTTTTTGGCAGGTTAAAACACCTACATATCTGTGCACTGAATGCTTCTCTACAGTAAAGTGTCTTAAATGTACAGACCAGTGAAGCTGTGCATCGTGGTGTTCTTGACTCTGCGTCGTGGATTAGATCTGTCTAATGCACGGCTCCTACATATTACATATCTTAAAATATATTTGAATACATTTTGGTATTGGTAGTAAACAGTTAGTTAGATCTATGCGTGAAGTAAACATACATAACTGCACACAGCTGTTCTTAGCTCATTTGCTCTCATTTATGTTCTGTGGTTGAAGCTTCATGGCATTATATTGAGTCCAACTCCAGTCCTGATCCTATTAAAAAAAAAAAAAAAAAAAAAAAAATCAGACCATATTGGTATCCTATTATTAACTAACAAAGAATACAGTAAAACACTCCCTAAGCTTACCATGACACTTGTTTCATTCTCTCGTGTTGCGTCTTGCATAAGAGAAGTCAGCTGGCTTAGACAGTGTTGATTTTCATCCAGCAATTGCTCAACAGTTAAACTAAACAAACAAAAGAAATTATAGAAAACTGTATACATAGACCATAGATCAAACTCATAAAGCAGCATATATTGTGGTTGCCAACATACTTATTTGAGGGACTGTCTTGAAGTGATTGAGGCGGGGAGCCCGTCTGCGCCTTTAAGCATTGAAAAAAAACAAAGCCTGTTTAACTCTTACACTACTCGCAAATTAAGTGTTCTTTTCTGGTTATTTTTGTCTTACACAGGCAATTTTGAGCAAATACCAGAATTCCCTTTGCCTCTTCAGTTGCATCTGCATTACAGCGGCATCGGCAGTTGCAATATTTTCTAATGCTTTTTCCAACTTTGGGAACAAGTCTGTGATGTGTTTCTTGAAAACCAAGATTTTGCTATAGAAAAATAGAGAAAAATGCATTTTAATCCATACAGCCCATTGTTATACTTCTCTGTATTGTGTGCTACCACCTTAAGTGAGTGTATAACTCTCTATACACTCTGTCTTGATTTTGCACAGTCTGAAGAATAGCCCGCACCATTTCAGAACTGTCACTGTAGCCATGTGGAGGGTCTGGACCTATAAAGAAACATCTTATCCCTTAACATATTTGGAACAGAACTCCAAAAAAAACATAAAGCTGAATGAATATGTCTCACTCATAAGTGTGCTTACATATGTGATGAGAGTTATATAGTAACATGTTATTTAAATGTTTAACTTAAGTAACTACATCACAAAACAGTCCTACTTACTTTTGCATTTAGCTTTCAGTTGCTTGTACAGCTCAATTACCTTTTCCACACTGAAACAGACAAGGCTTTTGCTATCAATCTTGTAATCTTGAGTAGCACTGATAAAAAACAGTTACATACCACTTCTTAACTGTATCTTCTTGTTTTCTGGCATAAGGGCTTCTCTGTAGCTCAACTATTTCCAAATGTAAACCTACTATCTCTTCATCTAGGCAGCTTGCGTCTGCAACCTAAAACAAACAACACAGATTAAATAACATAGCCAGGCTTTTTCTTTTTTCTTCACTCTTTTTCATTAGGAGCCAACAATACTGTAAGTAACCAACTTTAGGAGAGTGAGACCGAAAGACAATTATTCACTCTGATATGCGTAATTAATTTGTATTACATTATTATGTTAAGTCACAACCTTTGTAAAGTTGTCAGCCTGTTCTTCACTTTCTTGCCAGGTCTTTAGCATTTTCTCAGAAGCTTTAAAATGCCAATACATGTTAATTAGTTATCTGTCAAATAATATGAAAAATATAAAAACTTACATATCCCATTTTGCTGTTGTTTTGTGTACATCTCGAGGTCATGTTGGATACTGCTTTTAAAAAAGACAGTTTTGCTTTGAGCTTATGAGACCTCGAGAAGAGCACGTTCCGGTACCGCGTAAGGTTTGTGTTATAACGAAGTAGACTCAGCCTAAACACAACAATTGATTTAAAAAAAACAAAAACTTCCTACGAAATGCAAACAGAAATGATGCAGATAAATATAAACTTACATAGCAGCTCTCTGTCCCTGATACAGGAGCAGATAGTCCTCTTTGAGGCCACATACATAACTGACTGCTTCTCCCCAAACCTTTCTTAGTGCTGACAGTGGAAGCTGTGTCTTAGTTTCTCTCACTGTGAAGAAGCAGGATTTTAGATAAATGTCACTATTTCTTTCCCAACACAACATCAAAATGATAGTTTTCAAGGTCTGCAACAACAGAAAGGGTGGTTTTACCTATAAAGTTAACTCTATCTGGTAGAGTTCTAGGAGTCAAGGGCCCCTTGTATTGCATCAAGCTCTTATCGAACAGAAAGACTTTACAGTTGTCCCAGCCATGCTAAAAATTAAAAAACAAACAAATTAAATTTAACAAATAAATACGAAAACACAATAATATTATCATAGCTATATTTTTTTCCATTCATTTTTCATGTGTAAAATATATATTATTTATTAACCAATGTTTACGAAAACATGACCCTTTTGCCATATTTTACAGCAATTATTAAATGGCAAAACTATCAAACAATAAAATATAATAATTCTGTTTGTAATGTGCACTGTAAAAGCAATTCTGATTATAAAACCTGATACATAAATCTTCTCTCAAGTGACTAACCAAATCCTCTGGCAGACACTGGGCTGGTGGTCTTCGGGGTCCAGGGAAATCCCTGTCTCCATCAGAAGCTCCTGGTTCAGAGGAGAAATGTGAAACGGAGTCTGAGCCTCCAGTCGAAGCTCCAGTGAGTTCAAGCTTTCCTCAGGACTCAACTCTAAAGAGTGCATCTTGGCTGATGTCATGTCCAACACATGAATGATCTATACAAAAATATATTATGCCTTTATCATTGCTTTGTATCAGTGGCTGTTAAATGTGACATACCTTCATATCAATAATGTTCTGCAGGATGTCGAAACAAAATGTTTTTTCATTATTTACATCCTTTTCTCCGCCACGCTTTTCAGGATCCCACAGCAATAAGAGTTGAAGAAGAGATTCAATAGGTTCTAGAAAAGATCTATGATAAAAAAGCATACATTAGACAAAGGTTAAGATCACTGATCACAAACACTGTGCCACTTGTTTTTACTTGCTGAGATTATTTGGATAGGGAAGATGTGCAGAGAATTTGACTTCTCCATTCATGTCCTCTATTGCCATAATATCTTTGGGACCTTTGTTTTTAACCTTACTTGTCCTGTAAACAAGGAAAAAAACGTTTGTACTGATGGTGGGATGCATGTAGATAAAACACTATTAGATAGATATTACCATTGCACTGGTTGCATGTTATGTAAAAATGGGCGGAAGCCACAAATACATTCAAAAATGACTGTTCCAAAGCTCCAGTAGTCCACTGTTAGAGTGTAGGGTTTGCTTTCAAAAAGCTCAGGAGCCTAGAAGTAAAACATAAAGCATTTTAAACAGAAACTATAAAGTTTCAACTTTTATACTATGGACAAAGACAAATAACTGACCAGATACTGCAGAGTTCCCACAAAAGATGTACAAAGACTTCCCTGATCTAGGTCTTTTGCGTAACCAAGATCAATTATTTTGTGAATAACCTGCAAACAAAGCAGCACAAACATTAGGACACACTACTGCAAATGTGAGAACTAATGTACTGGTGCACCTTTCCGTTGTTGTCTTGTAAAACTATGTTTTCAGGCTTCAGGTCTCTGTGGATGATTTTGTTTTCATGAAGATACTGAATACCAGCACCTGCATTTACAGACTTATTACATATTAAGCAAGCATTTCTTTTATGGTTAAATGTCAGACTGTTTAAAGTCATTACCAATGTCTTTTAAAAGGGCAAGAATTTCACTTTCCTTTAATCCACAACAATTTTCTGGTTTTGTCAATACCTGGATGAATAAAAAGCTATTTAACACAAATCTGGTGCAATGTGCAATATTTAAATTTTTGCAAGTAGAAAATATAGCCTGACCTTGCGCAGGTCGCCCCTGGAGCAGTACTCCATGGCCAGCAGAGGAAGATCATTCAAAGCAATTGAGAGCAACTCTTTAGGAACCTCTCGTGCCTCAACAACATTAACATGTTTTAATCTGCAACAACAAACTATTTACTTAACATGTTGAGGTTGAGCAGATAAACCTTTTAACCAACCTTTCCATAATTTCAATTTCTCTACTCCAACGATCCTTAGTGTGGGCGTTCAAATCCAGGCGACAGAGCTTCACAGCTATCTTTTCTCCAGTTTTCTTCATAAACAAGAGAGAAACAAAAATACAATAAAAATACAACCATTCACATACTTAGAATTATGTTTACCGTTAATCTTTACAATTGTCTATGATAATTTCGTAACTCGACTCACAAGGTGCTGATAGAGATAGACATGTCCAAATCCACCCATCCCCAGCTTTTCCTTCATCTCCCAGGAGCCTGGAGCCTGCTCACTCTGCCGGGGAGCTTCTGCTTCCATACTGAGCTGGAACAACACGACAAGAACTGTCTTAACATAATAAGTCTAACAATCTTCCCACATGTTTGAGGTTTTAAATAAGTTTTACATTTAATGCACATCTGAACTCACCCGATCCTTTGTATTTACTACTGAAGTTCTGGTCCAGATTGTACAGTAACACGAATGTCACATTATTGCTTCGAAGTTACCTCCTCACATGATAAGTTTTTACCCACTTCACTCAACTAGTGACATTATTATCTTTAAAAAAACATAAACAAACCTCTCCAAATGTTTGCGATGTAGTGTTAACGACTATTTATGTAGTAAAGCATCGAAAATGGCCATAAACGTGGAGCCAAAATGAAAGTAAAAACTCAGCCGAACTTTCAGTCTGCGCATGCGTAGAGGGAGCACACTTGTAAACAACACAAGATGGCACCAGAAACAAGAAGACTACGCTTGAAGAAAGGCAATTCTGATTACCTGCAAGGTTTGTCTCACGTTTTTAAATAATATCGGCCTTCTGTGCTGCTCTGTATCACTGAGAAAATGCCTAATACCTTTTTATTGGCAAGTACATTTTAGTTTGTGCCCGAACTCAACTCAAGCTAACTTAAAGGTCCCATATCACCCAAAATTGACGCCTTTGCAGTTACTTTACTGGGCATTTTAAATTGTTGCCTCATCAAAAACATGACCAGAGCTGTGCTTTGTTTTATTAACAAATGTATAAATAAGTAGTCTCTAAATCTCCAAATCTCACATCCCTAAAACTCAAAGTAGCCTACTCTTATTCCACCCTCTGATGTCATTAAGTGCTTTAGTGTTTTTTTGCAGTTAGTTTAGCCCATGGAAGTATATCCATGGTTTAGCCTCATAGTACCCGGTTTTATAGCTACAGTACACAAATAATCTAAGGTTCTGCTATAGCCTATTTTGTGAATATTTTAGTATAATCTTTTGTTCAGTTGAGCTTATCACTGAAAGACTTATATTTTCATATTTTCTTTCTTTTTCTTTTTTTTTTCTATTTCTTTTTAATTTATAATTTTTTCAATTAAGTAAGGCTTAAAACTAAGATTTAGCTCTAAAGTTAGGCAAATACACGGTTGAAGAAAATGAAATGATTCTTGTACAGACTAGTAATCTATCTTTATTATTGTATACTGTGTGTGTCCAGAATAAAGATGAATTGAATTGAATTAAATTGTAGTCCATCTTAAACAGAGCTTCTGTATACTACCTATTAAGCAGTGCTTAATGACATTACACGGTGCACAATACAATAGCAGAACATTCACTAAAAATGCACAATTTGTGAATTCGATGAAGAAACAGCAGCATAAAAAGTAAAAAAAAAAAATTATAAGCCCTTTCAACTACAAATATTTTATGTTATTGGTGCATTGTATTCAATCTATTAAACTTTACAGCACTTTAAAAACAACAAAGTCAGTCAAAATTCTTTACACACAGATGATCATTAAGCAATGTAAAAACAAACAAACAAACAAACAATAAAACAAAAACAAATATAAAAACAACCAAAGTCAGCAGTTCAAACTGTGTTAAAAGCCAAAGCAAAAAGGTTGCATTTTAAAGAGGACTTAAAATCAGACAGTGACTCTGTTTGCCTGAGGTTTCTATTGGAGGGTCGGCTGTCTGACCACATTTTCATTCTTCTCCATCCATGGATACTAAAAAGTCACACCCATTCAGTTCTGTGGAGAGCCGAGATATTTCTGAGGATTAAATGTCTAGTTGATTATATAAATATGCAAATAATGGCATATTGTAGAACATGACAGAAGCAGTGTGTGAAGTATTCAAATTTAGCTACATACTATTTTACATACTATTTTACTATTTATACTATTATTTACTATTTAGCTACTTTTGAATTATAATTTGTTTATTTATTCCTCCAGGACAGTAGATGACAAAGCCCGGGCAGGATGACTGTTGGCCGGATTAGGCTTCTTCCTTTAAAATGGGAAGTGAGTAATTTTGTTCAAGTCTGTTTATGTTTCCCTATTGACAGTTCAACAATGGTGCTCACATGCGACGAGAAGAGTTAGGGAAAAGTCTTTGTTTGATCGAAGTTACATTTTTGAACAGCAGTTTTATATCTTTTTGGCCATTATTAGGTCGTAAATGTATATATTTCCATTAAAACTTTAAAAGTCTGAACAAAATGTTTCTGTCGTAGGACAAGAGTATATCTTAATATTTATCTTTTTATGCAACTATTTATTTATTTCAGATTTAAAGCTGTTTGTTCAAGATATTGAACTTAAATATTGAACTATTTGGATAATATTTTTCTGTTGTTACATAATCTACCAGTCCAAGGTTCTACTCCAAACGCTGGATGATATTGACAAAAATTAACATCTTGTCTTTTTTACTTCCGATTACCTATTTAGATATCCCTAGAAATGTGTTAAAAATCGTGATTAAACTTTCTTTTTTTTTTTTTTAACTAAGTTGCTCACGCCTTGAAAGTGATATTGCATAAGTCATATATGTGATGACGTGTTTCTTTGGAAAATAAAAGATATTCAACACAAACATGATAAACAAGATTAATTTTAACAATATTGTATAATATTATTGCTGTACTTTTACATAAACTTGTGACAATAAAAAAAATTAGTTGAAGTGAACATTATATTTTTAATCACATTTTAATTGTCTCTTTTTGTAGTGTTATTCACACCATATACTCGATGCTGAATTATTGATTTATTGAAAACAGTATTCACTATTAGCTGAAAATCTCTCACTTCAAAATTCCTATAGTGTTCCGTTATTTATTTGCTTAGCAGTACTTGTTCATCTAATGCATGCTAATCATTGCAGCTGTAACATATGAAGTATGCGTGTTATTTTCAAAGTAATTTTGCTACGTATTTTAGTATTAAAATGCACTATATGCTTTTCTAGACATTGTCTTTTCTGTAAAGCCATGTAACACTCCATCTTACATTTATAATATACAGTTCATATTTCATTGCTGAAAGATGCCACTAGTGGACAAACAGAGTAATCCTAAGACCAAGGTAAACCGGCTAAACAAGGGCAAGATCGCTGACAGTATGTTTAATGCCATACAGACCATTTCAGACAAAGTAGTAACAATGCAATCCAAACAAGATGAGATTCAGAAGAAAGCTACACTTTCACATTTGAATTAAAAAAAATGACAAAGATGGTTTGCCCTCTTAGCCTAACCTCACCAAATCATTAGAAAGAAAGAAAGAAAGAAAGAAAGAAAGTCAAGACCAAATGATTGTGGTGAACCTGCTGTTATCTATAACTGAATCTATGCATTTGCAGGCACACACTCATAGCATGATCTTTTATGTTGCTGCAGAGCTCACTTGCGACTGGTCTTGGGTTTTTTAAGTTTTTATATGATGTAATTTTTCTACCAGAAACAACCGTCATCAAAATCTGAATTTAATTTCTTGAGAAAATTTTCCTCAAGTAAAAGTAGTTCAATCAACTTATTACTTTCGTTGAAGTTTGCTGTGGACATCATTCATGTCTGCAGCCAACAGTGGAAATTGCTTCACTGTAAAGTGCCATAGGGATTATGAAAAATTCTAATATTATCACGGGCTAGCCAGCTATGTGCTAACTCACATCTACAGTGCGGTTGTTTTCACTCTAAAAAGCACATCTATAACTTAAAATTGTCTTGATAGCTTTGTATTTTATAAAGCTGCAGAAAGAAATTAAGATCCTTTGCTCATGACTCACACATAGGTAAATTAGAACCGCAAGCGTTTTCAAACTTTTAAAATTGTATGTAGATTTTGTGTAGATTCATAAACATGACCTACATGTGTCAAGATATAAGGTCAACATGTCCAAATATACTATTATTTTTACTGAAAGTCAATGTAATTCTGAGTTATTCTTAATTAAAAAAGCAATGGACATGATGTCCCTTTGTTGATGTTTACATTTATTATCCAATCAGAAAGCAATGAGCCTCACATGACTCTCTCAGTTGGGTTGCCAGTTTGGTTTCTTAGAAGCTGAAGTTAATTTTGAATCAGTAATCAGTAGCTTCCTATCTTCAATGTGTGGGCCATTTCACAATCTGGCAACCCAAGTTCATTTGTGATTGTTATACCTTTCTAAAACCTAGTTGTGCATCTTACATACGGTTCCTTTAATAAAGTTTTTTTCTTGAATTTCCTATGGCGATTTAACATAGGAGCCCGCACTAGTTGAACCAGGAAGTAGGCTGTTGTAGTTGAGCTCTATTAAATGCTTTTTCTTTTATTATTATTATTTTTTATCTTTCTATTTTTTGAAAAAAGTGAAGAATACGTTTGTGACTATAAAACATAATTACACTTGGTATTATTATTAGTATTTTGGTAACATTTCTAAAAACCTAATGCTAAATTTTGGTCTAATTCTGTTTTTTCCCCAAGCCAAATAAAAATACATACAGTTTATGTCCAGATAATTTTCCACATGTGAACGAGATCTTATTATTTCTGTTTTGATAACTTACCTTCATAACTTTCTTACTTTATCTTCATAGTTGAAAGTTGAATTTTCATGTAGAACCCATGCAACAAAGTCGTTTTATTTGGTGTTGGTCAGTCAGTGTTTAGTCAGTCAGGAAATGTAACAAAGCATGATTAAGCCTGGGTGATTCACTTACAGCCATTGTCATAAAAAAACATTGTAGGTAAAGTGCCCAGGACAGTTGGCACTTCGTTTTGGTGAGTAATAGTATCCTGAGGTGACTGAATACAGGAAAATATCCCTCCGGAAGAGCCCTTGTTAAAGTGGAGGATTAATATCTACTTTTGAGTGAATGTAGTAGTGGTCTGACAACTGGAGAGGTTCCCCCACCAGAAAAGATTGGTACAAGGGTCGCTTTTAGTTTAGGATTTTAGCACCAGAGCAAATTCTGTCCTTGCCTGAGCACGTCTCCTACTTTGTCAATGTTGTTTGAATATGATTAGTGGTCTGATATACTGCTGTCATTTATCTGATTTTGGCAGTTTCTTGCACACAATAAATAAGAAAAAGTCCTTTTTTTGTTTCTCTTTTTCAAACACTCAGCAGCTGTTGCTTAGACAGGCTCGGAGGACAGACCAGTGGGCTGAACCACAGTTATTTGGTTGTTTCCAAAGTTAGGACATTTCTTTTGAAAGCGACGTTCATAATAAAACACCTGTGTGCCACTTTTGACGTCTACCTCACAGTGGAACAGCCCCCGAGGCCAGAAATCCCCAAAATTATGGAAATGTGAGTAATTGTTACCACTTGCAAGATGAAGCAACATGTAGATACAGTTTGGAATGAAAATCCACTATAAATAAATACGTTTAATCATCACTGTTTAAATACATAGATTTGTGAAACTGTAAATTATTATTAAATGCTTTAAATTACCTTGTTCAGGAGATGTGCCGCAGTTAAATCATTTGTAGCATCTGCATCGTTTTTTTAAGACTGTGATTTGAAATACAAGTAATTTCTCCTAAAATAGCCATACTTTACTCATCTGTAATGACTTGTACTGCTTTTTCTGGGATTAACTGACTAATTGTGACTGTTGATTATTAAAAGAAGTCTGTCATCGTTTGATAATCGTAGCAATTATTTAGATTAAACTCAAAAATGCATACGGAAATGTTTTTTAATACCAAAGGCAGTGGAATAATTATTTGAAAATGTAAAAAATTACCTCTGATTGTCATAAATGGGTGTAACTTAATTGGTAAAAAATCTCCATCTAGAAGCTTATTAAGTCAAGAATCATAAGAATTTACAATAATCACTTGTAGATCATAACTACACTTCTGAATTCACGTTTACACCCAACAATCACTTGACCAATTTTGGCTCTGTTTCAAAGGCGGGGGTTATGTGGTCAGTGTTCTGCTTTGGGACAGGAAATGACAGCGTTTTGTCTTGAGGGCTGCACATGTGTTTGTATTGTTTGAATAATCTCCGCCCATAACTCTGAGGCTATTTAAAAAGAGGCAACACTGGCACAAAGACTTCAAACAAAGACTTCAACTGGTTCTAAATAAATCCTGACATCGAGTACAAGTTGTTGAAGGAAAATAAGAAAATAACGAAGAAGAGTTATCGCTTGTTCTGCTCACAAGGATTGGATGTTTGAAGGTATTTCTCTTCACTGAAGCTAACTTTGTAACTGCAATGTCTAATTTAGTTGAATGTTGTTTTAAAATCCACATTTAGTTCAGTATTTACTATGTCTTTTTATATTAAGTTAAATTCTGCCTTTAATCTGTCTTTATGCATTACTGTTATCACTATTGTCAGGAGTTAGTGACGGTGCATTATGTTCTTTTGTGATTTTGCAACAAACAATGCTATCCAAATGTCTAGTTGTTATCACTGTGTCTCGAGAAACAGAGCAGAGTCATTTACATTACAAACATATTTATCATTGGGGAATAGCAGCACTTTATTTTGCTTTGCTTTGCTGTAACGTACCATATAAGGATTTGCTGAGTATCTTCCTTATTAATCCTTTAGTTCCTTTTCATCTTCAGACAAAAATATCTTCAATAAGAAGAAGTGAAACCGCAGCACCATGAATCTGTCTGTCGTCATCGCCGTCATTATGTCATTGAGCATTGAAATGGTAAATAAATATTTTAGGTAGACAGACAGTAAACGCATCTCTATGAAAAAGAATTTGAACTAATTGTATTTTTCTATTCATTTCAGGCAAGATCTACAAAGTGGAAGTTCAATCGACAAAGCGTTTTGAAAGGTAAGAACATTCAATGAACAAAAAGCTGTGCAATTTTGTAATCAAAAAGAAATTTAAACAAAGATTTATTCTGTAAAAGTACATACTTTGAAGTAGAAATAGACAGAATGGGGTTTTTCTTCAGCTGATACCAATATTTCAACATTTTGTCAGCTAATGCCAATATCAATAATTGATTTTCAAGTTTTGAGACCGATTTTCTAATTTTATTTTTTAAACTATAAGCATAATCAAAAAAACCTTCTAAACAATCTAAACTATTATTCACCGTGGTAAACGTGCGTCTCTTTCACACAATGTAAAGACGCTTGATTGTATTTTTTTGCCCATAAAACAATCATTTCATAGTGTCATGGAAGATATTCATATTATTCATTATGACAAACAAACAAACTTGTGCTGCAGCCAAAATTACTGAACAAGAATAGAGCTTGAAGTTATAGATAAAAGTAGTAATTATTAGTAGTATTATTAGTATAATAATATAAAAGTTGTTGTTTACATTCCATCATGACTTTCAGGTGATACATGCTTGTCTGAAGATGGCAGCAGTTACAGAGGAACCGTGTCTTGGTCTAAAAGTGGCAGACGCTGCCTGCACTGGGGCAGGTACATAAGCATTTGGGGAACTTCATCTGGCATTGGCAGTCATAATTTCTGCAGGTAAACACTGTTAATAGACACATCACTTCATCGCACAATAATAAAATGTTTTTAATAGGTTTCTGTTCAATTTTAAGGAACCCAGACAGCAGCTCGATGCCATGGTGCAGAGTTAGGATAGGAACAAATATTGTGAAAGAGTACTGTGAAATTCCTAAATGTAAGTCATAAATCAGATGCACATTTATAATTCAGTTTCTATTATTTTTGCAATAATCTTTGCCATTTCTCATGTTTTCCCAGGTTCTACTCCAACTTTGAAAACTCCCGTGGTTCAACCTAAAGATACAGGTTTGTTTCTCTTAAATACAGTTATTCTCACAGATAGAGTAGCTGTGTTTTTTTACTCTCATTTTTAAAAGAACAATCCCATCAGTAAATTGCTATAGCACATGTACCTTTTTCTTCCTGTATTTTTGGATTACATTTTAGAAGGTTGTCTCCAAGAGATGTTGCTTTTGCTTGGGAAGAATAGCATACAAAAAAATCTCCATTCTACATTCATTCAATTACAGATGTTTCATGTTTAATATGCCTTGACGAGCATGTATTCCTTCTTTGTGCGGGATTGCCTCTCCACAGAGTTCTGAACTTGACAATGATATACAGTACTTGCCTCCATGGAGATATGTTTAAGGTTGTGCCATGAAACATTTTAGGCAAAGCAGTAACCTCTTCATGCAAACAAGATAGCAGAAATTACATATTAAATTTGATTTAAACTATGGACCTTGTGTCTGCATCTGAGTCCTTAATAAAGTCTAATAATATTTGAAGATATATGCAGTTTTATACACCCATAACATGACCTTTTTTGTCTCTGCAGAGCTCACTTGTGGTCAAGCCTCTGAACACAGGCAGTTTAAAATAGTGGGTGGCTCTTTCACACCTATAGAGTCACAACCCTGGGTGGCAGCCATCCTAAATCGTCGTGGAGATCTTCTGTGCGGGGGCTCACTCATTGCTCCTTGTTGGGTCCTCACAGCTGCACACTGTTTCGAGGGTAATTTCACTTCCTCTTTAAAATGTGATTCTCTAAACAAAGCAGAAATGTGATTCATTTTTTTTTTTTTTTGTACTTTAGGTTGGACCAAAATACGAGTCACTTTACTGTGTATCTGGGCAAGAAAGCAACTAATGAAACCAATACTTCAAAGGAGCAGAAGTTTATGGTGGAAAAAATGATCATAAATCGTAGATACAACTCAACCAACTATAATCACGATATAGGTAAGAAAGATACATGTGTACTTCAGTTGTTGTTTGTCAGAAGGGTCCAGGAGTAGTATAATAATTTTGATTTGTCGAATTTGTTCTTGTGTTTCAGCACTTCTGAAGATCAAAAACAAAGATGGAGAGTGTGCTGTTAAAACTGCAGCCACTCGTACTGTGTGTCTCCCACCTTTTCGAACTCAGCTGCCCGATAGTTATCAGTGTAGCGTTGCAGGATACGGCAGGGAAAACGAACGTAAGATTGTTTTAACTCATTTAACCCATCACTGATCACACACCACAGTCTAATTTACCAGCAATTTTATGTTTTCAGATGCCTGGACCTATTCAAATGTGCTTAAAGAGGGGCGTGTTAACCTCCTCTCTCAGTCAGAATGTAGGAAAAAAAACTTTTACGGAGACAGCATAACTGGGAACATGCTTTGTGCTGCAAATCCAAATTGGAGTACTGATTCCTGCAAAGTAAGTTGTTGTATTTTTTAAGTTCATAAACTTTTGCAGTGGATTTTTTTTATATTTTTCGCACTCACAGGGGGACTCAGGTGGTCCTTTGGTCTGTGAAGTCGGAGGGCGGATGTTCCTGTTTGGCGTGGTCAGTTGGGGGGACGGCTGTGCCCAAAAGAACAAACCAGGAGTGTACACCAGAGTCACCAACTACAACAAATGGATTGCTAAAAATACAGGTCTACCCCAATACACAGCAGGGAAAATGTATCCCACAAAATGAATCTGAGGAGGAAATCTTTTTTTTGTTTAATACAGACAGCTGAACGAATGTGTTTGTTTACATAGGATGATCACAATTTTGGTACGATTTTCTTAAGTTAAATATGTTTATTTATTTATTTTTGTAAAATAATGCAATTTTTTATGCTTTAATATTGTAATTTTAAGTTATGTGTTGTATATATTTTTCTGAGGATAAATACTTCTTAAAACATGAATGATTCTGATGCATTATGTTTCTGCTCCATTGTTTTGACAAAACATCTTAACTAATTTAAAGGTTGTTCTGAGATTTGACTTTCAAGGAAAGACAAATCTAGCAACTGTCCCCAGAGCCACGCCCTCCACTGCTAATTAGGCCAATGGGTTACTTAGGAACTTAGTGGGTTTGACAGGTGACAGGTTAACAGGCCAATATTTATCGACCAGTGTTTTACTGGCTTAGCATATCCATATTTTTTTCTGTTTACCATAAGCACAAAACTATACAACTGTTTTTGACCAAGATTGATAACAAACAACAAAAACAAACAAACAAAGAAAATCTCCCATACAACATTTAACAAGACAATTTCTTCAGGACATTTCTCAATATTTACCACTAGGAGATGCTGCTGAGTGGGAATCCACAGTAGAAAATTCTAAAATCCTAATAAAGCCAGAGCTTAATTGAGTCTATCTAATTATTAATATTTATTTGTGTAAAACTCTTCAATATGTTTCCATACATCAGTTTACAACCAAGCGGGTCTTTGCTTCTGCTCAACCTCCAACATTGACTATTAGAATCACTATTTTAGGAAATCAGCTGCTATTCAATTTCTTTGTTTCAAATACTACATCATTAAACAATATATTAAACTATAAGTGCATGTATAGGGATGGAAGTGAGAAATATACTGAATTTTAGGTAATATGGTCAATATGTTTTGAACAAAGAATGCAAAAATAGAATATTGAGTATATCATTATGAAAAAAACAATTAGACAATCATTTTTAGGCTTATGCACAAACATTATTCATGTCCGACTTTGAAAACCATGTATTTATTCTTGTTGGTTCAAATTGTAATGATGCTGATCATTACTGAAAGTTTTCTTTACAACAGCTCCAGTCCCCAGATGGTTTATTTCATGGTTTGTTTTGACAACTACACATACACAGATGCAGTGTACTTGGTCCAATCACACTGTCCTATTGGCCTACAATTACTCACTGCAGGTTTACTTTATGGCTTCTCTAGACTTTTCCAGCCTTATAAGGGTTTGGAAAGCATTGGGATGAAGCTCACTCTCTTTAAGGACAATTTTTAGGGACGAGCATGGTCGAACTTTGAGTTAGGTGTATATTAGTGCTTAAGAGAGAAAACATATTCAGATGCACATGACATTAACATTTTACTTCATTTGTTCAGTGTTTCACAGAGCTGGAAACTTGATGGTGACTAGCCCACATAGTTATTTAATTTCTAATTACAAATCACAGATCACCTGAACAAGGCATAACAGCCCACTGATAATGCAAACATGTTGTCTTCCAGGTTTAATGTTGAAATGTTTTGTTTTCTCTGTTCATGTAAAGAAGGACAGCACAAAAAAGTTTAACATGGGAAAACATACATTACAAACTTTCCTGAACAAAAGTGTGTGGTTTTGCTCAATAGTTTGAGGCTCCTGTGGAGACAAGTCTTTATTTAGATGTGAACTAAGAGGACAGGAGACATGAACTTCTAACCACCTTTTAATGACGCCGGATCAAATGTCAAACACGGTTATGCCACCTATCAGTACATTAGAAAACTATATACCTTTAGGGCCAGTGCAGCTAACTCAAGTGTCATCTGAGGTTTCAGGGGAGAAACTGTAATAACCTTTTCCAAGCAGAATGACTTTGTTTTAGGAGAACAATAATTAAAAGCTACTACAGTATTTCTGTTGTTCTATTTTGAAGGTAGAAAATGGGTATCATGTTATTTCTGCCTTGAACGACCATGTTTCTTTGAATGAATGAATGAATGAATGAATAAATGAAAATAATAAATAAATAAATACATATTTTTTCTAAACTCTTATATTTTACTTATGACTGTCTTAAAGTTTACTTGAACATTTTCCTTTTTTTTTCTCAGGGTTCTTTGGCATGCATGACGTCATTTTGGGGAGCGCTCTCACTTGCGTTGGATCCGCGCGTGCTTGCGCGTGTGCGTGCGTGAGTACGAAGAGCGGAGCGTCAATGCGCACCAGCAGCGAGCTGCCTGGCAGCGGTGCTCCGCGGATGTGATTGGGCGGAGGGCGGTGATTCCTTCTGTCACGATTTTGGTGTCGCTCCCAGCGGAGGACACGGACGGTCCGAGTCCAGAGCTCCAGCGAGTACTCACCGCGCGCATGAGGGCGTAAGGACCGTGTGGCCAGCCCGGGATTTGCCCTCGTGTGAAGGAGAGGAGGTTGGAGGAGAGGAGGGGTCTTTTCATCTAAAGAGGCTGCGGTAAAAAGTCACCCAAGATGCCGGTGTTTCATACCAAGACAATTGAGAGTATCCTGGAGCCGGTGGCCCAGCAGATCTCCCACCTGGTCATTATGCACGAGGAGGGAGAGGTGGATGGAAAGCCATCCCGGATCTGACTGTGCCGGTGGCTGCGGTGCAGGCGGCAGTCAGCAACCTTGTTCGGGTGAGTTTACTAAAAGAGCGTCAAATCACTTCCGCACACTCCAACTCCCAAAGCCTGATTAGTACATGAATATTATCACTGTAATAGCTGTGCAGAAGGTTGTCAAGTGTCCTGCGAATGAAACAACTATGGATTTCTTTTCTGACCAGCAACAATTATTTAAGGAAACCCAGATCGAAAAAAAATATATAGATCTTTGAATCCCATTAAAATACACACAAAGTGGACTAGCTCTTCTTATCTCCAGTCTTAAAGCCAGAAAGTCAAACTTAGCTTGTCCTGGTGTCATCAGATGCCCCTAAACTTTGTGTGTCAGTCCACACAAAGTATACTCAAATTATACACATATACAGCAGTTATTGTTTGTGTGACGCTGAATAATGTGGATTGTCTGAAAGATCATTAGAGGTCATGTAAAGCAGAACTCTGTTGGATTTAAATCAGAAAACAAATTTATTTACTGGTATGTGTTTTTAAAAGCTTTAAAATGCATGAGCTGAAGGCTTACTATGGTTGTTTTAAGCACTCTAGAATTATGGTTTATTTATCTTTTCACCTGTATGCTGTATATTATACATACTGTCAGCTGGATTTAGTTCTGTTTGTAGCCGTGAGTCAGTACTTGCAAGTTTAGAAAGTTGTTTGTCCCAAGCTCATATTAAAAGGCTGTGCCAGAAGGTCATCTAGTGTAAAACTTATTACCAGCCAAAGTATAAAGTGGTCAAAAGAAAGCTTTAGGCACATGTGTAATTAGCTCAGGAGACCTTGAGACAAAATAGTGAATATGATGCTTCTCACTGATCAAACTGTGATTTCTGGCTCATCGATGAAGGACTTGTCTCAGTGTTTAGTTCACTCTCCATCGGTTGGTGCGCTGAGTTGATTTGTCCAGACAGAAAGCAGAGAGGCTAATCGTAGCTGCTGGCCTGTCCCACGTGATGGAGATGAGAAGCTACGAGGCGAGATAAAGGACGAGGACACAAGAGACAATGCAGAAGGGCGAAGGAAGTCAGTGCTCTGATAGTGGCTCTGTTCACAAGACAAACTGAAAAACTAACCAGCTTCAGGCACACTTTTCAAAGTGTTTCTTACTTTTGTTTGTTTCTTTGTGAACTAATGGGAGTTATTTTGAACATATTTTGCATCTATCCATTACTAGGGCTGGGCGATACTGATAAAATGAATATCTTGATGTATCTTGATAACAATATTCATACGTAATTTCAAACCAAGCATCTAGTATGTCTTTAAATGAATGTGTTGAATGTTAATTATCAGAAAAATTGGGCTCTGGTTGACTGGAGACTTTCTTGGTCTTGGAAGCAAAACTAGCAACTGTCTAAAAGATCTGACCAAATATTTGACACAAACTGCATTCACAAGACAAAAGCTCAGATGCTAATTAACTACACGTGAAGAAAAAAATAAAATAAAAACAGCTAAATGAGATTTTCATGTACAGAATTCAGAATAAGTTTGTAATGAGTTTGTAATTTCTAATTAATACAAATTTTGGTCAACTACCTAACAACATTTACAATAAACTGTTGTGAAAATGCAACAAAAAAGGCTGCTAAAAAAACAAACAACAAACGAAACCCGATATTCTATTCTGTTTTGCATATCTTGAAAACAACAATCACAATATCTATATGATTTGCACACATCTAATGGTTACACATATTATGTCATCATGATGCATAAAATATCTTAAATAACAACCATTTCTGCACGTTATATATTATGTAACAACACCATCTGCTGCTTCACACTTCACAATGATTGGTTAAACCAGTTTGCCACTCAAGTTCAGACTGACTAATATGAGGAATGAGATAATGTATGAATATTATGCAGCTTCAAATCGGCACAAAAGCTTAAAGTGTGTATGACAGGTTAGTCTACATTTTAGTAAAACATAATAAACATGATTATGATTAAGATTAAACATTTAGCTTGTTGTAAAGTTCATTATTGTCTTTTTGTCCAGTAAAAATGACACATGTAGAGGAGAATCCACATATGTTACCTAGCAACCACACTGTAAATCTGGGCCAAAATCAACACAGGAGTGACAATGTGACAAATTTCTATAATTTGATTATTTAAACTCCCAGGGAACTGCGTCAGCTGTGTGTAAATTGTCTTTGCATTTTGATGCTTTTTAATGACACATGAAGAGAGATTCTGTCTTTGAACTTATTACATCCTGTAATTTTCCACTAGTTGGAGTCAATTTCTTCAAAATCGCAACTTACTACTGTAAAACTATGATAAATTTTTTAACACAAAGACTATCACACCAAACTAAGAGAAAACGTTATAACCTGATGGGCTTTAAAAGGATTTAAAAAATGACCAAGAAGTTGCGACTAAAGATGATAAAGTGACTGAGGCCTGTCAGAGCAGTAGTGGCTGGTTGTTTGGATTTAGACAAATATAAATGACACCCAACACTCACATTCACACATTTCTGAGGACACAGACTTGAATTTAGAAAGATGATTCATTTCCACACTTGTGCGGTTGTGTTTAAACTCAAATACACATCAACATGAGCGTCCCAATGCACAGTGATACAATTACACAGTTAACCCCACCCGGGTGGGCTCTGTGGCAGGCCATGGGGGGTATGTAAAATCTAGGTCACCAAAACACTTAAACACGCAGAAGATGGTGTCAGTCTTGCTGTGGCTGAGGTAGTACAAGGGTTGACACCAAATAATGAGCCCTAAAGATGCTGCTGTGGAGGAAAAGTGCCAGTTTGCTTAAGGGATTTGAGCTTCTCATTATGTGGTTCGTCTTGTAGAAGTCTTCAGGGGTGCTGCTTAGGGTGTTTTGGGGGAGGGAGAGGCGGTAATAAATAGATTTATCGTTGAGTGAAGTAACCACACACTTGCAGTGAAAGTGGGGGAGTGATTCAGTTTTAAAGCAAGCAGTATGAGACAGCAGCACCCCAAAGAGTGTTAACGTGTCTGCCAAGTGTTCAGTCCACACCACTTCTCTTCTGCCCCGGGACACACTGTTACCAACTGCCCCTCTCCATGTAAATATGAGGATCCACAGTGCGTTTGATGCCAGCTTCACGTTGGCTTTCTGACGATTTTCCCGTCTGTTCCCCTCTGCCTTAAGTCTATTCTTGGATATCATCATTGTATAGCAAGGTACCTGATTTTTAAGCTGCAAAACAGGAAGTAGGGATTTAAAACTGTCCAACTTTTATTAATCTCACAATTCCCTCGGCTCATAGTTGATATTGCAGGTTTTCACAAAGTGATACTAAAGTGGACCATCTGGATACCTTAGCGTCAAAACAAATTTTAGTTACGAAGAAATAATTACCTATACAGAAGTTTTAACACACCTAATTGCTTAAATTGCACAGAAGAATACTTAGGATTGTCAATTATTAAAATGATAATGAGAATTTCTATACAAGTAATAGCATTTGTCATTACCGGTGCTGTCATAGGCCTGTTCTTCTGTCAGTAAGCAGATGCTTTATAAAAGATCATGTCATTAAAAGTCACATTTGCTCTGGAGCGGACAGTCTGGATCTATGTGGCAGCTGTCATTCTTCCTCTCTCACATCGTTTATCGTTGGGCCACATACAGCCACATGTCAAACTGTCAGTGCCTCCACCAAACCACTTTAGCCCACATTAATTATAGATGAGTCGCTGCTGTTTACGGGAAGCACTGGTGCAACCTGAACATTCTTTGATCAATATCAGACTGTTGAGATTACTCACCTTGTAAAGGTGATTTTTAGCATTGCAGGCTCTGGATTAGCTTGTCTTAAGGCTAATTATTTGTTGCGACATCTTGTAGCTCAAAACTAAAACCAGTTGTTGACCATCTTTGAGTCACTGATTAGTTCACTCACAAGTCAGTATTCTTTGGGTCAATCACTCCATACAAACATGCATATTTGTCTTTGCTCAGCCTGGTCAGTTCTCAGACATTAAGCAGGGCCAGGCCTGGTCAGTCGTGGAACAGAAACCACTGTAACACCAGCGGTCTGATCGAACTGTCCTGTTCATCTGCAAGACACACTGCTGCTTATATCAGAGTCTCTGTCAGTCTGCTCCAGAGCATGTGGATACAGTAGTAACTTACCATTGGTGAGTGTGGAGTAGAAGAATAATGCATAATCAGTCCATCCAATATGAACATTTAGAATTACAATTTTCATTGTTTTTTCTCTAAAGCAAATTGCAATAAAAGGCAGATGAATTGCAACAGGAGAGAAAATCATTACTGATGTGACATAAAACTTGATAACTTATCTAAATATTGATATTATTGACATTAAAGCTAGATGGCCAGTACATTTTCCGTTTTAGTATTTTGGCTATCGGTCATAGTTTTTCAGCTAAGGCAGATATTTTAAGACTTTAACCTGACTTTAGATTCACAAAAGATGTAATTTGGATAAAATTCTTAAAATCGGTGTAACACATTGGCCAGAAAATGGCAATAATATCATATCAGCCATTGTTTTCTTAAAATTCTAAACAATTGGTAGAGCTGGGTGATATATTGATATATATTTACTACACAAGATATGAATTTGGTCATATCGTACATATGGAGATATTGTACCACTGGTGAAAAACTGCTTTTCACCAGTTACAGTTACAGTTACAAAAAAGTGACAAAGAGAAGAAGAATATCAATTAATTTTTTTTGTTGTTGTAATACTCCAAATATAAACTTGTACTATGCATTGAATTTAGTTTTACTGTGCAAAAGGCATGACTAAAATTAATTTATTCAATTAAAATGTACCTTTCTACTTACAAATTAGCAGACTAAAGGCTTAAAAAACTATTTCCACTGTAATTTTAAAGATATCAAGATATATATCGTATATTGAGATACGAACAAAATACTGTATATTGAGAAATACATTTTTGTCCATATCACCCACCCTAACGATCGGCATCGACCATGACAAAACCCCGCGTCCCTTGATATTTATCTTAATCAGATATGCTAAGATAGGCAAAAATAGATTTAAAAAATGTAGTTACTAGAATATATATTAATGGCTGTTTAATTACAAATTTCCTTCCAAAAACATAATTTGTGTACATAATTTTGCACTTTTCTGGCAGGTCGTGAAATGTCATAGCATTAATGTTGTTGCTATAAA
This sequence comes from Mugilogobius chulae, assembly GCA_038363315.1. Lineage (NCBI taxonomy): Eukaryota > Metazoa > Chordata > Actinopteri > Gobiiformes > Gobiidae > Mugilogobius > Mugilogobius chulae. Next base: position 49,574,220 of record CM076398.1, on the reverse strand, counting down.
TGTTTTTGTTATTGTTGCCCCCGACAACATGGCAAAGACAAAGAGATTTCATGTTGTTGTGGTGCAGCTGCTCTGGTTGGTTTGTGCTCAAAGAAAGATTCTGTGTTTTGAAAATGGTGTTGTTTGAAAGCTTGTCTTGAGTCTCTGGAGCCACAAAGTCTATTAGCAGACTTTCACCGACACATCACCAAGAGACTGACGCTGTCCTCACTCTGTAATTGCTTCTGTAGTGTAGTGTCCGCGTGATTGGGCACAAGCTGGAGGAGGGCATTTCTGACAGCTAAGGTATCTAAGTTTTAAAATGTAGAAAATATAAACAGATTAAGAACAGGTTTTGCGAAAGTAGAAGTGAAGCATGCAGATCACCCTGTGCAAATACAATCAACTCTTGACAGCCAATGTTTTTTCTGTGACTGTACACATTATCCTAAAACTTTTCAATCCATTTTATTGCATGTCGCTTTGGTCAGTTTCATAAAGTAAACACTGAACAAACAGCTTCACTGCAGCCGCAAAATGAGGAAAAACGAAAGCACCAGAAAATGTCAACATTGCTAGAAACAATTTAAGCAACTCTGATAGAAAAATCAATACGCTCAGTAGTGACCATCAGGTTCAATTACTTCAGCAGAAAGAGACACATTTACCCCCAACAAAGCACATAGTCCTGGTCTCAATTTTCAGAAATTTTTTAGTAGCCAATGTTACAGTTTAGGGATTTGTAAACTTTAAAGTACAAGACCCTCAAAATAATCATGTGACTGCTGAAACTCTCACAGTAAATCTAAACCTTTGTCGCATTTCACATTAAAATAAAGTTTAATTACCTTTGAGTTTATTTTCATGTGTAAGCTTACATAATTTCACTTTTCTATATATAATCAATGAAAAAGTAGACAAATTATTTCCAAGTTCATGCATGATTGAACATTATATAGATTGTAAAGATATCTATGTGTCGATCAACAAAGCAATCACAATCACTGCAATGGTAGCTATCTGAGAATGTTTTTTTAAAGAATGATGTTAGCTTTTATCCTTAGTCAGTCTGAATTTGTCCTGATCTTGGTTTTGTCTTTGTTATGCTTTTATTTTGACAGTTTTAACTATTATATTGAGTAGAGCTTGGCAATTAATTGATAAATCTAGAGATCGAAATTGAATCGAAGCAAATCGTCAATGTTGTGGGTTTAGAATCGAAAGATTAAAAACCAATCTTTCAGTAAAAAATTGTGTGGTTTGGAGCAAAAGTAAAATTTAAGGCAGAATACTGACTTATGGTGTCCAAAAAAAATCTAATAAATGGGAGATATTAAATTTTTTTATGTTATAAATGCCATGTTTCTTTTGTTTTTAAAAAGGTTAAACAAAATTGAATTGAAAATCGAGATTGATCAACATAAGGGGAACAAAATCACACTATTTTTTCCCAGATCGCCCAGCCCTAATATTGAGACATATTGTGGTTATGAGTACGGTATGTTAAAATCCAATTATCAAATTGATATTTCAGTATCATCGTGCTATAATTCCTAACGTTTTAAAATAATCTTGTGACCCACGCTTGAGTTTCCCCAGACCTTTCTCTAACTAATGTGTTCTAAATCCAAATGTGTTATGTAACTCCACATCCATTACAACAGTTATACTTAAGTGTATTCTCCTTTGCACTGTTCATGACCCTCGTTTGCCAGTCCATTGTGAGGTGACATAAATCTAAATTATGAATGAACGTGAGTGAGAGTGGGGTTACGGTTGCTTGTACTGAATGAGCGTTGTCCAGGGTAGAGATCTAATCATGACCTTTGCTTTAACTGTTGAAAATATTGTTGTTTACTGTTTCAGGTCGGGAAGGAGACGGTTCAGACGACGGAGGATCAGGTGATGAAGAGAGACATGCCTCCTGCCTTCATCAAGTGAGTCCTGCTGCCCACAAACTAAATTACAACGTCCTCTTTCTCCTCTGTCATTTACTGTCTCTGTCTCCACCGCCTCACTCCGGGACACAACAACATGCAGCCACCGACAACACGATGGAAACTATCCGATTTATCTCAGCACAGCAGCTACTTGTTAAGAACGATTCGGTCATTTAATGTTAGGAAAAGTGGCAGCGTTCCCAGATGAAACAAAGAGGGATTTCTGAAGCAGGAAAGGCCAGAGAGGTCTGGAGCATCCTCATCACTGAGACGGGAATGTTCTCTGCATCAAGTCTGAAAGCCGGCTTTAAAATGTCAAGAATCCAGTCATTTCCTAAATGTCCACAACTTGTTCTAGAATTTTGTGTTTCTGCATAACAGAAACAGAGTTAACATGGTTACCAATTGTACTGCATAATTGAGCTTAGTTGGTCATTTATAATAGTGAATGGATGGTTAGATACACCAACAAGCCTTGATAAACAATGAACAAATGGTTAATGATTTATGCACAAATGGTTAATTAATAGATGAACATGTTTATTGTGTTTGTTAATTTTTTCACTTAAAAAAATAGGTTTGTTAATTAGTTAAGTAGCTAATAAGCTTTTTCATCCATTGATTTGTTATTTGTTTACAATGAATTATGTCTTTATTCAGGCTTTATTAAGGCTATTTGAGATGTACAGTAGTTATTATAAAGTGTTATTGTTTCTTTAGGATTACGATTATTTAAGTATTTGGATCTTAATGAATCTTTGTGGTGCTTCCAAAAACATAAAGGGATAAGTCATGACAAAATTCCCTCAATGGGGCAAAATATGTCTTACTCGGGCTGCAACAAGTTAATCGATTATAAATAATTGTCAACTAATTTAGTAATCGAATAATCGTTAACTGGTCTTCATACAGGTTCCAAACATCCATGAGCTGTGGAAAAGCATCAGATTTAGCAGAAATTACGTGAAAATGTTGTAAATTTTGTGTTTTTTGTAAAAAACTAGTTTTCCTGAGCCAATTTTTTTTATATACTAAATTTCAAACTCAATTTTAATACTAAGATATAGACTCTAGTCTTGATCAAACCTAATTATGATACCACAAGGATCATTAAAAATGCTCTCTTTACGTCAGATTTTTAAATAATAGATACAAAAAAAATACAATACCTTTTTTTTTTTTTTTTAATTTTGTTAGCTAGTTTTGATAGTATTATTCTAAAATTAATCAAAAATATGTTATTTTTTATTAATCCTTGTTCAAATGTAAGTATCTAGTTTTGATGCAGTTTTAGTGTTGATTAATATCAGAGTTTCGGAAACTTTCGACAACCCTAAAATCTACATCTCCAGAACATCTCAAGCGACATTAACACAAGTTTGTTTTCAAGTCACTTTTGTGTTCTAAACAACTAATGGATTAATCGAAAGAATAATCGCCCAACCAATAGATTACCAAAACAATTGTTAGTTGCAGCCCTACTCTTATCTTAACTTTATCATAATCTCTGCCTTGGATTTTGAGGTCCACAATAACCAACTGACCTCACTCTGTAAATGCTTCTGTTTATATTTTGAGATCGTCACTGTTAATAAGGTTGTTATTTTAGACTAGATCATATTTTATAGATAACATTTACAGCAGGCTAAATGTATCTGCAACTCAATAAACCATTAACATATGTTTAATTGCCTTAATGGTAGTATACATTAATAAATATTTATAATTGGTCAATGTTTTATTATAACGTGTTGCCATAGTACCCATTGAACGTTTCCTGATTTGAAGTTTAAAAGCAAGCACACGCTCTACAAGTGTCCCTGAGGTGCACTTGCACTTTGCGCACTGCTACGCACCATAAATCTGAGTGGCGAGGCTTAGGAAGGGGCATGTGGGAATGTGAACCTGCCTAAATATAGATGAACCAGCGGCCATCGATACCCAACCATCGGGGGTCACAGATTTATTCAAGGGGTCTTAAAATGCTCCTTCAGGCCGTGTCCGTCATTGATCCTTTGCAATTGGGCCTTTAAATGCACATTTTTAATACAATATGTGTTTTTATTGATGCTGCATCACTTTTTTGCACAATTTAGTTGTGTATTTTGCAGTCAAGTAATAGACATTAGCAATTCCGTACTTCTTCATACTTTATCTTATTATATTTAAAAGGAAAGTATAGCTTAACTAAATACTGCATCTAAATTAATAGGAGACATCTGTTGCATTGTAGCTGTAGTTGATGTGTTGACAGCAATCATTTCTGACCTTCTGAGTTTATGTTGCCACATTTAAATGCAATATAAGGACACATCATTGGCATATTATTTATTTGTTTGAACAGATTGCAATAAATGTAATAAGTTTAACCCTTGAAATTTCATTCATCTATAAAAAGTCAAAGCAGATGTTTGTGTTGTGATTTTGACAGTGGCATTAATGGTTTTAAAAATCCATGAAGAGATAGTAAATGTTAATAACACTAGTAATTTAAACAACTGAAATTGAAGTACTGATGAAATTGAAGTACTGAACATTTCTTTAACATTTTTACATTGATCTTGGTCTTAATTATATCTGTTATATAATGATCTTAATTCTAATTTGTATAAACCACAAGAACTTTAACTACTATGTATTTGTGTCTGGAATATTTTTAATAATATTAGTTGAAACTGGTGTTCTTACTGTAAACAGCCATTTAGCCTGTTTCCAAGTGTTAAAGTCAAGTTAGAATTTGATATTGTGACAAAACTACCTTTACTCTGTGTGTGTGTGTACTTAGGGTCGAGAACTCGTCCTCTAAGCTGGTCCAGGCCGCTCAGATGTTGAAGGCAGACCCATATTCGGTCCCAGCTCGAGATTACCTGATCGACGGTTCCAGGGGGATTCTCTCCGGGACCTCTGACCTGCTGCTCACCTTTGACGAGGCCGAGGTATCGCTTTTACTCAGAAGCCCTTTACTTCAGAGGGAGTAATAAAACTTTATATTTTCAGTTCAGATTCATGTTAATACACAGCAGAAAATGTCATAGTTAAAAGTCTAAAAGGACCAGAATTGAGTAATTTTGAAAATATGTCAAAGTAAACGTATTCCATTAGCAAATATTTTGTCTTGAATTAGGAAGAGAAAACATTTAAATAACTTTTAAATTAAGAGAAGACATTTTAATCTGAGAAAAGGACTCAAAAATAAGTAAAATATATTTAATAAGATTAAAGTATGTGAAATATGTTTGGTATTTAATTTTGATAATTCGTAATTTTACTGGATCAGATATCTTTTTCAACCATTTTTGGCCTTTACCTGGAAGAATAAATAACAGTTACACAGCACAATATAAAAGAAACAGACATTTTTAGACCCACACTGGTATCTGTTGATGTCGAGTATCAATACATATTTAAAGCAAAATTATCTACATATTGGTATCAAAACTAACTTAGATGAATATGTGTTAAACTTTGAGTTGAGTTCTTCCACGATATTCATCTGGACCTTTACTCTCTGAAAACGTTTGGGAAAAAGTTTAATAAAATATATCGAGGTGTGCGGCCGACCTTATTTGTGCTTAACCAATCACAGCAGAGAATCGTAATGCTGTATCCAATGTCTGCGTCCAATAGAACAAGTCTCACACACATCTCTCTGCTCTTCTTTCAAAAAGAAAATATTCTGTATTTCTGCTAAAACAGAATCAAATGCAGCAGAAACACATCCACTGGATGTACGCGTCCATTTTTGTTTTGTTTGATTCAAGCAGTACTTCATTTCGTCATTCCAACCAACCTCCCTCAACCTCCCCTCTGCGATATGATTGGGCCAGTAACCCGCTGTGTTGGACTCCAAACCAATCTGGCTACTGGAGGCCAAATAGATTATTTTGAGTTTGTGAATTCACAAATATTGTGAGATAATCCATCTTGGCTGGCCAGGTTATATCAAAACTGGATTGATGCATCCTTAAAAAATACTAGTTATTTAACTTTTTGACTTAATATATAAGAATGTGTTTTTTTCTAGTTGTAGATGCCAATTGAAACATTTTTTATAATTACTCAAAATTAAATTCAGTGTATTTTCTTGTTAATTGTCCTGACAGCGATGCACATTTTTCATCTCTCGGAAGCCCATGGACAGACTCACAGTGGAAGTGAGGAAGTCAAGCCTGTGGTCCTGTAATGTAGTTTAAACGGCACTAATCTAATCTCCCATATCGAATGACTTCCCTGTGACGTAGCTGAAGATCCGTCTGTCTCTGCTGCGAGTAATGTAGGTGAAAGCTTTGGCGTGCATGAACTGGTTACGGTGCGCCTCGGTTTTTGTGTTTGATGTTTCGACGTGTAACTGAAATCACACACGGCACGTGATAAAAGTGGCTGAATCTCATCTTCGGAGCTGCAGTCACAAGACAGACATCACAAGACAAAAGACAAAGACACCACACAATCTGTCCTCAAGCGTGTCCTAAAATAGCAGCTTTTTCAAAATGTTTAAAAATGCAGTGGTTTCTAAGATAACACGGGTACTAAAACAAGACTTTTGTTCTGCTTCAGGTGAGAAAAATAATTCGTGTGTGCAAAGGAATCATGGAGTATTTGACCGTGGCAGAAGTTGTGGAAACCATGGAGGACCTCATCACTTACACCAAGAACCTCGGACCAGGTGCAGACAAAAAAATCTAAAATAAAAAAACACACAAAAAAAAACAGCTTCTTAAAAGAGCAGTAAATGATCAAAGCTGCCAATTGCAGGTTGCGTTTTTTGGACGCTTGCTCTTGAGTGGTACGTTCTTATAAAAATAAAATAGGGCATCTTAGAAAGGAATTAGAACAGAATGATTAAAGTTTGTTAACAGCTAAGTGATTAGAGTCAATTTTAGTATTATAAATGCTCATAAAATAGGCACATCACATTATTTTTATTTAACTTTTGTGGAAGCTGGTTTTGTTGCTCACTTAATACATTTTGTGTATCATAATCTTTCACCACAATACTTTGCACTACTTAGTTGATTTGTCATCTGTAACTACTAGAGCTTTAGTTGACCAAAGAAATTCTTGGTCGACTAAAAACATGTCTCATCGACCGGTAAATCGACTAAAAGGAGGCAAAGAAAAAAAAAAAAAACATACAGTACAGTCTTATTATTATTTTAATAAAAAAAATTCACCACTATTTCATTGTTTCTTGTTTTGTCTGATAAAGTCAACAGGCCAAAACCTATTAAAGTTGTAATTACATTGGTTAAGATTAAGGTAAAACAATAATCTATGCAAAAACTGTCCGTGTATATATAAAATATCATCATAATCCAATCTTTTGCTCCCCCATTCTCAGCTGAATCATTACATTCTTTGCCATTCTATATAAATCCTTAATACCTACATAAAAGAATGACTCAACTAATACAGATTCTAGTTTATTAAGACTCCATTGATCGATTAATTGACTAAATGACTAAATACCTACCGCCCTAGTAACTACTAGCATGCTAACTGCACTTCCTGCTTTGTAAAGAAAAAAAAAATCCTCTGTATTAGATGAAGAACAGACATTTCTTTTTCATTTGAAAAGCTGCTTGTACAATGCATCTACTTAGTCAAAAAACAAAGAAATAAAAACATACAGTATTACTATTTTAATGAAAAAATGTCACCACGGTTTCGTTACTTCTTGTTTTGTATGATAAAGTCAACAGGCCAAAACCTACTAAAATTTACATTACATTGGTTAAGAATAAGTCTAGTCTTATAAAGTAGCTTTTTTTAACCTTCTGACTGACGCTTTGCCACGCTAACTAATGGAGATCAGAGCATTTTTACTGGAAGCGTGCGGACCATTAACAGTCTATTCATCCAGAGTGCTAAAAGGTAAAAGGTCAGTTGTGTTGTCAGCGCACTGCGGCATAATGAGCTGAGGGGAAATCCGATGCCAAGGTTTTTCTACACGAATGATTGGACATTTAGGATGCAACAATTGAACCTTCTCAGCAGCTTAAATCGCACTTAGCCCTGGCCTCTTGTTGACTTATATCAGACAAAGGTCACATTTAGGGCTGTAACTTGATCAACTATTTTCTCAGTGGAGTCATTAGTAAACTGGGAAGAGTCGAAAGAAGAGGGCATAATCAGGGAGTAACCTTGAGCTTTGGGAGTGACTGTACAGTTTAATCTTTTTCTAAAATGATGATTTATTTACTTTATCTGCATACAAAACTAGTTTCACACACACTCCTATGGAAAGCTGCCTATGTATGTGTTCTTGGTGCAGTAGTGGCTTAGGACACTTCAGAAAGATACAAAAAGTGTATATAGAAAATCAAATGGTTATTTTTTATAAAAAGCACACTTGGCAGTACCTCAAAACAAACAAATGTTCCAGCGTACAACAAAAGTCAATGGATTAATCGAAGTACAGGGCATGCTTAGAGTCTTTTTTAGTTCACTACAGTTGTCTAAACCAGTCACCACCATTTTGTTGAAAACATTCAGATTACAATTTCAATTTAATCTAAATACGTTTGTAGGGTTGTTGTAGTGTTTCAATAAGGCTCTCTAGCATTTCCTGGCACTTGGGTAAGAAATAAAGGTACTAAACCGGGGCAATTCAATTTCCTAGAGGGACAAGAGGAGTTTTCAATGATCAGTGGTGGTCTCTGGTTCAAAGATACATGACAAGCCACCATTTTTATTTGGAGATGCTCAAAATAGCTACTGCTAATTTAGATGTTTTGCGGAAAAATATAACCTAAAGACTGATACTGAACTGGGCAAGACAAGATTCTTAGACTAAGACAGAAACTAACCTGTAAGAACAAATTTGTAGTGTTTGGAATTTGGTTTATGGGCTGAATTGAATTGGTTAGACGGTCAGATCTTGCCCCCAGGTCTAAACTAAAACTAAAACTAACTAAACCATCCTTTTCCCTGGATCAGGCATGACCAAAATGTCGAAGATGATCGACGAAAGGCAACAGGAGCTGACCCACCAGGAGCACAGGCAGATGCTGGTGAGCTCCATGAACACCGTGAAAGAGCTGCTGCCTGTCCTCATTTCAGGTGCGTAAACTGTGGACTGGGGGAGTTAAACTGATGCAGCACGCAGGGGGAAAAAGAGCGGTCATGCAGCATCAATTTGTCTCCATAGCAACCGGAATAATTACAGTTATTAGTTACGACTTGTGACAGTTACAGTTGCAGACAATGCTGAAGTGAAGTGGGAAAAAGGTCATAGCTTTAAAACTTTGCACAGTCTTTAGTATGTTTAGATTTATTATTATTGGTGATGTGACAAAATGTATCATCATGATTGAATTTGTTCTGAAAATGGTTTTGAGTACGAATAAACAATACCATCTTTGATAAAGCTAATTAATACAATGCAAAAGTCAAATTGTAAAATGTGCTTCTGAGAAAGAATTAGTTGTGGACTTGAAATCAAATTAAATGCACAACCTTATTTCTGTTATTAAGACAAGACTTAAAAGAGGGATAGACAAAGGGATAGTTCATCCTGCCTGAATGTCTGGTCCTCTAGTGCCATGTTTCTCAACCTTTTTTGAGGCCCACTTTTGTGCTTTACATTTTTCCACCCAACACCACCTATTAAATTATAGCCAAAATCAAGCTATTTTGAAACACAAACTTATTTAATTTGGTAAAAATGGTGAAATTGTGTTCTATTAACATATTATCTATTTAAATAATGAAAAGTATGTGACACAACAAAGCCAAGTGGTACAGGTCACAATAAAAACACATTTTTTCCTAATCATTTAGAAATAAAATAACCCCATAAACAATACAAGTTAAATGTGTTTAATGTCTTGTATTCTAACATTACAGCCAATGTAATTAGATCTTCACAGTGTATTTGAAGATCTATTGCAAAAGTTAGTAAGTAAGTAATTAATCTTTATTTGTAGAGCGCCTTTTACAGACACAGTGTCACAAAGCGCTTCACAGTGAGTTGCACAGAACATTGTTGGTTTCGCTTTGATTCTTGCTATAAAAAGTTGTTCCAAACACCAAATGGTAAATAATTTAATTAAATCCAATTAAGCTTTTTTCATAGATTAAATGTTAAAAACTGACAAATTTTTCAAAGCACACCTGGCAGTATCTAAAGGCACACTGGGTAAAAAATCACTGTTCTAGTGCAGTTGACTTATAGGTGGGGTAGCTGATTTTTACACTACAAACACGATTAAGGTTTTAAATCTGACAACTTCCTCTCCTAAATCTTTCGACACATGGTTAATACATGTAATCATTTTGGTTGCAATTATGGCTTAAAAACTTCTTTTTGCAAACAGTAAAGTGAAACTGTAGTGACCACCCCAGCACAGCCATCAGAGACCTGCATTTGGTTCTTGATTAGAACTAAAATTCTTTATTATTCAGTTCAGACAGTACTCAGTTATCTTGTTTTTTTCACAAAGTGTTGCATGGATCATATACTTCTTAGTGGAAAGCACAAAGGTTACTAATTTATACCTAAAAAAGTCAGTTACCCCAACTTAAGTGCAGTCCGAATGTGGTTGAATTCTGTTATCTTCCCAGCCAACTTGTCACTTGTTTGCAGTAAAATATTGTCCAAAGTAATTTCACTCTTCTGTTTTCTTCAACAGCTATCAAGATCTTTGTTGCAACCAAGACGAGCCGAGGAGCTGGAGTAGAGGAGGCTGAGCGCAACAGAAAGTTCACATTTGAAAAGATGAGCAATGAAATTACTGAGATTATAAGAGTGCTCCAGCTCACGACCTGGGACGAAGACGCCTGGGCCAACAAGGTGCAAAGGGTTTTATAAGCATTTTGAAGTCGCTGTTGTTTCACAGTCGCACACATCTTAAAAGCTGGAAATTTCCAAATCTAGACTTTTCTTTTTGTTTAGTGGTATAACTTTCCCTTTCTTTCTTTACCTCCTTCGTCTCTTTTCCTCCTTGTAGAAGGTAAGCCTGTTCCTATGCAACTCTGCAGTTTCCAGCATGCATTGTGTATGTGGGATAGACACTCTCTGCGCTTCCATGCTGGTTTAACAATATGTGTGTTGTCCACTGACTGTACCTGATGCGATCATGTACTCATATCTCATCAGTATATTGTGCATCTGTGCGTCTCCAGTTGAGCAGATGGAACAACAGTGGGTTTAATCGTCTTTTTAAATGTCACAGGGTTGTATCAATAGAAAAAGTCAACTGTCTTCATGAGTCCAAAGCTGTGTCACAGGGTTAAGTTGTGTTCCACTTGTCTAACCTGAATCCCTGCATGTCGTTTTGCACACAACTTCCTCCAACACTGATCAGTCTTGTGTTTGTTTTTATGTCTAAGTGGATTTACTGCATTCTCAGTGAGATTTGAAAAGCGGTTTGTCGAACTGCAGTGTTCTCTGAGGTCATTATAGAAATATGTTTGGTGTCCAGACTCATCCATATTTTATGATCAGCTGTAAAGCTACATACAGTTTATGTAGAGCTGTGTCTTTAAAACAGTATTCAATTAGCATGAGTGCTTGTGTAAACTGACTGGTGCTACGTTGTTGTTTTATGGTTGTTCTATGGTTACTAATCAAATTAATAGAGCTTATTGGATATACCATGTATATTTTATGCTAGTTTTTAGTTGATTAAATAAATAAATACCTGGAAATAGGAAATAATTTAAACAAAAAGGGTTTGTTTTAGCCAGCACTACCAAAGTAACTTGATTTAAGCTTTGGCTTTTTGGAAAAGCATGTAATTTCATATGTTTTGTTGGTCTGACACAACTGTAACCAATGCCCGTGTGTCTTTCAGGATATGGAGGCTCTGAAGAGGTCTCTGGCTGTAATTGAGTCAAAGATGGCTCAAGCTAAAGCCTGGCTCAAAGATCCTCATGGGCAGCCTGGTACTTTTGACATTAAGACTGTTTGCAGAAATTATTCACTCTGTGATCGTCATCATCATTTATCTTATTCTGTCTTCTGCAGGAGACCCGGGTGAAGTGGCTCTCCGCGTCATCCTGGACGAGGCTGGTAAAGTGGGGGAGCTGTGTGCTGGAAAAGAGAGGAAAGACATTTTAGCCACTGCTAAAGCTCTGGGACAGATGAGTGACCAGGTCGCAGATCTGAGGGCCAGGTACATGTGATTTCATTCAATCAGCTGGACATTGTTAAAGACAGAGACTGATACTTAATACAATTTGAATAGAGGCCAAGGGCAGACGCCAGGATGTGTGCAGCGAGCCGGCCAGTGCTCTCAGGGCTTAGACTTGTTATTTGGCAAAGTGGACAATGCTGCACGCAGACTAGAAGCACTAATCAACGCAAAACAGGCCATTGCCAGGAGGCTGGATGCTGCACAGGTCAGATAAAGCTACATCAAAATCCATGTTAATCTCTGCTGTCAAAATGAAATACATCTGACTTTCCGTTAAACTTATGAAGCCTATTTTGACTCAAGAAAAATGTTTTAACTCAGGCTTGGTTAGCTGATCCTAATGGCGGTCCAGAAGGAGAAGAAAACATCCGAGCGTTGTTGGCTGAGGCTAAGCGCATCGCTGATCTGTGTGAAGACCCTAAAGAGAGAGACGACATCCTGCGCTCCATCAGTGAGATCGCTGGCCTCACTGCCAGACTCGTGGAGCTCAGAAAACAGTATGTCATTCTGATCTACCATCTACAATATACAACCTTTAAATGCAAAGAATTGAAACATGATTTGTTGTAGGTTAAAAATACAGCCCCACCCTGCCAGTAGGTGGCATGTTTTACCAGTCTGGAAAATATGTTGTTGCATTTCAGCCTTAGGCATCACTCCAAGTCCTGTGATAAGGTTTAAATCATTTACATCTATTGGTTGGGTTTCCATGGGATCTTCTATGGGCTGAATTTATCCATCTTATTTTAACTCTCTGTGTTTTCTCTATATACTGTATCTTTTTACTCCAAACCTAACAACACAAATCAGGGGTAACTAAAACAAATACTTTTCACTGGTGTAGGTTTTACATTGCAAAAAATCTATATTTAGCCTTGCTTAAAATGACTTGAATTAGAATTTTAATCTGGATTTGATTAATTTTAACTGAATAAAATTTAATTGGGGTAAGTAAAATGTTCTTTACTCATTGGCAAATAAAATGGCTAAAAAGAAGAAGCAACGTCTTCAAACAAGACTAAAACACTTAAAAACAAAGAAAATAATCTATGTATATACTTAAATAGATGTCAAATTTGTCAACATTTCTGAAAATAAGAAATTATATCTTGTCTTAAAATTCACTATTTGCAGTGTAACCCTTTGACCTGACAAAAAAATCATCTCTCTATTAATTGTGAATGATTGTTACGGGGTTGGGTGCTTTGTGTTTCATGGCTGTAAGGGTAAACTACAATCTTAATTAAACTGTTTTATTATTATTCTCTCAGGGGTAAAGGGGACACTCCAGAGGCACGCGCTCTTGCCAAGCAGATTGGCGCAGCATTGCTTACTCTACAGTCCAAAACCAACCGGGCTGTGGCTAACATGAGGCCGGCCAAGGCTGCTGTCACGTTGGAGGGGAAGATGGAGCAAGCGCTGCGCTGGGTGAACAACCCTGGAGTGGACGACAGAGGAGTAGGTGAGTGGCATTGAGTTACTACCATGGGAACAATTTGGATCTATGACTAACTGAAAGATATATGCTATTTTGGGAGACAGACACTTAGCCAATATGTTGGTTGTCTGATTATATTTCCCTCAAAAGCCCTGACACTAAAATATATATAAATATAAAATAGGAAGGAACTGATCTTATTTTTGAAGTGTTGCAAAATTCTGTAATGCTGTGTTTGTAATGTAATTTCCCTATTTTGTGGTTGCATATTTTCTTTTTTTGCCTCATGCTTGCATTCGGGGGCAGAGTGTGAGATACTGCAGTGGCATGAAGGTATTGCCCACACAGTCAACTATGTGACTAAGTCCAGCCATTCTGTTATTCATAATCCATCACCTCAGATGCATTTTCCATTTATTTCTTTAATGAGATTTCTACACACATTTGTGCATGAAGACTGGTGTTTAATTTGGCTGGAGTTTAGAGGGCTTTTATCCTTCCATTTCCACAGGTCAGGCTGCAATCAGAGGGATGGTCGGAGAGGGCAAAAGGCTGGCGGGGGGCCTGCTGGGTCCATATCGACAGGACATGATTGGACGCTGTGACCGAACAGAAGGGCTGATGGCATCTTTAGCTGATATGGCAGGTCGGGGTGAGGCTGAGGCACCTCATGCTAGAGCCACAGCAGCCCAGCTTCAGGACAGTCTGAAGGTGAAACATTGATTTATCAAGGAACTGACCAAAAACCTATTTTATGGCTCCCTCTGGTGGCCTGACCATAACTTTGCTTTTCTCAGGACCTCAGACAGCACATGCAGGACGTAATGACCCAGGAGGTCTCAGATGTTTTCAGTGACACCACCACTCCTGTTAAACTTCTTGCTGTCGCTGCTACTGCCCCTCCTGATGCCCCCAACAGAGAAGAGGTTTGTGACCAAAACCATCTGTCTGTTTATTTGTCGTTTTTCAACTATAACTAAGCACATTATAAATGTATTTTTGAAGGTATTTGAGGAGCGTGCAGGAAACTTTGAAACCCATGCAGGTCGACTCGGGGCAACAGCAGAGAAAGCTGCTGCAGTGGGAACAGCCAATAGGAGCACAGTGGAGGGCATCCATGCAGCCGTCAAACATGCCAGAGAACTCACTCCACAGGTGCTTCTGTGTAACACGTGTATAACGCATATGGATAGACATTATTAACAATAATAGTCAGATCATATTAAGTCAATACAATAAAAAAGTGTTAAATTATGTCTTGAAACGTATTAGTTAAAGTGTCGATATCAGACAAATCGGAAAAAATATAATTTTAACACCCTCTCCCTTTTTTTTTTACTAAATAATATACTTCATATTTATTTTGCATGTCTTCTGGACAACTTTCACACAATTATTTAAATTGCCCATCTATGAAACAGTTAACAAAAAACACCATATGTTAAGTACCTTTTCTTTTTTATGCTCAGGTAACTTCTGCTGCTCGTATTTTGTTAAAAAACCCAGGAAACAAAGCTGCATACGAGCACTTTGACATGATGAAAAACCAGTGGATTGACAATGTGGAGCGACTGACTGGTGAGTTGTCTGGCTATTCTGCATATTAAATAAAAATACTGTAGGCTATATTAGTATAGTCAATACTGGAGGAAATAATCTTTAGATAAATAGATAACTTACATAACAAATCAAAAGTGCTTGAAATAAATAGTATTTCACATGCTGTTTTGATTAGGCTACACTTTGACCTAAAGACACTTGGTTTAAATAAAGCTGCCAATGAAACAAGTAAAGAAAACCTGTTTGACTTAAAATAAAAATAAAAAATACACTGAAATTTTAAAAACCTACTGCACTAGACATAAATATGTGAACTTAAAGGGCACATATTATTATTTTTAGTATTTAATGCTGTTCCAACATTGCTTCCTGATTAAAAACTCAGCTGAAGTTTTGTCTGTGAGATATATTTTTTTCTTTTAGTGACTCCAAAAACATTGTTCTGAATGTTCCAGATATGTACTTGTTTGCACTGTTTTAGTGGAAAATACAAAAGTTATTATTTAAAACAAAACAAAAATAATGTTTTACATATATCAACCAAGATTGAGTTGATTATTTTTGCTGTGCAATTTCCTTTGCAACCAGCAGCTGGAGCACTAACTCAACTCCTGATGTGGAAAACACTTAATTTTAATTTGTTCTGGTGCATGGGAATTCAAAGTGTGGGTGCGCAGGAACAATGCAAATAATGCATCATATTTGTCCTTTAAACCTCTCTTCATTCATCTGCGTTTGTCCAGGTCTTGTGGATGAAGCTATAGACACCAAGTCACTACTCGATGCATCGGAGGAAGCAATAAAGAAAGACATTGACAAGTGCCGAGTAGCTATGGCCAATGTTCAACCTCAAATGCTGGTTGCCGGGGCTACGAGCATTGCAAGGCGAGCCAATCGAGTTTTGTTGGTGGCCAAAAGAGAAGTCGAAAACTCTGAAGATCCTCGATTCAGAGACACCGTGAAGCACGCCTCGGACATCCTCTCTCACACCATCTCCCCCATGGTGATGGACGCCAAGGCTGTGGCTGGGAACATACAAGACAAAGGTGCAGCTTCAAGAAGAAATACGATTATCTTGTTAATAGACTCGCTGATAAATTGGCCTTACTTTTTTCCATAGCTCTACAAAAAGCATATCTCGACTCGTGTTTGCGGATCCTAGCTGCAGTGGGAAAAGTCAGAGAAGCGTTCCAGCCACAAGAGCCCGAGTTCCCCCCTCCACCTCCCGATCTAGACCAGCTCCATGTAAGCTCTATACATTACTGCTCTTTAAACTAGCATATAAATAAAAGCCTTGATAAATGACACTTTGTATACCGTAATGGCCACTTTCTTCTACTCTGACTGCAAATGTTCAGTGAGCTTTTGTGGACCTTCCAACTGCACACTGAATTGACTACATGGCTGGACAAACAAGTAGTCTTAGAACTTTATAGGTGTGTACAAGCAATAATTTTTAGTGATTAGTAAGCCAGTGCTTTACCGTGACTGCAAAACTCTCTCAAGTTTCTGAATGATGTGAGATTGGCTTAAAAACTCATCACAATGAATAATTAGAGAACTCAGAATACATTAGAAGATGAGGAAGAACTTCAAGTGAACTAGTTCTTCCACATTTTTTAGAAAGATACAGCACATCTAAAAGCTTGTGTGAGTTCTATGCTGTATACAGTAATAAAAACAAAACAATCTAAGCTCATCAAGTGATCACAGGACAGGATTTTCTCAGTCCGTTTTAAAAGTGAAGTGATGTCCTGCAGAAATTCTTCCTCAAATTAACACATTTTCTAATATTTAAAATTTTTTGTGTTTCGGCCATATCGGCTATCAGCCTCAGTTTTGGCCGATATCTAATTTAAAACAGTTGTTTGGGCTTTTTCTCTGTGGGAAAGCCGCACTCACAGTGATTAGCTGAGTCTGAGTTGGTTTGGAGAGAAACGATAAGACTTCCTTTATCTCTCCTCATTCCTAAGCCTGCAGTTTTGATTTTATCATTCACATCTCTTTAAGTTTTATTCTCTACAAAAATGTTCTATGACTTTGGCTGCAGCTCAAGCTTTAATAAGTGCTTGTTTGTTTGTCAGTCTGAGCAATATGAATGTCTTTCATGGTGCTATGAAGAGATTGTTTCTTGGGCCAAAATACAATCAAGCTTCATTACATTGTGTGAAAGAGACACATGTACTGTGGTGAATAACTATTTAGGTTGAATTTTGTTTTATCATACTATCTCACCCCAGCTGTGCTTTTAAAACTAAAATAAAAAAATCTGACTCAGAAATTAGCCTTGAAAATCAGCCACTGATATCGGCATCGGCTGACAAAATTTGGAAATATTGGTATCGGCCAAAGAACAAACAATATCAGTTGATCTCTACTTAAAGCTCTGCATGTGTTCATAAACCAACTCTATCACTATCAAATGAATATATAGATAGAGAGATAGAGATAAAGGTGTACCTGTACATTTTCCATAGGTAGTGGATGACCAGGCCCCACCAAAGCCCCCTTTGCCAGAGGGAGAAGTGCCTCCACCCCGCCCCCCTCCTCCTGAGGAGAAGGATGAGGAGTTCCCCGAGCAGAAGGCTGGAGAGGTGGTCAGTGAGCCCATGATGGTAGCCGCCAGACAGCTCCACGATGAGGCTCGCAAATGGTCAAGCAAGGTCAGTACACATTTGATAAATGTGATTTTGCATTTTCTCTCTGATGACTGAAGTACTTTGGATTGAAATTGAAATGGTTTGTCAGAATTTTCTGATGCCTTGGAGTCCAAACTGTGAATCTATGATTGTCCTGAAATCTGGATCAGTGGTTCGAGTCCAATTTCAGTGGGAAACTGGAAACTGTCATCAAGTGTCTGCATGCAGTTCTATTGAATTGGGTTCATATGCAAGTTAATTTACCGTTTACATGTGTCTAATGTCTGAGAGATGTATCTGACTACCTGTACTGTCAATGTTTTAAATGTTTTAAGTGTTTGTTCTGAGTCAAATGGTGTTTTTGAAAACTTTTCATAATAATTCATAATCAAATCACTCTTTCTAAACAAGACTGATTTTGGGCAAACCATCAATACACACCACTTCAATACTATTCAGCAGCTTCCAGCCAAGCCTCTTTATGTTGTCCCCACTGAAACCATTTCTCCCTGCACGTGTCCTTCTTTACCCATCTTTGCTACTTCTCAATGCCTGTATTGGTCCTTCCTGTTAAACCTTTTGTCCTCTGGTCTGTCCTCCGATGCTTCTCATACCTTACTAAATCGCTCCTTTTCCCATGCTTCCTTTCTTGCCGACCCTGCCTTCTTTTGTCCCCCTCCTCCCCTTCCTCTGTTCCAAATGGCAAACGCCGCCCTGCCCAGCCTGAGGATGAGGAGGCAGGAGAAGAGAGGGAAGTAGATGAGGAAGATGATTTTACTGATGGTGAGGATGACTATGAGCCAGAGCTGCTGATGATGCCCTCCAACCAGCCAGTCAATCAACCCATTTTGGCAGCTGCCCAGTCTCTGCATCAGGAGGCTCGCAAGTGGTCCAGCAAGGTCTGCGCACATACATGCACATGCACATAGATGGGAGTCACATAGTATTTTCACCTCCCACCGGGGTGTTAAGTACTGTCTGTCCCTTTGGTTACATGCATATCCATGCATGCAAACAAGTCTATGGAATAGACTGAGGAAGCCATACGGGACAACCTCGGAGCACTAGCTGAAAGTGGAAGCATTGAGCTCTGCATCTGCCACTACTTTGGAAACAACAGGCTGTGGCTGCTGTTGCATCACACTATGGTTGAGACGTGGTTTTGCTGATACCAAACTGAACCAGGATTGTTGGGAATGGCAATGTTTTGTGCACCACATGAATAAACTGGTACTGGCTTCACAAGGCCTTCTTTAGGTAAAAGATGTTTTTGCTGTTTTCACTTTTCAATCACTTATTGACTCACAAACCTGTGAAGCCAAGGATGACAGTTTCCCAAAGACTTCTGGGTGATAGTTTTGGCATTAGACTGCTTGCTTGCCTTTGTTTTTTATGCATATTTTCACAGAGTTTATGCTGCTTTTCCACTAACATAACAGAAACTTTTTATGTGCTGTTGAATTGGATTAGACATAAGAATTTAACTATCTTTGTTAAAGTGGATTTGTATTTGCACTGCATGTAGCCTTCTTCTAGTCATGCTATGTAGTGCTTGGTCGGTTTTGCACTTTTGCACCTCTTCTAAATAACTCAATTTGAATAATGCATTCCCAATTTCCAGAATACTTCCAAGAGTCTTAACAAATGTATTTTTCTGTGCAAATCTTCCTATTCCAGGGCAATGACATTATAGCAGCAGCCAAAAGAATGGCTTTGCTAATGGCAGAGATGTCTCGACTGGTGCGCGGTGGAAGTGGAAACAAACGAGCCCTGATTCAATGTGCTAAAGACATCGCTAAAGCTTCAGATGAAGTGACCAGGCTGGCTAAAGAGGTGGCCAAACAGTGCACTGACAGGCGTATTCGGACTAATCTGCTGCAGGTAAATGTATTGTTCAAACCACCTTTCATTGCCTGTTCTTTGGTTAAGTAATACTGATGACTTTGTTGAAAGGTGTGTGAGCGAATCCCCACCATCAGCACTCAGTTGAAGATCCTCTCAACCGTTAAAGCCACAATGTTGGGACGGACAATATTAGTGAGGAAGAGTCAGAACAGGTAAGTAAACACTAAGCAAAGCAGACTCAATAACTGATCATGCTCTTCTTTTAAATTTACATTGTTTTTTTCTCTTACAGGCCACGGAGATGTTGGTGCACAATGCCCAGAATCTTATGCAGTCGGTGAAGGAGACTGTTAGAGAAGCAGAAGCAGCTTCCATAAAGATCCGCACAGATGCTGGGTTCACCCTCCGCTGGGTTCGCAAAACACCTTGGTACCAATAAAATCCACTCCACGTGTGATACTGAAAAGTGCAGAGGTGAATGTTTTAAGACTATGGTTGGTCTGCTTTAGAGAGACCAGTCAACAAGCCCCTTAAAATAGGAACTCAGCTTAAAAGTTTCAGTTTTCTTCAAAGATACAAAAGTTAGACAGTTTATTATATTTTTTGCTTTGGTTTAAAAAATCAACAGAGATCCCAGGTATATATTTTGGCATGAAGATTTTTTTTTCTATTATATATACAGATATACACAAAACAGCTAGGTTATTTAGCACACAGTTATTCTTTACTTTACTTCAGAGAAAGTAATTTATGTATATACAACATTGTTTTTGTTTGCTTTATTGATATGTTGACACTAAGAGTCGTCTGGACTCAAATGTTTACTTTTGTTCTTAACATTAAAATTAGTATTAATACACACTATGACCCTTTCAGGTGATGGCCATGCGCCACCAAGCAAATACATTTGAGCTGTTTTGTACTATTTTCTGCCACTCAAAACACTTAACGGCCAGGAGGTTTCACTTCTGAGGTGCTGAATATGAGACTATGAAGCTTAAACATGACAGTCTTTTGAGTTTTCTAATGATTTATAGTACATAGGAGAAATACCAAAGGACTTATTTTCTCAACTATTTTGTTTTGTCCCTAAATAGTCAGGTAAGAAACATTTGTGTCTTTCTCCGTTAGTCTGGAGGTACAATTTGTTGCACTGTTTTTGCATTACACTAACTCCCTCAACGCAGTGATTGTAGTCAAAGAAGAGCATGTTTTGGACTTTTGGCTTCTTGCTTTTCACTGCTCTAAAGCACATTTGACAAGTGTTATTCACAACCCTGGTGGTTTATGTACTAAAGCTAGATTTGTTGAATATATTTTTTATTTAATTAAAAAACAAAACAAAAAAACACAAACATGTGAATGCACATTTTATGATGTCAACTGCACCTCCTTTTGAGGTCTTTATGTTTTCCTATATGGATGTTATAGTAATGACAGATTTGTATGTGTTATAAGTGTGAACTTTCTTCATTTAAGAAACGGTATTAAAGGCTGTGCTAGCGACAGTAACAGTCTGAGCTATTAATAGCACCATAGAATGTTAGTTTTTTTTGGGCCTAAAGAAAATGTAGCAGTCACAGAAGAAGTTAGTATACTGAACAGCTTTGAGCCCTGCCAAACACAACTGCTGTGCCTTGGAAGAATAAAATACTATTATACAACAATGTAATAGTGTGTTTATTTGTGTCAATAATTAAACCTGGTTGCATGTTTTATAAGGCAGAAGAGTACACATTTACACAAGAGCTAAATGTAGAATTCTTCACAAAGACAGCTGATTGTGCAAACATGCAGAGGTTACAATATAAAGTAGGTGCTTGTATCTTGGAGGCAGATTGTACTGTTTACTCATGGTCAGCTCCACATCTCAATGGTTAACTGGAATTCGATCAAAATCTTTGGCAGTGATTTTTCTTCAGCAAGACAAAATGATTGTGCATTAGTGTAGATTGTCTACTTGCATACATTACTCAAGGCCACAGAGAATGTGTACAAAAATACATTAGTAGGCTTTAAATAGAGTCTATATAAGTAATAAAATATGCATATTTATGGTATGTATAACAGTGGCTACAAAAGGTCTCTAGAAGTCAACAAACATGGAAGTGATCATAATGATAATAGATTTTAGCATGCTCATTAAGACTGCATAAGTGTACCTCTTCATATTAAACAGTTCCCTTGGCAACACTGTCATACACAAAATTATTAGCAATAAATGGCACTTATAACTAAGTAGCAATAAACTGGTTATTAAGGCTTCCCTTTACATATCACAAAACAACATAGAAAAACAATAAATAAGAAATTATAAATGAATGTTGAGGCATAAGTAAAATTAAGATCCTTTTTGGCACATTGGTTTGTTGACCTTAAATGTGTTCATGTCCGGACTTGAAATTTCCCCGCCTTGGTCAGATACTTGACTCCTTTGAATGGCTTGTACTTCTCTCCATACATGTCCAAGCGATTAACTTTGAGACCTAATGACAAACATGAAAGTGAACACTGACCAGATTGAGCATCTAAAATACAGACTTCATGTGATACCTGATATGGCCAGCTGCTGAATCTTCATGTCGATGTTGAGTGAAGGGTTCTCCTCTGGTTTTGGGGCCCCTGACTGCATGCTCAAACTTCCCTTTAAATTAGGAAGCTTCTGAGGGTTAAGTTTTCCAATATCCCAGACCAGCACCTACCATCACGTTATTGGGAAAATAGAATAAACTGGGGGGAAAAATAATAAATTGACGGAATATAAAACTTAAAATTACCTTTGTTGCAAGGTCAAATGTGTGGCTTCCTTGTGTGGCTGTAAGGTTGGTACTGAGAACAGTCTTTGGCATAGGTATAGTAACAGATAAGCTCTCAACTGTCTTTCCCATAGTTTGCTTTGGTCCAATGGTGATGTCCAGGCGACCAGAAGATCCAGAGTCAAAGAAATTTATGCTTTGCTTCACATATACAGGAATGGCCACTAAGCTGGAGAGAAACATCAATAATAAGTGAAAATCTTTAATAATAAAGAGCCTGTATTTTTTTCTAACCAAAATATAACATGACTGACTTTTGTGCGCTGACGTGGTAGGTCATCAGGGTGAAGTTTCCATCTGGTGGAATAAAAGACAGCACGTGCTCGGCCTCCCAGCGCTTAAATCGCACACAGGGATGGAAACTCACATCATCGAGGAGACGAGGATTCTGTCACAAAAGAAATAAGCTTTAATGAGATATTAATGTAATGAAAAGACTAGTAATATTCATTGACTTCATATTAACTACACATCTATTATGTGATGTATGTGTTGTAACATTATATAGTATTACAAGCTCTCTTTTCACAAAATCTTCAACATACAACTGCCACAAGACTGTGAAAACATGTTGAAAATATCTTATAAGAGGAAAAAGTTTAGCCCTACTATTGATAAGCAGTAGCATGAAAAAGAGTGTTTAATATTAACTAAAGGTTTATCATGAAATATTTTGTTTGTCTCATAGATCTAATATCATGTCCATTCTATTTTTTACACAATAAATACTCACATACAACACATAAGAGAAAAGTTACACACCATAAAGGACAAAGTCAGGTCGGGCATACCAGAGAGCCGCACACAGGCTTCGATTACACCCTGGATTTCTGCAAAAACTGTGGTACCTGAACAAAAAAGTCAAAATTCCATGATTTATGTTATGCATTCTTATCTGTTTTTCTTTGCTTTACGTGAACTGTTTGTACCTGATTTGTCAATAATAGCGTCTATTTCTTCTATAACATCAAAATATGCTTCATTGTTTGAGTATTTAACACCGGCGCGCCTCCATGGGACAATAGACAGTTGACCTGTTGGCAGTGTATCTCCAACATTACTGCTTCCTGTGAATAAAAAAGAACACATTCAGGTTATCAGAGTTTGTTAGTAAAACTCGACCGTTATTGATCAATCTAACTGATATACCTGTGAGCGTATTGACAACTGTTCGAAGAATGTTTGGAGGTTTGATCATCTCTTTGAGGACATTGGACTCTGTTGCCAGTGGGAAACCATTGTCCAGCATTTCTTCCAAAAGCTCATAGACAATGACTACGTTGTCCTTGATCAGAGTTCTGAGCATTCTCCGAAATAGTCCTGTTATTAGACATAGGTGAATAAAATGTTTCAGTTAAATATATATTTATTATCGAAAAGAAAAGGAAAAATTTATGCATTTTGTGAGAAAAACTGTATCTATGATTTTTTTACTTACAATGAACACAGTCACAACTTTTTTAAATTCCAATGATATAAGTTGTTCCTAAAATGAAGGGAAAGCCTATCACGCATGGACTTACAATGGCAACTTCTGCCATTTGCACCAATTGCAAACTGTCATCAACTAAATACTAAAACAATGTGGAAAACTGTGTGAGACGTAAAAAAACATAAATCAAAAGGTGCACCATGTAGCTGTTCTAGTGGAAGCTGAAATGTTATGCTTTGCCTGGAATGCCAAAAACAAATGTGGAGAGTGAACCTTGCACACAATGAGAAGGCAACTTTTTGAAGATACATGTAATTATTAAATATAGCTGTAATATACTGCACTAAATGCAAGATAGACCAGTTTAAGGCCATACAGTCTTAACGTCAGTAAATTACTTGGCTGAGTGATAACAGCAGACATGAGAGAGCATACAGTGAGCTAACTGTGGTAAACACAATTTATGAATACTGTATTGAATCAGTGCTAACTCTCATCAGAAAAAGGTTTCAGAAGGTAGTAATCTGGACAAGTTTCTGATATTGAGATATTTCAGCTAGCATTTTCAATCTGAAGTCACCAGTCAAAAGTTTATACATATCTGTGCTAAACTTCTCCTGTCTTCGAGAGTGAATAAAGCCTGACATGATGGTGTTGTTAAGTATTGTTCGGATTAAATGCATTGAGAGCTTGCAACCTTTTTTATAAATATAAATTGACCAATCAATGGAATTAGCTGACTACAGCAGTTGGTACCAGAAAAGTTACAGAGTGCACCAGTGCCCACCTGAATTGTATCTGCTACTCTGTGAAGAAACTCAATGACAAACAAAGGAGGCACTTCAGACTGGACCACTGACAGGAAAAAGAGCTTGCCCCTATAAATACTGATGAGGTAGTGATGAGGGGTCTGCAGGACGGGGGCACATTCTCGGGGTCCCCTGCTTTGTCTCTGGCCTCGAAGAAATAGTCGCACACGCTCCTGCCGATGACACTCTTCCAGTGTTTCTCCAGGAAGATGTCTCTAGTGTTATTAATGAGGAACAGGCTGTGGATCATTTTAGCAACAACAATGCACTCTCTGTTGTTAGAAGAACTCTGTGGAAAAGAGCACAAACACTTTTTACAGCTTAAAAATATTATAAAGAATGGATTTTTAAATACATCTTTAAATATTTTGAGTAAAACAGAAATTACACAGTTGAAAGTATAAGGAAAAGTTAAATGAAATAAATAAACAAACCGCAAAAAGTTTTAAGCTCTCGTAGCCACACACAAAAAAGAAATATTAAGAACTTTATACACGTCTCTGGTCAATTATTAGTAGTTTTGAGAAAGTATTACCTGCTGAGATCATCCGATTATCAGTGGCAGCAGGAAATATGGCAGATGTAGCAGCTGGTTTGCCCACGTAAACACATCGGTATCGAAGTGTAAAGCTCCGTCACTCACTTTCACGAATAAATACTATAATAATGTTGTTTAATCACGCAGATAA
The DNA here is from genome assembly GCA_038363315.1 of Mugilogobius chulae. Taxonomy (NCBI): domain Eukaryota; kingdom Metazoa; phylum Chordata; class Actinopteri; order Gobiiformes; family Gobiidae; genus Mugilogobius; species Mugilogobius chulae. The sequence goes on along the minus strand of CM076398.1, from coordinate 49,548,934 downwards.
ACGCAATGCTGTTTAAAATGTCACTGCGATCTGGTGAAGTGGTGAAGTCTTGTGTTTATTTTACTCAGGCAAATGTTCAGACAGCTAATAGAAGTACTTCAGTTTTTTTTTTTTTACTGGACATTTTTCCCTCGAATTTGTCTCACAGGCTAAATGAGGCGTCAGCTCTGGTTAATTTTTCTATTTTTACAATGAAAAAAAAAAAAAAAAAACACCGTACACAACAAACGACACAAATATAAAACAGGAAGGATAACAAGAAAAACAAACAAAGAAAACAAACAAACAAATGCTGTTAGAGAAAGCCGTTTATTCTTATACAAATCACAACCACAAAGTTTCACTAAACAAACCCAACATTCCTTAAAAAAATTGAATAAAATATATAAATTGTCTCTGAAACTACATCAACTATTTACAAAACGTTCAAAGAATAGCTCATCCTTGTACATAACTCATCTCCTTTTACTTTATGCTTACAACATGCCTCATATACTACTCTGTTGCATTCTTCCACTACTACTAGACAGTACTGTATATCACCTCATTCTGCTCCACCCACTTTTCTTGGCATCACACTTCCTGTTTAGCTTTGTTAGATTGACATAACATATTGACATATTAAACTGTCTTCTTGCGGGGCAATCTAAAATAGATATAACTACAAAATAAAATAAATGTCTGTTAAAGGGAACCCTGGTTATGAAGACAAATATGGCTAAAACACTTGTACTGGTCTGCTTATGAAAATGAATTACAAACAAATATATAACTGCTTACAATTTTTTTATAAAATTGTCATTGTTTATGTTGTTTTCAAGCCACTGGGAGCCACCATGTTGGTTGGTGACATAAAATAGTGTTTCCATGGTTACTCCCACAATTTCATCCGTGCAGTTTCCATAAAAACACCTCTGACAGTGTCCAGTTCTTGCCTCTTCCTCTTGATTATCTTCGGTTTTACTAGATTCCACATAATCGTTCTGTATTTGGCTTTGCTCCAGCTCAAACTGACAAGGTTTAACCCAGGAATTCATGTTGCTTAGTTACCTGCTACTGCCTGTTACCATGTCAACACTATTTTATGTCATAACCGCAGCAAAATGGCAGCCTCCTTGCCATTTCTTCATAACAATATTTTAATAAAACTACAAATACTTCCAAGGTATTTGTCCTGTATTTATATAAGTGATGATACTATAAGTGTTTTAGGATAAACATGTGATTATATCCAGGGTTCGTTTTAATAATTTAGTATAATAACTGCAGCTAAACCGGAAGTCCACTGCCAAGAAAAGTGGGTGGGTCAGAATAAGGTTGTAGAATGTTTTTCACAAGTCTATTTTTGTTTATTTTGCTCAGCTGAGATTTCTTTTTCAGTGCAATAAAATGTGCCGGTCTAATTCTCTCATATATGTGTTCAGTCGCGTTATGTTATCTTGCATGTGGGAGTGTTTCCTTGTCAGAGCCTGGCAAGTTTTACGCGGGGCAAACAACAATATTTCCGTTGCACGCTCGCATTTTTCCCACCACCAGCGGCAACGTGCAGCCTCCAGCAGCAGCGGTGCACAAAGCTTTCTGTAAACCATGGCTTTTGAAGAACCAAAGGCAAAGAAACACAAACTTTCAGACGATGAAGAAGAGAAAGATGTGTCTCCGTCTAAAAAGATTCCTCCTAAAAAACTAAGGTGACCCAGGACTGTGATAATTTACGCTGAAATCTTACAAAAAGCAAATCATCTGACTTTTTTCAATGCTTTGGTGATGTTTTTAAAGGTGCACATACGCTCTTGGCAATTTTGTGTTAAAATCTATCAAAAAAGTCTGTTTTTAATAGAAACCTGAAGGTCGTCTTTGAAATGGTCGCACTTTATGATCACAGATGCCCCTTACTCTACTACGAGTGAGATAACTTTAGCTAATGGTTTGCTAGCCCATTATCTCTCGTTGCGTCTTCAAAAGTCGACTCTTCTGCAGTCTGAGAGCTATTTATCTTTGATTAAACTCTCTTCCTGTGGCGACCTTATAGTTTTGTTGATAATTTTTGTTTTGTTAGTAATGTACCTAAGCAAATAGTCCAATATGCGCCTTTTAAAATCAGAAAAAAATGGAATGAGTAAAGGATTTAGATGCTGTCTTGATGGTCTTCCGCGCTGTACAGATGTTTTTGGCTGCTCCTTTCGACTTGGTAATGAAAACTAAACAATGTGCACGAGCCACAAACCTCAGTCCCGCCCATCTTCAGACAGACCAATCAGTTCACGGGAGCTGGTTGCAGGGGAAAATCGATGTACCAGCCACAGAAATTGTGAAGTTTTGAATGTTTTAGCCTTTTCTGAGCAGGTTTTAGGTTGCTCAACAGGTCTGTCCCTATTTGCCTGCTGCAGCACAGAAACGCACACCATGTCTTCTGCAAGGTAAGACTTGACTGACATGGTCATTGTGTGAGTCAGTGTTTGTGAGTGACTGCACAGCCTCTTCAGTCATCTGAAGGCACAGATGTGTATTGAGAAAAATACACCATATTGCACAGGCATGTGAGACCAGTTCAGGCAGAGCAAGTCAGTGCTTGTTGTGTAATTCTCTTTTTCTGAATTGGAGTCATGGCTGAAGGTCTGATGTAAAATTTGTGAGATGGTAATGTGGAGCTCTGGCATCTGGACTAATGTGTGGAAAGTAGAGACTCGAAAGCCAAAGCATGGACTTACAGAATGCACATGGATCTATTCGATTTCAACGTCCTACAGAGTGGTATATTTCACTGAGCGTGAAATGTGGTTTCTGTTTGTGAGACAACCCTATTATTGTGCGTTGACACAAAGCTCTGCGCTGCACCACGAGGACTTCTTTTTTTGCATGTGGTCTGTCTGGCTGCTGGAATGTTGTTGTTTTGTATTGCAGATATAAAACGGTGTTTGTCTTCCAAGGATGTGCCTCAGGAAAATGGGAAACGATTCTGCCGCTTGTACATAATAAATGGGATAATCTTTCTCTATCAAATGTTCCATATTTCTAGATATCTAAAATACTGATGCATAGTTCTGTTTTCTACTACTTTCTTACAATTGTGGCACGTGCTTTGATTGTCATGTGATTGTGGCCATATGGAAACAGTTAGTGGTTTTGCAAGGAAGTCACATTGCTTAGAGATGCAGTGTCTAATGCATCAATTTAACTGGCACCAGGCCATCTCACAGTGTGCATTGTGATCAATCTAAATATGATTAAGTCAGTTAACAAATCATCTGCCCTCCAGCCGTTTTTGTGGGGGTAGAGTCGAGGGTCTGCTACATATGTCTTAACTGTGTATCTTATTTTCATTTGCTCATTTTATTGTTACTATTAATATAATTATTATTTAATTGTTTTGTTTTTTCCAGCCCAAATTCCTTGTTTGGTATGGGAAATCCTTTACTAGACATCTGTGCTGTAGTGGACAAGGACTTCTTGGACAAGTAAGTCACCTAAAATGCTTCCATTATCAAGAGTGTATCTGTCCTATATTTTGAGCTATATTTGAGCTGCGCCGCAGGTCAAAATCGGCTTTTTGGTTTACCTTTAAGAGACATTTATTCTTAAATTAACTATTTTAACAGTGGACAATTTCAAAATAACCTTGGCCTCTTGTCAAATGGGTTATTTTATGTTCAGAAACTCAAATAGTTGAAGTGTTTGATGTAGTAAATGAATGATTTGGCATGAGTCCACGTTGTCATTATGTCATGTCATTGTTGCTTAGCATTTTGGCATGAACTTGTTGAATACTGTAAGCCAATATTTATTACAGATTGAGTACAACTAAGCATTTAATTGACATTACAAGAACAAAGTAACCATCATACTCTCTCTTTATTCTTTGCAGATACGCCCTGAAGCCTAACGACCAGATCCTGGCTGACGACAAGCACAAAGCACTGTTTGTATTCCTGTATTTATGTTCCTTTCCCTGCTGACATTTGAGTTGTTGTTGCATATACATGTGGTGTCCCCTTTCCTAAAAAAGTTCAGTTTTTGCCAGTAAGTGGTCAGATGTGAATGTAGACAGTTTGCTCCTCTCTGCTCTGGAGTAGGTCAGTCAAAACAGGCATGTACCAGAATCCTCACAATTGACCTCAGTTCATATTGGCCAATCACAGAGGTAGAGAAAACCCTTCATGAGCCAGTGTCAGCCAATCACAAAACAGGACAGTTCACCTCCCAGTTTCTCCACGTCTGGAGTTTCAAAAAGGCAAACATACAACTGTAGAATAAGATTAAGGCTAAGGGAATAAAAGCACTCAACAAACTGCATTATAATGTTATCAGTATCATTTCTGACATGGGCGTTGAACACCAAAACCACATCTACCACTTTGATGAATATTTAATAGATGCTGAGTAAATGTTTATGAAGTCAATAGCTTTTGGAAAGATGTTGTTTGAGTAATATTTTATCTATGATTTTAATTCACAGACATTATCTTGCGTAATTGTTGTTTTGGCAAAGAGCAGACACGGCTCAAATCTAATAATATATCGTATCTCTCCCCGGATGCCCATCTTTTACCTTCAGGCTTGACCAAAGAGCCATAAATACACAGCCCTGCTTTATTTCAGCTGCTTGTTTGATAGATTTAATGTTATAATATTGTTTTTATGTTAAGTAAATATAAAGTGTAAATGTATTTTTGCTTGAAGCTACTCAGCAAAGACCTATTTCAGTCAGTTAGTGTTGTGCAACTGCTAGTCATAGAGTAATTGTGCTGTCATGCGTGACTTGTGTTTTACTTAATAAATACAATGATTTCCATAGTAGAATCTAGAGTAGAGATACTGATTGTTAAGATTTCCAAGAAACCGATGGTTGATGAGCAGCCGAGCAGATTTTTGGGCTGATATGCTCTGCCAAATTTATACTAAAAGTGTTGAAATGAATCTCTATGTGTTTTCTTTAGGCATTAGGCTGGTTAAAGCACAAAATCTGCCAATAACTAATACTGTCTTAATGTAAAGCAGTGGATTCACACACTTTAGTATTACACTTCATAAATGCATCATGAATGTGCCACAGAGATTTTTTTGAACTTTATTTCAATCTTAATGCAGACAGATTGAGAAGTTGTTACTTAACTCCAGTGTAATAAGCTTCTGTAGTTTTTTATGGCTGCTATTAGTTAATCACAACACTTATTGAAACACTCATTGACAAATTTTGTAATCAAATAATCAATCTAATCTGTCAATGTAAACCTCAATATTGTCCTTAAGTGACTCATTACTTGAGCTTTGTCTAAGTCAAATTGGGTAAAATGTCCTATTTGCATGACTTGTGTATAAGAGATTAATAAAAAATATAAATAAAATCCGTAGTTCATTGGCAAAATGATTTCTTTTTGTAGTCTTATACATTTATTTAAAATAAATCCTTCAGGGCCTAAAATATTTTTGTCATGAGTATTATTGTGGTACGTTTGACAGATTTGAAGAGTTGGTGAAGAAGTTCAAAGTTGACTATCACGCAGGTGGAGCTACACAGAACTCAATTAAAGTCGCCCAGGTATATAACATACATTTACACATATTTTTTAGGATGTAAATTATACAGTGACCTCATTTGTGTTTATGTTTAGTGGATGATCCAAGAACCGCATAAAGTGGGTACATTCTTCGGCTGCATCGGTAAAGACAAGTTTGGGGATATCCTGAAACAGAAAGCTGAGGAGGCGCACATTGACGCTCATTATTATGAGCAGAGCGAGGAGCCAACAGGAACCTGCGCTGCTTGCATCACTGGAGACAACCGGTACTAATAAACTCTTACTAAGTACTTACAAGCTTGTGATTGTTTTCTTGTCTACTATTTGTAAATGAAGTGGAAACTCTTTTTGATCCTTTTTTTTGTCCTAAAAAGTATCTTTTCTGCACATTTTGTAGCTAACTTGTTTTGTTCAGGTCTCTGGTTGCAAACCTTGCGGCTGCAAATTGTTACAAAAAGATAAACATCTTGACTTGGAGGAGAACTGGAAGCTGGTGGAAACTGCCAAAGTCTACTACATTGCGGTATGTAGGCCTCAAGTTATTTATTTAATTTTTTTTTTTTTTTTACGTTAAATAGTTGTTTATAACTTATAGCTTTGATAACGTATTGACTTTATATTCTACATAAGTTTTGACAAGGTGCTTTGTTCTTGCAGGGTTTCTTCTTAACGGTTTCAGTGGAGTCCATCCTGAAAGTGGCAAAACATGCCTCTGAAAACAATAAAATGTTTTGTCTAAACTTGTCGGCACCTTTCATCAGCCAGTTTTTCAAAGATAACCTCATGCAGGTCATGCCATATGTAGATGTTCTCTTCGGCAATGAAACGGTAAATGTAATTTTTATTTTATATAAAGACGATGTTTTTCAAAACGTATTTCTAATAGTATTGTTTCTTGTGCAGGAAGCGGCAGCGTTTGCCAAAGAGCAGGATTTTGAGGTACAACGTTTTAGCATAGTTTATAACAGCAGAGTTTTTACATTTTAATAAACATATTTAATTCTTATAGACCAAAGACATAAAGGAGATAGCCAAGAAAGCTCAAGCTCTGCCAAAAGTCAACAAGAAAAGATCAAGAATGGTTGTGTTCACTCAAGGAAAAGATGAAACCATCGTAGCCTTAAGTAAGATTTTACAATTGTTGAAATGTTTTTTTTTCTTGATTCAAATGTGGTATAAAAAGTTTACTTTTTTGACCAGGTGAAAAAATAGAGACCTATCCCGTAATAAAAGTGGACCCTAAAGACCTTGTGGATACAAATGGTGCCGGTGATGCTTTTGTAGGAGGTAAAACACACTTCTAATTATTTTGTCATGAAGTTTGTGTTATTTTCTAAAATGGTGTTGCGTTGCACAGGTTTCTTATCAGAGCTGGTTCAGGAGAAACCACTGGATCAGTGCGTGAAAGCTGCTCACTACGCTGCCAATGTCATCATTCAACGCGCCGGGTGCACCTTTCCAGAAAAACCCGACTTCAGCTGAGCCCTCCTGTGGCTTGTAACTGGTTTTGCCTGCAGCCAAAACTGACCCCATTTTTAAATCGCACAAACTCCTGTAACCTCAATCAAGCCTCTTTGAACAAGACAAGAACAGTATTTTTCAATATGATTCCTTTTTCTTCCACTTGAGGTCAGTAGAGTGTCACTCAACAATTCTTCCAAGTATTGTGATTTTCTTTTTAAATTTTTTTTTTTTTTTTTTAATTACCGTAATTTCTGGACTAAAAGCCGCTACTTTTTTCATGAGCTTTGAATTCTGCGGCTTATACAACAATCCAGCAAAACGATAGATTCTCATAGACTTCCTTTTAACAAGTGTCACCTTTATAAGTACTTTATAATTTTTATCATTTAAGTCTAGTTGGTGTTTCTTATTTTCAGGTGCACTCAGTAGTGCAGAAATTACAGTATTTTTTTTAAACGCCACAAACTGTTGACAAATGGAAAAATTAAAAACATATGGACATTTGGACAGGAACTGACTGACCCGGAGCACGACAATATTTGAAGAATCAGTTTTTCTCCAACAGAGCAAACATTTAACATTTCATTATGGTACTACAAAAGGGGTGTGGGCTGGTTGATCCGTGTGAATTCATTAAACATACTTTTGTGCGTATTTCACATTTCGTTGCCCAAAGTAAACGGTGCCTTTTTTTAGAATTAAGTACAATTTTAGGTTAAAATAATTATTTAGGATGACTAGTTTTTTTTCTTTTCTGAAAGTCTAGAGCAGTGATGGGCAATTATATTTTATGTTTCTACAGTAATCATACAGTAGACAAAAGGATCACTTAAATGTATTCCTACACACTCAAAGTCTGTTGTGTTTGTAAACAAATGAACATTATTTTTTATATTTGTGTAGATTCTTGTACACAGTTAAATGCATGTCTTATTTGTTGTAAGGCATTTTTGCCCATCTCTGAGCTAGACCACTGGCAAATAAAACTGTTATTCAGATTGCAGTCTCTTTAAAGTACAATTACTGTACATTTTCAAAAAATAATAAAAATACCTAAAAAGCTCTGTGGAAGCATATCAAAAAGTGTTGGTTTTGTAGTATTTCTGCTCCAGTGTAACCTCACATTAGATATATTTACTGTATGTTATGAACAGTGACCTTCATTGAGCTTGTAGCTGTTTCTTCTGTTTCAGTCTCTCTTCTTGCAGTGTAATGTCTAGAGCTCTGAGTTGCTTTAAGAAGCCATGATTAGGCAGAATACAGCGGCGCTGTCGCACATGTTCAATAGCATCCACCACAGTTAAATTCTGTTTGCTCATGAGGTAAGCCAGGACCAAGGTGGCAGAGCGGCTCCGCCCCATCACACAGTGCACCAGGACCTTGTCTGAAACATGCAAATAAATAGATTACATAATTTAGGATTGTCGACACAAAGTCTACACACATGGTGTTTTACTCAATACTCACTGTGGGGATCCCTGAGAGCTTCATGGATGAACTCTGTTGTAGAGCAGAAGTATTGGGAAATATTAAATGTGGGTTTGTCATCAGCTTCAACACCCAAATACTGAATGTTTGAGTCACTGTAATAACTGGCTCCGGTTAGCACATTATTGAACTTTCCCTCTGCAGCATTCAGGACGTGAGTGATGCCCAACTCCCTCAGACCCTCCACCTCCAGAGCTGTCTTTCTGTTTTAGAACAACATATTACATTACAGACTTTCATTATTAGAGCTAATCCTTGTAGGCTTCTTGTAGACTCACTCATCTCCGATGTAGATATTGGGCCAGACCTGATCCACGTGCATGTATTGAGCCCCGGAGCCGGCCCAGAACAGCTGCTCCAAGTCTAATGTCCCAGGAGTGATATAATCACTGTCTGGGTCCACCTGCACCGCGGCATAAGGGTTTTTATGTCTGCTCTTTGTCACACATGAGGTCATGATGCAACTCTGAGAGGTGCAAACAAACACAAATGAAAGAAAAGGACACAAAACCATCACAGAGAGTTTAAACACATGTAGATGGTAGTGTATTTATTATTTACAGGAATAAATAGGATCTGTAGAATGAACACAACTAATGGCAAGGCTTGAAATAGGCTTTTGTGCCACCGTAAAACAAAGCACAGTAAAATAAAGAAATATGACTTACTTTTGAGCTTATGTCCTCATTGGTACAGCAGCACTCTCTCTTTAGGACATGTGTTTGTGTCCATGTGTCGGTCGGTCCTATGTGAGTCACTACAGACTTCTCCTGAATGAGAGGCTCTGTGGGTAACCTGATATTTTGAGTCAGCTGGGCCTCACACCTGACCTAAACTATAACACAGCACAAATGTAGCACATACAGTTGCATTTTAAAGTCATAGGCATATATGTTTTTGGTGATTCCTTCAATGAGTCTTTTTGTATAAGAAAATGGTAAATGAAAAAGTCTTGTTGCTGTACAAGGCTCAGGCTGGCTTGCTTAAAATGTTCTCTAATATGGTATGTTGTCAGGTCATTTGTAAGGCTAGTATTTTAGAGACAAAGACGTTTTACCATCTGTTTTGTGGAGAGTTGCACAGTTCAATGTCACACTGCCAGCTTTTTACTTGTAGTTTTTTTAATTTATTATAGATTCTCATACGTGCACACTTTGTCAAAGCAGTGTACAGATTTCTGTTTTCAGGCTTATTCTTTGTGCCTCATTCTTGTTCTCAAGGCTCAGGAGTCATGCCTAATTGTCTGAGCTGCTCTAAAATCCAGAGTTGGGTGCAATGTCTCGATTCAGACGCACAGCTGTGATGGCCTCTACCAGAGACAGTTCCTGGTAGATCATCAGATAGGACAAAACCACGGCTCCTGCACGACTCACGCCCATAGCACAGTGGACAAAGACTTTACCTGTAAGACAAAAATGCACCTTTTTAAACAGTACTTGCACTGCTCATGGGTATCTTCTAAGTTGTGCCTCAATATAAGACATTTTTGTAAGTTTGTTCTTTTACAATTACTGTTTAGAAATGCATGATAATCCAAATTTAAGTGACAAAACTATTATTTAAAGGTGTAATTGTGCCACTGTTATGGGGTTCATTACTGCTTGTCTTTATAGATAGATTAATGCTTTGCTTTGGTTCCAAGTTCCAACCAAGCAAATGACATTAAACTTCCTGCATTTGTTCAGTAAAAGTGTTTATATTACTAAAATATCTAATGAAAAATGCAGTGGTATTTGTGAGTTTGCCCAGCCATAGATCTGATCTCTAATTTAGTCTGGTGGCACTACATTTGTCTATTCAATGTCATACTTGAAGTACTTGTGAACAGTGGGTTTTGTAAGGACGACTCAAGGACAAATCCTAAAATATATTACTTTGAATGTTGACAGCAGCTGTAAGTCATTACATATAGCTACATCTTACACTAGATTCCTTGTTGCTGCTAATCATTTAGACATGATATAATCATCAATATTTAAGACATTTACCATTTTCCTTGAGTGCTCTGTCTATGAACTCTGCACTGGGTCTAAAATAAGGTGCAATGTTGAACTCTGGATGATCTGCAGCTTCTACACCAAAGTAGTTTATTGCCAGGTCACTGTAAAACTCTTGACCGGTGTGGATTCGATGTCTTCCTGCTGCTGCATTTACAATATGTGTTATACCAAGACTGGAGAGGGTAGGTTTATCTCGAGCTACAGACCTACAAAAACATAAACATTGAGTTAACCTGCAAAGCCTGAGTTGTAATCACAGTTTGTGTTTTTCTCTCACACGTCCCCGATGTACAGATTGGGCCACACGAGGTTAAAAGGCTCTGCTGGTTTCCTGTCACTCCAGATCATTTGTCTCAGCTCCATCAGAGGGTCTGTCTTCTGTCCTGTTTCACTGCTGCAGTAATGGAAATATTTGTGTGTCATATTTAAAGGTGGGAAGTCAGGTCAGAAATGTACAGAGAGAGATCTTGTTTCATAAAGGATCCAAGAATCTAAAGTTTATTTACTCAGTGTTTTTTTCCCCTTTAACTCCTTTCTATGTTTTTGACACATCGAAGTCATATGAAGCAAAAAAAATCATTATTTACTTGCTCAAAGTAGCCATTATGCAAACCCTTGTGCTTCTGTATTGATTTTCACTTCATTGCTGTGGCTGGTAAGCTCTTAGACTAATCTTTGTATGTATTCAAGCCTTTGATTTTAAATTACCAGAAGCAGTACTTTTTTTAAACAGGAATTTTGAAAGCCATCTTCCAGTATAGGCTCAATAACAAACATGTTTGTGCGAGACAGAACAAATAGGATTAGAAGCCTAAACAAAGGTGCGCCAACACAAACATCTAAATGTTCTCTGTGTTAACCACCTTCTGAAAGCTGTAAAAGGCAGCTCTCAAACAGTTTGGACAACCCTCGACTAAATGAAAAGGTCACTATTCTGAAGAATCCTAAAATGCTTCGAGCAATTTCTTTACATAACTCCATAGATGATAGTTTTGATGCAGCAATTCTGCAAAGTAAATAATGAATAATAATAATAATAAAAAATAAATGAAAAAAAAAAAAACCATCTCAAAAATAATAACAATGACTAAAAATATTTTGTATTGGCTTTGTTTGCTTTTTTACAGTTTTTGAGCTTGCTGTCGCCTCCGTCTCTCCCTCTCCAGGCCTTTATCGAGGCTGCGGAGCTGTTGTAGAAATCCTGCGTTTGGACAAATATCTCTGTGTGATCGGACGGCCTGCACTGCCTCCTGAAGACGAAGACCCTCACAAATCATGAGGAAGGACAAGACTAAAGTGGCTGAGCGACTCACTCCCATCAGGCAGTGGACAAACACACGTCCTGTTTGGAAAAAAAGCAAATGAAAAGAGGTATTACTCAGAGAGATGGTCCACCTTTTGCACCAAAACTGTTGTCTTTCCCCAAGGGTCGTTTTTAGGTCCAGACAAGTGGCAGAGGGACTGACAGTAATCATTGGTGTAGCAAATTCAAAATTTTACAATAATTTTTCTTAAAAAAAAATCCAACCTTGTTTAAAATGGCTTAGGTTTGGTATTTTGGAATTTTAGTTTTACTAGATATCATAACTACTAACTATAATAACTATAACTACTAGATAAGATTTCATATTTCACTGGTTTCAAAGCACTGATCATAAGATAATTATCGTTAAAATAGAAAAATACATATCAGTGAGATGAATAAAATGGCAATAATTGTCTCAAAGTAAAAAATTATCTTTTCAAACATGTCCGAAACATTTTGAATATAATAATCTTGGTTGATAAATAAATTGGTAATTTCTGAAATTAAGATTCACAAGAGTCAAGCAATTTCAGCTTTTACCTTGAAATTAATGTGTGCAGATCTAGAATTTAAACCATTTAATATAATATTTTATTAATTTATAGTAGTGCTTATGTAAAACACAAGTGCAGACACATGCTTCAGAGCTAAGTCAATCAAAAATTATTATTCTCATAAACGTACTGAGAGCCAGATAAAAACAGGCCGAGGGCCACATCTTGCTCCCCGAGCCACAGTTTGCCGAGCTCTGCCCTAGACTAAATCGGAAATTAGTTTGGAATAGACATATGGGGAAAACATAAAGGCTAAGTGATGTAATTAAAGGGAAACTATGTAACTTTTCTGGTACACATTTTTGTAGTGTTGTGCGTCTTACCTCCCATTCCCAGAGCTGCTCTAATGTAGCGAGCAGTTGGATAGAAAAATGGACTCAGGATAAAATCCACTGCGTCGTCTGCCTCAATCCCGTAGTAATCAACAGCCATGTCTCTGTAGAAGCGTGGGCCTGTGTTCACGTGGAAATAGAGTTGCCCTGGACTTGGGTTTGGAGGCCCATGAGCGGCGTTAACAATATGTGTTATGCCCAAACTGTGAAGTGTGCCCTTGTCCCGAGCTGCCACCCTGAACACACACATTTATTCACAATTATTTTTAGTTTTATCTAAAAAACAAAGGTTAAAGCTGAGCACCTAATTCTTAAACTATCAAAAGGCAAGTTGGAAATACCTTGGTAACTCATGAAAATTCACAAAATAAATTCAAAAACAAGCAACTTCAGGCTTTCAATAAAAAGTTAATAAAATAATCGATTAATTACAACATAGTGTGACTGTATTAAACAAGTTTCTAGCAATTTCTAACATTAATAACGACTTTTATACATAAAAATATGCTAAAAATCTTAGTTTCAGTCATAAATTGATATATTTTTTGTAAGTCAAACCTGAAAAAAAAAGCTAAAATTTACCTCATTTATGACTTGAAAGTGCAAACCAAAAAAAACACAAACTTAAAAATGTATAAAGACTTTAAAAAAAGAAGTCCAGGTCGCTATACTGAAGGGGACTTGACAACTCTGAGGTTAGAGAAGCAGGTTGAAAAAATAATCAGATGCTTTAGAGAAAATATATGACAATTTGATATGATAATTTTGTCAAAAAAGCAGATTGTGACGGAGATCAGCTCATGATTCAATTTTTATCACCATATTGCCCAGACCTTGTTACAACTTTGATAAGATATTAGAATGATAAATATTTAGATGAAGACAATATTTAGAGTTTTGATTTTACAATAAACTTTCTTAACCAATCGAAACAGAATGTATAAATGATAAGAAAAAGTCTGTTCTCTTTAATTGACCCACTCATTGCCGAGGTACAGGTTTGGCCACACTTGATTGACATGTCCAGTAGGCTTTTGATCTCGCCGCAGAAGTTCCTGCAGCTCTGCCACAGACGGAGGTTCATAGGGTTGATCTCTGAGCGACATTCTGACAAAAGAACAAATCAAAGGTCTTGTAACTACAGCAGCAACAGCTCAGCAATGACACACTTTTGATTTGCGTTTTATAATCTCACCTGTTTCATGATGCATCAGCTTTTCACGTCCCGGTGTCTTTGCTTGTTATTCCAGACGTGCTCTCAACCCTGTTCCTTTTAATAACTATGTAATCATACACTCATTAGGCACAAATCTGCTCTGCATCCAAATAAGTTTCCACCTCCAATACAAATGGCTAATCTTTGCGTATAAAGAAAAGTGTTTGTATTAGCCTCTGCACTTTATCATTAGCTGAGTTACTTAGTTTGTCTGCATTTAGACTGTTATGTAACACTGCCAAATGCTTTTGTGGGCTGCCGTTCAAGAGCCGTGTAAAGTTCAAGTACTAAAAGAAACAACTTGCCAATAAATATCATCTTCACTTCAGCTTATACTTTAATACTTATAAATTATATTATTGTATACATAAAAAATAACATTCCTTCACCACAATTTATTAAGGATACATATTTATTTAGACATAAAGTGCCAAAGGTCATTTTGAAAAGACAATGTTGAGTTATGTGAAGTGTATACAAAAATACATCTTTAGAATAGTTACAAAAGCCATATCAAACAAGAATAACACAGAATTAAACATGGAATATCAGAGAAGTGGGCAAAACCTCCTTTTGAAGCTCAGCTGGTCGTCAAGTTCTAGAAGCAGTGAAAGGAAATGTCTGTTGGGGTAAATGGCCCGTTTCTGTACGATGTGTTCCAAAGCATTTGATAAAGTCAGACGCTGGTGCAACATCAAATAGGCCAAAACCAAAGAGGCGGAGCGGCTCATCCCCATGATACAATGCACCAGCACTTTCCCTGGACAAAGGAGAAGAACAAGCATTAGTCTTGAATCATGTTAAAGGAAACTTATTAAACTATTTCATCAATTACATTTTGTTTACTGTAAACCGCTCATTTGCTAATTTGAACTGGCGATGTGCTAGCTGATATCCATATTGTAAACTTAAAATTAGGGCTGGGCAATCTGAGAAAAAATATAATCAAGATTTTTTTTTCTCATATTGATCTATTTTGATTTTTGATTCGATTTTGTTTAACCTTTTCAAAAACAAATGAAAAATTCATGAACATAAACGAAACAAAAACTTTTAATATGTCCCATTTATTAGATTTTTTTTGAAACTATATATCAATATTCTGCCTCAAAGTTTGACTTGTGCTCCAAACTAGACATTTTTACTGACAGAAAATTGGTGTTCGATCTTTTGATTCAAAACCAAAACCAAATAATTGACAATTCGTTTCGATCTCTCGATTTTTTGATTAGTGACCCAGCCTTACTTAGAATGCAACAAAAAAGCTTTAATAACTTACTAAATTATAAAGTTATAAACACATATTTAATAAAATGCTAGGTCTTGTGCTCATCACCACATTGCTGATTAGCCCTAAAGTGTTTTTTTCCCCTGTTGTAATTTCTATGGGAATTTATATTGGGAACCAGTACTTTGAGAACCAAGCAGTGAGCTCCGTAACATAATGTAGAAATCAGTTCAGACTTCCTCTTCAAAACTGCAAAACTAAAAGTTCCGCCTCAAAATTCTCTGTATCAAGCAGCCGATTGCCATTCATGTCTTTATTTTTGTGAAGTGGCCAGCGTGACTGTTAATATTTCAATTAATCATGAGGAATCACTGTTTGTACCAAAGTTAAAAACTCATTAAAGTTAATTTTATTTATCATTTTCCCTTTAATGATGGCATTTGCTTTACCTTGACCGTCTTTGGCCTTCAAAGCTGAGTGGATGAAGTCAGCTGCTGGTCTGAAGTGCACACTGAGGTCAAAGTTGTCCGAATCTTCAGCTGGGATCCCGAAGTAAACACAGGTGTCGCCATAAAAACTTTGGTCCCCTATGCTCCCCTGCTTAGAGTGCGCCGCGTTCAGGACATGAGTGATGCCCAGCTTAGATAACGTCTTTTTGTTCTGTGCCACAGCTCTATCAAACAGATACAAAACGCTATATTAACTTTTATTGTGGAACAGAATGCAAATCAAATTGTTTTCTTTGGTAAATCCTAACATCTGTAACATAATTCAAAACAGAAAAACTCTAAGAATAAAGAATTAACTGTGCATAAGTTTAAAAACAGTGAGTTTGTCTACATTTCAGAGATACTTACACATTTCCTATATACAACCCAGGCCAGACTTCATCCACTGGTGAGAGCTCCAAAGTGCATGAATCCAAGATGGTCTCCAGCTGTTTGACACGGCCCAGCTCCTGCGGTGGTTTGTGGCCGGACATAATGTACATTTGTTGTAGCAGAGGGCAGCCCGCGTCCACTGTCCCCTGTCTGCCAGCTCTGTGTCGGAACGGCCCAGTGACAGACCGGAGCAGGTGCCTGGTCTGTCCAAATTTAGCCTCCTGTGTTCTCTGTGGGCTCTGGCTGATGTGCAGTTATTTAATGGCGCGGCTGCATTGATTGGCCTGGTTGCTGACGCCTAAAGGTCCTGGGGTCAAAAAAATACCAGTTACAGTGCAATACCATCAAGTGCAGCTACTGGTTTTTCTTTTTAAAAAGCGTAATTTCAGTTGTTGCAAAAGACATGTTCTGTTTTTGTCTGATCCTTAGTTTAATTTAAACTACATCGGTAGAGCATCATTTTATACTTTGCTCTATGTAAAGTGTAATATTATTCCAATAAGTTTTAATAACATAAACTGACTTCTTTTTTAAAAAAAACGACGGAGCTGATAAGCGATGAAAAGTGTCTGAAGTGACCAAAAGTGTCCTATATCCATCACTTTTTATCCAAATCTAATTACTGTAATTTCTGGATTATAAGCCGCTACTTTTTTCTTGAGCTTTGAACTATGCGGTTATAAGACAATGCAGCAAAATTATAGATTCTCATAGACTTACTATTAACAAGTGCAGCCTATATGTGCGGCTTATATTCAGGTGCGCTCAATAGGGCAGAAATTACAGTACATGGGTGTGGGTGGAAAGGGGGTGGGTGAAAATAGGAATTTTCTGCACCCAGAAACCACAATTGTAAGACATAGTGCTTGCACTGTTGTAGCAAGACTTAAAGAGCACTCCTTTAAATTGACCATGTGCTTAGAAGCTGTTTATTTTCAAATTGTCTGACTTTAGCGTTAGCATTAACAGACAAACACAACTTTTCATAAACACAGTTTGGTCCTTAGGTGAAATATTCGCCTCATTTGTAAAGTATTTAACATTTTCATTTTAGGCTAAGGTAGTGAAAACCTCATAGAAATGGACTAAACAGGAAATGAATCTGCCAGCAACTGACTTCTGTGCACAGAGCCAATTAAAGCTACAAGAAAACACTGAACAAACAAGCCCTTAAACATACATGTAAAAGTTAGTTACTACTTAATATAGAGTACACTTTTTCAACACTACAGTCCTGTTTCTTACTTACGTTATTCAATTTTCCTTCTGCAGTTTTTTATCCAGAGAGATGAGCTGCCGCAGGAAGCCTCTGTTTGGGAAGATCCAGCGTTTCTGTTGCACGTGTTGAATGGAGGAGAGCAGACTCATGTTGTGGTGAATCATCAGGTAAGCAAGGACCAGAGCAGCAGAGCGACTGACCCCCACAGCACAGTTCACCAACACCTTCCCTGCAACAGCCAACACAAAACACATTCAGCCTTGAGTGTGCTTTAAAGCTCAGATAGGTTTTATTAATATTTTGAATTTTGACTTTATTTGGTTGTAAGGCTCCATGCACAGAACATCAGTTGGCTTGTTTATGTTCAAAATAGCACATTTCTGTACTGACGAGCATTTCCTGTTCAATTTATTTCTATGAGGTTTAAAGTGAATAAAGACTCGGAAGATCAGACCAGTGAGACAGAATCTTTCAGAAAACATGTTAAAAACTTTACAAATTAGAGGAATAATGTGTGTTTAAAACGAGACGCTAACAGGAAATGCTCATAAGTATTAGGCTCGGGAAGCATCTGTGGTTACCATGGAAATAATGGCAAATCCGCCATGTTTGTTGACAGTTTAGCAGAACTTCCATAGGAATACATTAGACAAAACGATTAAAAAAGTAAACAAAACAGCCTTGGAACAGCCCAATAAACTGCTGCGCCAGTACTGGTAAAGGTATTATCACTGCCAGAATATGATTTAATGAACACTTTATTTTCATTTAAAATCTCCATTGGTTTAACATTGCAACAACTGAACACTAATGCTGTATGATGTGCTATTTGAATATAAACGGGCCAACTGATGTTCTGTGCAGCTTTAAACAAGCAAGCCCATGTACATGCGGAAATTACAGAAAGCAAACACAAACTGAAGACACAAACTACGTCTATTCTAAGGTTTAGCTTGAATTACACAAAGTAAGCTACTGTTTTGACCTTTTAAACAGTAATCAAACAAAATACAGGCGTTTGTTTTTTTCTGTGACAAAAGAGAAATTTTCCCCTTCTTAAACATGATTGGTAAATTCTTTTATTTATCAACCCAGGTGCTAATTTGCGAATAATAAAAAAAGAGTTAAATAAACAGCTAAAACAGGAAAACAAATTCACAGTTTGATAACAAATTCACAAGACACATGAGGTTTGTAACTGACACATAAAAAGAGAAAATCAAGTAAACACTTTGAGCAAAATAGATAAACAAAAAACTTTAGCTTCTCTCACATTTATCAGACATTGAAATCACACACAGTTGAACTTATTACCTTTTTCTTCTTAAAAAAGATGTTTTTGAGTTCGTTTGTTGCAGTTAAAATGTCCTAGCAGCTAAATTATCAACTGTTGTTTGTAGACAAGCCGTTACCACGACAACAAAGAAATAGATTGAAGAAATGCCACTCTCTCTAAATGTTGCTAAGCATTTTTTGAATAAAATGATGTCAGTGCAAAACCTCTATTGGAAGATGCACATAACACATTGCACAAAACAGATGCACCACTGTGTGTGTGTGTCTGTGCAAGACAAAAATGTCAGCTGCGTCACGTTTTTGCTCTTTTTAACCTGTTCTGCACATGCTTGATACATGAGGCCTTTGTTGTGATGTCTCATTAACAAGCAGCAGAACAACCTAAAATATAATATACAAAATAACTAAGCTAAACCAAAATAACTTGTAATTAAAACACATTTCTGTACCTCTCGCAGTCAAAGCCTGTGGATGAACTCTGCAGCAGGGTAGAAGAAAGGTGACAAGTCAAAGGTCGGCAGGTCGTTGGCTGGGACCCCGAAGTACTTCACCGTAGTCCCGTAGAAATCGTCACTCCCTTTGCAGCACAGTTTTCCGTGTGCTGCGTTAAGCACATGAGTGACACCGAGCTGCCAGAGCCCGAACTTGTCATGAGACATAAACCTGGTTCAAACCACAAAAAATATTTTCCCATTACATCTATTATATGGATCTAACAATTATTGATTTTTCGTTACATTTTCTACTAGTTTTCAGCTATAATCTCATATACACTAATTTCAAACATATTACAGACTTATATTTTAGACAGCGGTGGGTACTTAAGTAAAAGTACAGTTACATAAAGTTACTTTCTAACCCCGATTTGAGTAAATACAGTATTGGCTTGTTCAGTCAACCCATGATACTGATCAGATGATATTGCATAGTTCCTCTTCTCTACGTTTCAATTCTTACAGCCCCAACATCTTATCTAAGTTTTTAAAGCCCCAATGATTGTATTGTATTTTTCTAATTTAGTTTTAGTTTGGCGTGATAGTCTTTGTGGGAAATAAATATTTATCATAGTTTAACAGCAGTTAGGTTGCAATTTATTAAGAAATTGACAACTAAAAGTAGGAAGTACAGGAAGTAATTTAAGTTCTAAAACAGACACATAATGTCATCAAAAAGCGCCAAAATGCAAAGAAAATTCATACACAACTGACTTCCTGGAGTTTAAGCAATCGTTTAACACAAATAAAGTGTTTTAAGTTATAATAATTTGTCACATTGTCATTCTTGTGTTATTTATGTTGATTTTGGCCCATTTTTACAATGTGGTTGCTAGGTAACATTTGTGGATTCCCCTTCACACATATGTCATATTTACTGGACAAGAATAATGAACTTCAAAAAAAAATGGATAAACTGATTGGTGAAATCTTAATCATAATCATGTTTACCATGTTTTACTAAAAATGTAGTCTAACCTGTCAGACACACTTTAAGGAGCAGTTGCAGTAGCACCTCTACACAAACCCATAACTAACTCTGACGTGTTTCATTACTCACATGTCTCCCAGATACAGGTTTGGCCAGACTTCATCTCCATGGTGGCACGAGCGAGAAGCTGAATGTAAAATCTGCTCAAGATCTCCAACAGAGGGAAAACTTCTGTTGGAGTGACTTTCTGATTCTGATTCTGTCTGATTGTTTTCTGTTGCCTCCATGATCTAAACAAAGAATCAAGTCTTTTCCTGAGCTGTACTACTTTACTGACGAGCAGACCGGAGCAGCAGTAGTGTGTTTGAGTGTCACAAACAGGTGGAGCAGTTTGGCAGTGGTGTTAGGGATTTAATTTCCACTGTGTTATCACTGGTAATAAAAGAACTGGTTGGATTCAGTATTTCATGACGTCATAATCTCAGATGCTGGGCAGGGTCTATACCAGGTCTATTCAAATGGAGGCCTGGGGACAGATGCGGCCCACTAAGCAGTTTGTTTTGGCCCAGCACAAGGAATACTGGCGGATCCCACTGCTTGATAGGCTGGATTTGTTCTCTCTTTTTCAGTAGCCTATGCATCATTTGATCCAGATTCTATTATGACATTTAAATGGACGTTATAGTCCTGGTTTACTCTCGGCTCAGATTTTGTGATCTAGTCTTGTTCAAGATGTAGTTTACTTCTAATAAAATCCAAATATAAACTAGGTTTAGTCTTGGTTTTAGTCTACTCACACTGCTGCTCTGATCTGTTCTAGTTCATGTTGTTGATTAGCGCTGGGTTTGTTTTGGCTGACTCCTGTTTTAATTTAGTTTTATGTGACATTCTCTTTTATTTTGTATTTGTCGCAATGAAAAAAAAAAGTTAATTTTGAGATAATGATACCGCTGCATTTGTAGTTTACTTTTTGTAGTCCGGCCCTCAGACCATAGCCCATCTAAAGATCTGGCTCATTGGTAAATATAATTGAATAGAACGGGTCTATACTATTTTTGTTGAAAATATCTAAAATACAAATTCACAAACGTCAAACTTTAGGAGTTCTTTTCCTTTTCTTATTCTTTTTTTTTTTTTTTTTTTTTACATGGAATATAAATCTGCAAATCATCTGAATTTTAACGTCCATCTAAATTTGAATGTAGCATTATGGGTTGTGACATTATTATAACACCAATGTATGTCTCAACCTGGATTCATATGGGAATAACCGTGGGTGTGATGCAGTTTAGCAGCAGCGCCACACGGGGCCAGTCACTCCTCTTGTTTTGTTTGAGCACAGTGGTACAAAGCTCGCCTCTTCTTCCTGTTTGGTGTTGCTTAGCTGTCAAAAGCATGCTGACAGACACAGACGAGTTAACGCGTAAACAGAGGGCGATACGACCATTTCACGCGGCGCCCTACACAATATTTGGTGAGTATTTTCCTCTTGTTGTCTAGTGATTCTTGTCTGAACTTTTATTTTTTGAGATTATGGTGGTTGGATGTGTTGTGGCATTTCCAAACTTTTACACACTTTTACATTGTCCTCGTGGGTGGACCGTGGACGTAATGCGTAAAACATCTCCATGGCGCAACACGCTGTGCTCTTTGTGAATTGAGCTGAAACAGTGAAGCGCTTTTCTCTGGCTCTGGCTCTGACTCTGACTCACTGCCAAACCAGCTGACTGGGCTCTCTCACATCCCAAAGTTAAACCTCAGTCCAGAGAAGCTGCGTGATGTTGCCAGTAAATTCGTATGACTTGTCAAAACATCTCTAGACTTCACTGTATGTCTCCACTCAGGTGAGTTTCAGCTGAATAGTAGCCTATAAAATATTCATATCAGAGGAAGTGTAGGTAGGAGCTGCTGCTGTGTAACCTATAGTGATCTAATTGCCACGTGTGTGTACCTTATTAACAGCATACATTATTGATAAAAGGCAGGGCAGTTATTACAAGGGTAACTTATTTATTTTTAATTGAGTGTATTCAAATGTATTTGTGTTAAAATGTTAGGCTGGTTAGTTCAACGTATCTCTATTTTTTGTTCAAGCCTGTAACTTTTCAACGTGGACCTTATCACAGGGGGCAATTGAACAGACCCTAGACCTTTGGAGCGGGAGCACAAGGAACCGGCTTATCTATAGGTCAAAGTGAGAGAAAACCAGAGGACAGCACTGATCCACATGTATGATAGTGATTGGGGCACTCAATATATGCCCATGGCCATGATCTGGGCTCAGTCAGGCAGATGTTGAAATATACATTTTGTTTTAACTCTAGAGAACGGATGTGACGTTACTTCCCAAGTCTTACTCTTTCTCAACAAAATGAGTCAGACTGACATTAAGTGTGTTAAAAAAGCTTTATGGCTTTGTGTTATAAACGTTAACAGTTTTGTTAAATTATCAAATGTGTAGGAAAGAGGTTGTTTTGTTCACGAGATGCTTTAATAAACGATTCTACTACCCTTGATCTATGAATAATACATAATGCTGAGGATGTTGTGCGTTGTCTGTTTGCTGCATGTAAAACTACATTTTATATGTAAATTGAAAATCAAGAGGCTTCATCTGAAAAGTTGTTAAGATATGAAAAGAGGGCCCTTCTGTATTAGAAAAGGCTGATGGTGTCGGCAGATCATCATTTCAAAAGGCTTTGATCAAGTCACACCATAATGGGGGATGTCTTGCCTTTTCTTCTGGCAGCAGTTAGAATTGAAGTAGATGGAGGTAATCTTGTGTCATTTGTTTCTCTGCAGTGGCATGGCGGCGCCGCAGGACAGTGTGAGTACTTGGAGCTGTAGGCAAGTTGCCCAATGGCTGCAAGATGAAGGCTTTGGAGAATATGTGGAACTGCTCTGCACCCAGCATCGACTGGACGGCCCCAGTCTTCTGTCCCTAACAGAGGCTGATCTGCGTGGACCTCCTCTTGGCCTCACTGTCTTAGGAGATATCAAGAGACTAGCCTTAGCCATTCGACGACTGCAAAGGGAAAACCACACACAGCTACAAGTGCTGGGCCTGCAGCCTGTGGACAGTGTTCCTGGACTCTCTGTCTCTCAACAGGAGGACTGGAGCTGTGAAGGCGCAGAACATAAATATAATGGAGCAAGTCATCTGTGCAATGGGACTGAAC
The DNA here is from genome assembly GCA_038363315.1 of Mugilogobius chulae. NCBI lineage: Eukaryota > Metazoa > Chordata > Actinopteri > Gobiiformes > Gobiidae > Mugilogobius > Mugilogobius chulae. Next base: position 49,525,830 of record CM076398.1, on the reverse strand, counting down.
TGCGGCAGAGAATCACGGATCGGTCAAGAATTAATTCAGGAGATACACTGTGTCACATTCACTCCAATGGCAGGTGTCGTCTGCACCTGGCTGGGCGACTAGACCCTGAGGTGTGGAAGACTGTCCTCAGCTGTGCATATGGGTTCTTAGTTATTGGATTTACATCTTTTGTAATGGTCATTGTTCATGAGCGTGTCCCGGATATGAGGACATATCCACCTCTGCCCGACATATTTCTTGACAGGTAACAGAATAATAAAGAAAAAAAATTTAAATGTTATACAGCACTACTGATAAACTCCTTCACGTGTGCTTATATCTAATCAAGCAACTCATTTTCATGTTTGTGTGCTGACAGTGTTCCCAGAATCCCTTGGGCTTTCGCAATGGCAGAGGCCTGTGGTCTCATCCTCGCCTACATGTTCATATTAATCCTTCTACTCCACAAGCACAGGTTAGTCTTGTGTTTTATTCCTATAAAACCACAAACCCCTTCCACTATGTAATGACACACTTCCCTGTATTTCAGATCTATACTCCTGAGGCGACTGTGCTCTCTGATGGGAACTGTGTTCCTGCTGCGCTGCTGCACCATGTTTGTCACTTCGTTATCTGTGCCTGGGCAACACCTCAAGTGTGCCAGTAAGGTGGGAGGAAAATGCATGTCTATTCTAATATGAGATTACAAACTACTAATGCTCCACACAATCTGAGGTGATTAAAAGCCATTTCTGTTTTTTCTATCTACAGACATATGATGATGCCTGGGGAAAGCTTCAGAGAGCCTTAACAATCTGGACTGGTTTTGGCATGACTCTGACCGGAGTCGAAACCTGTGGTGACTACATGTTCAGTGGACACACTGTAGTCATTACAATGCTCAACTTTTTTGTGACTGAATGTAAGTTATGTAATGAATCAAATCTTAGAAGTACGGTCAATATTTATGAATAGAAAAATGGGATTCTGATCTATGATAGAAAACTGTAACCAAACATGCAATCACTAAATTGTAACCAATAATCTACAGAGTGAAACCAACTGTTAATGGATTAGATACACGCCCACAGAGATTGTACCGCCTATCACACAGTGTTGAGCAAGGGTTTATGACAAACCAAATCTAATCATCTGTTTTCCACTGCAGACACTCCTCGAACCTGGAATCTCATTCACACTATTTCCTGGGTTTTGAATTTGTTTGGAATTTTCTTTATCCTGGCGGCTCACGAGCACTACTCCATTGATGTGTTTATTGCCTTCTACATCACCACTCGACTCTTCCTCTACTACCACACTTTAGCCAACACGCGGGCCTACCAGCACAGCCGACGGGCACGCATTTGGTTTCCTATGTTTTCGTTCTTTGAGTGCAATGTAAATGGACCGGTCCCTAACCAGTACCATTGGCCTTTCAGCAAACCTGAATTCATGAAATCACTGATAGGCCAATAGGAGCTTACTTTACCCTGGGTTACATACTGGTCTCCTTGTGTAGTAGTTTGTTCTTCTGAATTCATGCATTACCTCAGTCTTTTACCTTTATTTATGAAACATTTTAATAATTCAGGCTATTTTGTGAAGGATGTTAATAACTGAAAGTTAGTTTCCTACTAACAGTCTTAAAGGGGACATATTTAGCAAAATCAACTTTTTTAAAGTTTTAACCCTATTCTAAAATTGCGTTCTCTTCAAAAACACTGCAGAACACCATTATGAATGTCCCTGATCTGTGATGTCATAGAGAGATGTTTTACACTGCAGCACCAGCACATCAGGCAAATTTCCTTTTGAGTCAGATAGAGCTCTAACCCAATTCCTGATGTGGGAAACACATCACACGTGTGCTTTACTACACTTTTTTGATTGGTTCTGGTGCAATTACAAAGTGGGGGTACTCAGGAGCATGTTTGAAGGAAGAAAACATCACAAAAATGCACTATATTTGTCCTTTACCTCTGACACATACATGAGGAGTCTCTTTAAAGTTGAGATGAATTTTGGATAAAAGCCATTCATTTTACACAGGCCAAACTAAAGAAAATATGCATTATTTAGATAGCTATATCTTTCAGGAAAAGGCCTTAAATGAACTATGTGGTATTTTATCTTCCCAAATTGTCTTAATTTTGAGGTGTTTACAAAACTTAATTTAATTTTTATATCTTATTTATTTTGTGACACAAATGTTATTTTTATAATTTAGATTTCAATGCAAAGATCTTGAACCCTGCCGAACTGATTTTTGTATTCAGTTTAATATTTATTTCAAAATGATGGATTGCAAAATTTAAAATATTTTGTTTACAATATTACAGGCACTTGTTTTACAATTGTTTTACACCTTGATGCTTCATTACCATTGTAAGTGTGCCATCTCTGCCATTTGGCAATAAATGTTTACATAAACTGTATTATACTTTTTTCTTTCTTTTCCGACAGTTTTAATAGTTTAAAAATGAATGTATAACTTAATTTTATAGAGTTTAAAAAATTGTGTTGAGGAACATTATCAGCAAATCACTTTTCCCACCCATAAAACAAATACATTACCACAGCCACCTCTTAAGTAATCATTAGAGATGTTGGATATAAAAGATTTAGGTTTGAGAGTTGTCACATAAACTGCAGACTGACTTTACCTGTGAGAATGGTATGTTCATTTCAGTTTTTACATTTACTGCAGATGACATTAGCTGGTAAAGTTTTGTTTACACTATTAATAATTTAAAAATATAATATAGCTACTTGCAGATACAATTGCTTGTTTGGTGTACTCTAAGTTATAATGTAAATAGATTATTTTATTTATTTAGCAAATAAGGTTGACATTGTATTATTCAATTATGTTTTACTAGTGCGACAGTATATTATTACTTTTCTTTTTTTTAGGCATCAGTTCGAATTCTACTTTGTTTGCTGGGACTAGTAGTCCTAAGTAACTCCAAATGTATCTCTGAAGAGCAAAATACCTGGGATGACAAAGCACTGACAGGTAAGAAGAGCCTTTTAGGACAAATACTAGAGACTTAACTTGATGATATATTTTTAACTGTAAAAATATCACTAGTCTACATGTATTATTATTATGTTATGTTATTCTGTGATGAAGTGTCTGCTACTGTTTCTTCTTTAGGGCTGCACAATAAAAAATAAATATATATATATATTTTATTAGTATTGTAATTGCATATAGATTTGTGATTTCTGTTTTAATCACAGAATAATGTTCAAAGTTAAATTTTAAAACCGTTTAAATGAACTGACAAAACAAGTAATTATTTCTATGAACTGACAAACAAAAAATCACCTGCTTTGGGACGTTTGCTTGTCTAATCTTCAGAATAAAAATTTTTGTAGTTAGAAAATTGCATAATATTTTGTGAAGAAATTATATTTAAAACAAAAATGTATCCTTGGGTAATTGCGCCCGTAAAATTGCGAGATCGACTACATTTAGATTAATTGTGCAACGTGATCAGAAACGTCAGAGTGCATTTTTAAATGCTTTATTCTGTGTTTGACAAAGTGTGACTCACCTATAGAAACCCCACCCTTGACACATGATTTTAAAGTTCAATGTAATCTCTTTATCGACCTTATTGACTTTTGGTTCAGGGTGTGTGGATGAAGATGGAGCGGAGCACGAGTTTGGTTCTGAGTGGGTGAAAGACTGCATGGACTGCTCCTGCACCAAAGAAGGTCTGACCTGCTGCAGCAAGTAAGACCTTCAAGTGAAGCTTAACACAAAATCAGTTTATGGCTGTCAAACTGAGTTTTTGGGGTTATTTTATGACCATTTTAGTGCAAACTGGGCAAAAGTGTGTATTAACCACGCAGAATTGTGTGCTGTTAAACCAATCACACTCTCAGCTCCTCCTTTCATGATCTTATAATGCTTTTCCAGCAGCTGACTTTGTTTAAAATGTCTTTGTAGGTGGAGCTTAGGGGGTTAGCTTTTGTTTTACTCCAAAACCATGGCATTTTAAAAGATCTGCTGTGTTGTCTTTTTTTCTGTGTATTCAGTCTTATTCTTTCACACATAGATCAGTCTATATTTTTTTTATTGTAAAGCACAAAAACAATTTAAAAATACAAATAGGTCTACTGACCATGTGTTCAAAACTGTAAACTTTTATGTGGTTACATAAAAATTTTGAAACCTACATCTTTTACTGAGAATCAGATTTTTTGAGTGATCACAAAAATATAAAAGTGGATGGTGATAATACTGTAATAACAAGGTTACAAATTCAGAAAAGTGGATTTTACACAACACATCCGCTTTAAAGCTTCAGTTGTGATAATATATCTCTTTCACTTTACTCAGACTACCTGACGAGAACGTGGAAATCCCTGAAGATTGTGAGCTGGTTTTGGACAAAGAAGACTGCTCTGCCAAAGTAGTTCTCAAGTCTGACAAAACTACAGAGTGCACGCCACTATAATTAAATGTTGACTGTGTACAGTGTTGGACAGCAACTAAAGTACATATGTGTCAAAAATATGTATTCAAAATGTTGTGTAACTCTGAGACAACTCTTTACTCTTTAATTTAAAAGTATTCAGACTACAGTTTTCTCAAATCATACCATAATTTACATTAAATCATAAAATTTAAGAAAAAAATGAAAGCTTTTGTGTTCAGTTCATGTGCAATTTTTTCACTGAAATAAATTATAAATAAATGCATAACAAACAAAGAGTTGTTTATATAATTGTTCATATACAATGCAATGGACAGTTTCTAAATATTCAAAATATTCAAATGGGGCAATATAATCGCATTTTACCAGTTACCATATATTTTAATAGATAGGCTTGTTCTGTCCTATTCTGTAACTACATTTTCAATGTACTTTTCCTCTCGTTGTTTGTAAGTTATTCAAACAAAGTCTTTATATGCTGAATCTGATGTGCCTTGAGCTATTAACAAAAAAAATGTAATTGACTAACTGACAACTTGATTAATGATTGTTTTGATATCTTTTCACCTGCATCTGACCACAGCCTAAGCTTAAGGGCTAGTCAGAGTGAAACTAATGGACACAATAGGCACGACAAATGATTTCCATCCTTGCCGTTTCTCCATCACATAATCCATAACATTTTGACAGCCTATCACTGATGCAGTTGCACAAGTCCATCACTACGTGGCAGTAGTGTGGAGCTCCAGCAGCCTATAGTCTCTGGTGTAAGTGCTGCCTCTCTCAGACGCTCAGATTGTGAAGATGCGCACTTCTAGACCAACTCCTTTCCGCGCACAGTCTCACACCTGTTTGGAGCAGCTCTTTCTTTGTCAGCCTGGCATTCAACCACTCTGCCAATCAAAAAGGTATGTGCCAAACTATGCATGCAATGTATGTGTTGTTCTTTTATAACATTTATAGAAACAACTAAAGAGAAGATTAATGAAAACACACATTACTATGCTATTTTATATACACTATTTGCATAAACTAATATTATTTTAGTTGTTTTGAGTGCCATATAAAGAAATAACAAGACGGTTACTGTCTTTGTCCTTGAAAAGCAACATGTAAGAAACCAAAAAGCCCAGAGGCAAATAATGAGGCAGGGTTTGTTATTTCAGGTGGAAAGCCTGTCAATGTTCTTGCTTTTTAGGGGAGCTTGACTGAGACAGCAAGAGTAGGGACCGTTTAATGTTTTCTCAGTGTGGTCCCAATTAAGGAGTATGTATGTAGGAGTATGTATGTGGGAAAAGGCTGCTTTCTTGTTATGGGTGAAAAGCCGCCTGAGGTAATGATGCCTGGATTTGACTGTAGCGGCTTAGAACGGAAACTGTAATTACTTGTATTTTTAATTCAAAGACACTGGCATTTATTTTTCTGTGGATGTTTACATTGGGAAACTTTTCATTAGGTAACAAATTGACACTTTTGTAACCTTTAACCTTTTGTAACAACATTGAACCCACAAATCAATATATATCATTTATTGCTTTGTTATTTTGTGTTTCATTTTTCAAAGTCACAATTTGTAACAAAGCAACACTATAAAACTAGTGGTTCCACATTTACCTTTTCTACAAATGAAAAGTAGATGCAAATAGCACTGGAAAATAATTTAATTTTGTGCTAAAGGTGAATTAATTCAGATAAAAAAGACGGATGTGAATGAAAAATGAAAATGGATGTGAATCACTGTGCCATTTTGCTGGTAAAAGTACACTTCTGTAGTCTTTTGATGTGAAAAAGCCTTTTCTGAAGCAGAGTTTGATGGGCAGGGCTGTGCCAGGTCACCATGCTCTTCAGGCTGCAAAGATGCTTCTCTACACCACAGAGGGATTTGTCTTTCTGCTGTCAAATAGACTTAAACTTACAAGACATTCTTCATAAAAGCAGCTGCTCCAGTAGCGGTTTGTTACTTCTAGTTAGAGGTGACATAATGTATTTCTTCACGAACAACGGATAATCGATCCTGTGCCACCCTGCCTGAAGCTCACTCACACACTGCCAAAGTAGATTAGTAATGATGCACCATGAAGTGACTGATAGCTAAGTGTATGTGCCTTTAATGGGAAATGACAAGCCCGTTTTGTCTGCCTGTCACAGCACACGGCGGCTGTTTCTACAATCCATTTTTAGGATTCTGACAATGTCATGCCCTTTTCACTTTGCTGCACACTTTATTGTGGTGTTCAACAAATTGAAGTCTATAGGCTCACATGCATGTGTGCAATAATTTTGTTGTCATAGCGCTTCCATAACAGCCGAGACCATGGGTGTTCATTAGCCATGATTGTCTGGATGATGCTTTTACATGCACTCTTATGTTCTGACCCTCGTTCTGTTTAATGACCCCAGGTACTTGGGGAAGAGCACTTTAACAAAACAGAAAAGGATCTGAATTCATTTGAATTAATTACGCACAGTTTGAGAAGCAGCTTAAAAGTAAATACAAAGAGCATATACACAACAAAGCAAGGCATATAGAGCTTCCACTTTAAATGAAAGACGAGCATTACAAAATACAACTCATTAAGAACAATTATTTATGCAAATTATATAATCAATCTGTTGATTAAGCAAGCTGCAGCTGCAAACCTAAATAGAGCTATTTAATAATGTATCTATGTAATTAAGCTGATATTTGTGCCTAACATTGCAAAACGTTAGGCACAAAAAGAAAAAAATTGCAAACTTGATTGAGTTAGAATAAATAAGTACCCCGCAGTTTAAGCCTGGTGTGACTGAGAAGGAGGTGTATTTCAATTAGCTTTGTATTTTTGCACTTGATATTTTTGATACATTTATTCAAATAATGTACTGTAAGTTAATTGTTTAGTATGTATTAATGTATGTACTGCAAGATTTTGGCCTTTCACGTGATAATTAGTAATGAGAGAATGACATACAGTAGTTAATAAATGTTACCTGAATCAGCTGGCTGTTGTACTCACATTTTCAGTTATATTTAGCTTTTAGAGACCTAAAGGTGAGAAACCAAGACAAGAATTAGGCTTAAGAAAAGTTGAGTTGATTCCTGAATGATGACAAAAAGGTTAATCTTAAAGCTCAGGTTAGAATGTTCTACAATAGACAAAAAAGCAGTATTCAATCCTCAAGAATGGCTCTTAAGTACAGCTTTGTAATTGTAGTCATCGCTTTCGATTACCAAGAGAACTAAAAAAGCAATATACAAAAGTACAAAATTTTTCTGTGTATTTTTAAAAATCTTTTTTGCTTCCTACTCAGATATTTGAGTGTGTGGCGATGGACAGTTTGATTGTGGAGGCTGGAGGCTCTGAGGTCCTGATGAAATGTCCTTGAGTGGCGACACAACGCAGTCTTCGCTGTCAGCGCCTGCTCAGCTTGTGCCCTTAAACAGCAACGCCTCTCCTCACTCCCTTTCATGGGCTCGACCCAGCCACCCGGCGCCACTGCTACGGGAGGGGTGGCCAAAGAATGACACACGCCTCCTGGCTAACCTCTCTCTCCTCGGCCACCACGATGACTGCCATATGTCCCCCGTCCTCACTGCATCCCTCGTGGTGTGGTACAGCGTCACTATGGTGCTGGGGCTGGTGGGGAACATTGGCCTCATTTGCATCATCTCACGTTGTAGGGAAAAAGCCAATGTCACCAGTATTTTCATCTGCAATCTGTCATTCTCTGACATTCTGGTGTGCGTCTTCTGCCTCCCATTCACTGTCATATACACAATCATGGACCACTGGGTGTTTGGAGAGCTCATGTGTCGCCTAGTACCGTTTATCCAGTGTGTATCTGTGACTGTGTCTGTGCTGTCTTTAGTGTTCATTGCTTTAGAAAGACATCAACTCATCATTAACCCATCTGGATGGAAGCCCAGTATTCCCCAGGCCTACATAGCAGTCATTCTCATTTGGATTTGGCCTGCTGTACATCTTCACCTTTTTTGGCCTTTCAGTTACTCAGCAATGAACCTTACACTAATGTACCCATGTCAAAATCCTCACTCAGTGCTAGAGTTTCAGCTGAAGCTTATAATGCTTCTTTTAGCTACACAAACACATCTGCACAGTTGAATTCATTCCGCAGCCTCTTTTCTTATGCTCCCCCTGCTCCACACATGGAGGCCTGTATGGAGCACTGGCCATCCCCAAAACAGAGGCTGGCTTATACCACGTGGCTATTGGTGTTTCAGTACTGTGGCCCTCTTTTGTTGGTGCTACTCTGCTACGTTCGAGTGTTTGTGCGCCTGAAACATCGTAAAGACATGCTGGACCGAGTGAGGACACCTGAGAGTCAGAGGGTTACCCATAGTCGCAGAATTAACATAATGTTGGTTGCACTCATCACTGCCTTTGCTCTGTGCTGGCTGCCACTCACCGTCTTCAATGTGCTCTCAGACTGGAAACAGGAGGTTCTGCCTGTGTGTCATCACAACCTGTTGTTCTCTCTCTGCCATCTGCTGGCTATGTCCTCCACCTGCATCAACCCAATCATTTATGGTTTTCTCAACTCCAACTTCAGGCAGGAGGTGAGAGATGTGATCCTGCACTGCCGCTGGAGACTGCAGAGGAGTCAGAGCATTACCCCATGTCAACAGTGCAGATGGAAATGTCCCGCACCTCTGTGCCTCAGAATTGCAGAAGCAACTCAATTTAATTGTGTCAAAATATAGGTTATACAAATGTTTCACTACTATAATTTATCTGTCTCAGTCTGTGTTAGGTGTGTTTTCTACAAAAAGTGCTTTGTTGTAACATTTTTTTAATGATTGTACCTTGAAGACATAGTACATTTGAAAACAAACAAACAAAAAAAACTCTAAATATTATTATAATTATACTTAAATTACAGTCTGTATTTATTGGTTGGTGATATTTCAAACCTGTGTATGGCAGCTTTTGTGTTGTAAATGTAAAACTATATACTTGCTTTTGTAACATTTTTAAAATTATGCTGTGAGACAATGTTCCAATAAAATAAAGCATGTTTGGTGAATTTTTAAGATAACTGAGTTACTCATCTAATTTGAACAAATCAAACAAATCCCTTACTTATGCTTATAGAAAGAACACATGTATAATAGTACCTTTTTACGTGACACATATAGGACTATATTATATCAATTATGTATTTTACTAAGCTAAGTTTAAATAAAAAAAAACACTGTACACGTGCTTGCTAAAATGACATGGATCATGGAACTTTACCCACCTTGAGTTGTTCTTTTCCTGGGAGTGAGAGACAAGATTACTTTTTGTAGATTATTTAATTAAATTCTTTACTAGAAATATGTAAATTAAATATTTATGGCTTCTCTTGAGCGACCGTGTAGTGACCACTGTAGTGACCATGGTAGTGACGCACAGACGTACGCATCACGCACGCAGCCTCTTCCCAGAATGCATCGCGTTACAAACTGCAAGCGCGAAAGATGCGAGACATTTGCCCAAAGCAACAAACCAAATATCCACAACAGTAAGAGCATGTCATTTCTAACAATTCTTTGTATTTGATTTTAAAGTGTTATGTTTACCTGTTGTGTGTACTTGCATGCGTAGCTTTGGTAAAACTGACATTTAGGGAAGTTGGAGTTAGCTACTGTTGTTCTCATGGTAGCTAGCATGTTTGTTTATCACCACTAACCACAAGGCAAAGTGTTTAACTAGGTTAGGTCATCTTGCCACATGTGACTGCTGCACTGATTTACGATTTTAAAAGTAAGTTATTGTCAGAAGCCAGTAGTTTCTGATCTGATGAAGTCACAGTAGGTTAACTTGACGTGGCGTTAACGTTAAAGGACACTTGTAAACGTATCCTAATGAGTGTCTGCTGCTAACCTTAACGATTTAACAATTTACCCAATCTCTCCAGTAAAATCTTCTCTATTGTTTATAGATGTTTAATCCTGCATTTGTCATTCATTGTGTAGTCTGCAGGAATGAAAATGCTTTCACTTACCCCCCCTGCCTCCACCCACTGCTCTGTTCGATTATTCATACTCCAGATCATACATTCATGGGTAAAAATGTCACCTGTTTCGAAATACTATGACAAAAACTTATGAAACTAATGAAATACTTCAAAATGCAAAGTAATCACGTGTGTATGTTATAATGTTGTACTAGTAGTAGTATTACAATATAGTTCCAACCTAGACACAGCACAAAACAATAACCTGATATTCATCATAGTAAAAATTAGGGCTGTAGTTCTTTAGTCGTTTAGTCGATTAATCGGTTGATAGAGTCTCGGTCGACCAAACTTTTATTAGTAGACAAATGTTTTTATTTAGATTGTAAGGGTTGTATTCAATAGCAGCAATTATTTTAAACACAAGGTTTAATATTCGTTTTCTGTATAAACTACGTATTATTATTAGTCTTTTGAGAAAAGTTTCTTGTAAAGTTGTTACAATACTAACATTTCAAACTCGATTTTGATATTAAGGAATACACTTGATTCTCGAAAGTCAGATTTTTATACAATAGACTGACATTTTCAACTCAAAATGGAAGTAAAGATCAAACATTTTACTTTCAAACAAGTTTTGGTGAAACTCAAGATTATTTTTAAACTTTTCAGAAAATTTTACTTTTTTATTTACAGAAAATATCAAATTTGGTTCAAATTTTTGTCCCGTTAATGTTATCTGTATTTCAGTAAGTATCTAGTTTCGATCCCAGTTTTAACATTTATTTGCAATATTTTTGTCAACCCTACTTTTTAGCTTCAGAGCCTTTTCCACGACCCCTTTTTAGTCGATTAATCGGTCGATAGAACATGTCTTTAGTCGACAGCCCTAGTAAAAATAAATTACTGTTTCTTGTTGAAATTATGACATGAGTTCTCAGATTTCTTTCCGTCTGTGTCTATAGTTAACTGTACCTCAGACGGCCTGTAATGGCCACCACCAGCAACGTATCTTCAGTTCTTAAAGGTAACATATTAACATGTAATATTGGGTTTTTCTTGGATTATACTTTTATAGTAAGCTCTGACTTGATATGTGCAGATGTCGTTGCTTATGTGGACGTGTGGTCATCAGACAAAACTGCTAATTATTCAAAGCCTTTTGTTCAACAACTGGAAGAAATGGGAGCTCAGGTATGTCATGCATCTAATATTTCAATCATAAATGGTCTTTTTTGTCACTCTTGCTTAAGCAAGTAACTTTTGCAGGTGACTAAAAGATTCAACAAACAGGTGACTCATGTAATTTTTAGCAATGGCCATCCTGCAACTTGGAGGAAAGCTAAGCAGAGTAATGTGAAACTGGTCTCAGTTTTGTGGGTGGGCAGGTACAAGCAAGAGGAGTTTTAATTTTATATATATTTTTAATAATGTACAATATTGCAAGCTTACATTTTCTGTATTTCTTTTTTCAGTTGTTATGATGAGGCAGCGCAAGTCAACGAAGATCTATTTCCAGCAATAAATGAAACCAATTCAGTATTAAAACATAAAAAAGTGAGTTGAGCTGCACCCTAGGAGTAGGGCTGGGTATTGCCAAGAGCCTTCCGATACAATACGTATCCCGATACAGAGGTCACGATACGATACGTATCATGATACACGTATATGCAGATATAATTTCCTTAATATGTCACCTATCAAGTGTCAAATGCAGAGGAATTGTATTTTTTAACTACTCTTTATGTTAGACACAAGTATCTTACAAATAAGCCATTGTTCAGCTCAATAGATTCAGCCTTAAAGCTGCAGTCCAGCTTGTCACGATATATCCCCGTATCGATACATTGAGTACAGCCCTACCTAGGAGTAATTAAAATGTATTCATAGAAAAGTCGTGAAGCAGGACATCAAAACTATGCTTTGTGTTTTAGCATCGATGTATGCTGCCCAAAGATATGCCTGAAAAAAACCCAGGCAATGACAAGCGCATGCGGAACAAACTAGACAAAATGATGAAGGACATCACTCCTGTAAAGCCTCTGGGTGAGCATTTGCCCTCAATACTAAAAGGTTCCTCATAAACTATTACTTTATTTTATTTACTGTTATTTTTTAATTATTTTGTTTTGTAGTTACAGACTTTTCACCAATTATAATTGATGAGGAGACTGGAATCATTTACAGTCCTGGTTTAAAAAGGTCTGATTACATGGCCCGCCGCTTAAAGGATATGAAAGAAAAACATGAAAAGATATTTTCTCCAGCAGGTAAATGTGGCTAAAACGATTTTTAAAATTGGCTCCAACACATAGTGGTACATTTCAAATTTTAGCTTTCTCTGAGAAACTCACTCACTCCATTTAAGCCAGTCAGATACTGGCCGGCGGCATGGTGGCAGAGCGGATAGCGCTCTCGCCTCACAGCAAGAAGGTCGCGGGTTCGATTCCCGCACGGGCCCGGACCTTTCTGTGTGGAGTTTGCATGTTTCTCCCCGTGTCTGGGTGGGTTTTCTCCGGGCACTCCGGTTTCCCCCACCAACCAATAACATGCATGTTATCCTCCAGCTACGGTAGTCCTGACCAAGCCTAGCAACAACACCTGGAGATGGGTCCCGAGCGCTGCACTGCGGCGATCACTGCTCCTGAGGAGATGCTCCAGAGGCATTGAAGGATGGGTCAAATGCAGAGGACAAATTTCCCTACGGGGACAATAAAGAGTACTTAACCTTAACCTTAACCTTACAGCTTAAATTCACATCAAACAAAGAAAAGGAAGCTTATTATTATCATTTATTTTTTTTACATATAGCCATTTTTATTAAGTAGTTTTATCTAAAGCTGCAACAATTAATCAACTGACTGTGACTAGTCAATATTAAATAAAAAAATATATTATTTTTTTACAAAACAAACTACAGGCACAACTTAAACAAACTCTAAAACACAATTGACCCAAAGATAGATTTATTTACGAATAGATCATGGCTGCTGTGTAATACACACAGTAATACATTTAGATTTATATTTTTGAATGCAAAATTGTAGGTTTGGAAACTAGAGTAATGCGCCACATTTTTCTTTATAGATGACCCATCTGACGAAGACTCTAGTCCCTCTGTGGCTGAAACGGCATCTGCAGCGGAATCTCCTGCTAAAGAAGAGGGAACGTCACTGCCAAATATTAAAGATAGTCCTCGTGAATGCTCAAGGAGAGAGACAGCAGAACAACCCTGGATGTCACCATTCAGTCAGGCGTTATTGAAAAAATCTATAAGTTCTGTGAAGTGTCCAAGCTTTGAGGTAGATGAAGAAAAAGACAAGAAAAAGCAGACGAGATCAAGAAGGGCATCCGACAGGATATCAATTAAAAGAAACCGTACAGAGCCAATTAAAACGATTCTCTTTACTGATTCTCCTGACACGCCGGGCACATCTGACAGCAAAAGGTCTAGTAAGAAAACCACCAGGAAGTCTATAACCAAGTCTTCTAAGTCAGCTTCAGAAGAACTTGAACTTTCAAGCAGCAAAAATGCAAGCAGAGAGGAACATGAACTGACAAAGGAAGACAAATCCTGCACAGAAACAAAAACAACGGTACATGAAAATGTGAATTATACTGATAGTATTTCTACTGCTGCTGCTACTGGTTGCTCAATTAAAACTACCTCCCCAAAACCAGCTGACTCAAAACTGACCTCCATTTTCTCTGCCTTGGTGCGACCTCCCAGTTTACCCTGTGAATCACGCAAAATTGTGTCTTGTTCCACTGATGGAGATGATGACGTGTTTGAGGACTATTTCTCTCCTGCTAACCTCAAGCAGAAACCAAAAAAGGCACTTTCTTCTGGACTATCTACAAAAACTATTCAACTTCCCTTTGAACTGAACTCTGACACCAAGAAGAAGACAACTAGAAAAAGTCAGAGTGCTGTGAATAAAACAAACTTAGGAAAAAAGAACAAATCAGAACAGAGCTTATCACATTTAAAAGACGTTGATAGAAAAGACAGTTCGGAAAAGCTGGAAAATTTGCTCTCTGACCTTGCTGGTTCTAGTGATGATACTTTAAAACAATTGACTAAAAAAAGAAGACAAAGTGCGTTGCCCTTCACCAGCATCTATGCACCTTCAACCTCACAGCACAGGCGAGTGTCACTGCCTGTCGAGCCAATGAAATCAGAGGAGACTGACACTGCTTTGGAGCCACGCAGAAAACCTGACAGCAGTCTTCAGAGTGACTCTGTGACAAGTGAGTAAAGGGCCACAGATCAGCAGCATACAGACTTTGGACTATGATGTAAGGGAATGTGATTTATGCAATCTAATCAAGATCTTTTATACATGCTTAAACATGTACCTCAGCAAAGTCAGTTTTAGATGATGTGAACTGGTGACCAATGCTGATCACTCAGTTATTAATTTTATTCATTGCCATACAGTGCTTTTAATGAATTTATTATTGATTTTGACTATTTCTATTAAAAGATATATCCAATAAAGTATGAATGTTTGTTTGCTTTAGTTGTTTAGACTATAAACAGTAATTATTTGAAACACTGCAGGTGTTGAGGTCGGCAGAGTCACATGATGCAACATGCAATTGCGACTCCCTCTGACAGCTGCACTGTTGATTTGTTTTGTTTTTAAATTAAGGCAGAGGAAATGAGGATGCAGTTGCCAGCGAGTTAACTCAGACTGAAGAAGGATCAAGTCTCCAGACGATGGTCCACACTACAAAGGTACATCTCTGGACTCACTTTGACACTTCTGTTGCTTATGTAGCTAACATTTTTTTTATATTTGTAAGAAAAACTGAACTGTAACCTCAATCTAATATAGCTGACACAGTAGTTTGATTTTCGAGAACAGGAAGATTTTGTTAACGTAGGGATGTGAAAAAAAGAAGCGGACAGAAATTTAAAAAAGAAGTAACACATTCATAAAATAAGTGCTCATTCTTACCTGTGTAAAAATAAAGTCATATACATTTGTTAAAGGTGGGAAATGTAAAGTTGCTAATGAATTTTAATACTATTTTATATATTATATTAACAGAGTTATAAAGTGGCTGTAAAAACATGATGATACATGATTTATTCTATAGAGCAAATTTTAAAAGTTTTTTTTTTTTTTTTTTTTTTTCGCACATTACTGATGCACTGTTAAAATATAATCTCTGAATGTCCAAATAACACAATAACATTTTTGTCAATATTCCTCAAAGCCAATCTTTGTGTGTTTGCCGATTTTATACTTCACAATAATTGATTTGCTTAATTAAATGGTTGTAATGTAACAACCTCTGCTTATGTCAAACATTTCTATTTGATGAAGCTGTTTGACGCATCCAAACAAGTGGTTCTTTCTAGTCCAGAAGGTTTCCTGTGTTTTGAGTCTGATGTAATGTACCACTTCCTTTCCTCTGAAATGCACCTGGGGCGCACGTCTGTGACCTCAACACCAGGAGCCTGGATGCAACAATATTTCATCACAGTCTGCCAGGGTTTGACATTAAACCCCTAATTTCACAAGTTTTGCTTTTGTGCCATTGTGTGAAGAGCCCAAGCTTTCTATAAAGTTGGCAAAAATCCCGGTTAAACATATGGCTGTTTAAAGGTTGTGCCAATTAGAGTGTGCCGCTGTGGAAAGCTGTGTTGTGCTTGTGGATTGTTTTGGCAGCGTTCTGTGAGCACTGGGCCTTAACCTCTGACTTCCAGCTGCTGCAGCAGATATGAACGTGTGGCAGGAAACAGAGCAACGGCCTGTTTACCGATGCTGCTCAGCTGTTTTGCTGCCGGGGATACGACAAAACATAGCTTCTGTGCTTTAACTACAAACTAGACTTGGCAAATATCAATGTTTTTCACTAAAGAGTCCCTCACTTAGCTGCATTTTTTTTTTTTTTCAAAAGCATCAATAATCAGATACTAATTGATACAATACTGTATCGAAAGTAGATTCTACTATTATTACAATAATAAATGAACTCAAATCTTTCCTGCATATTTTACAAGTTGACTATCATGGCATTGGTACTACGACTAAGTCATCAATCAATGAACATCTGAAAGTGTTTTATTTTAAATTTAATGACAAGATCATGGCAGATGTTGCTTACCTGCTTTATTGTGTCTGTTAAGGCGGAGCGGACGCTGGTCATGACGAGTATGCCCACAGAGTAAGTCGACTCTTAATCATCCTTTAATCTGCATTCCACTCATCCAATACATTTTGTATTTTTTCTTCTTATGCATTTCTTTTGTTTAAATTGTCTTGTATACAATTATTATACTAGTTGAATATAACCAAATATGATTTCAGTTAAGTATGTTAGAAAGGTCTTGGCAAAGTAAAAGCACTTGGATACAAAAGCACCCACTCACAACAGTGGATACTGCATTATGTTTTGTTTATTTATCAGGGAATTATCAGGATCATATTTTTGATACTCACAAAATGTTTGACCTAAAAATATTTTTGTTAACAGAAATGCTTGCATACTTACATTATACAACTGACTTTTTGTGAACCTCAAATACAACTTTAAGGAAGTATTTTCTCATGCTTTGTAAAGAAGAAGAAACAAACTAACTGATTTCTATGGTGGAAAGTCAAAATTCTTACTTTGTTTTTTTAACAGTAAGCAGAGCACGGTGGTTCAGGTGGTCAAGGCACTGGGTGGATTCACTCTTGTGGATGAAGTCTGTGCGAGTACGACTCATGTGGTGTCGGGCGGTCATCGGAGGACCTTGAATATCCTCTTGGGCATCGCTCGAGGCTGCTGGATTCTGTCCTTTGAGTGGGTATGTCATTAAACAAAATGTGCAGATTCAAGGCCACATATGATGGTTTTTTTTTTTTTTTTTTTTTTTGCTCATACTGTATTTTCTCGGACAATCAGATTCTTTGGAGCTTGGAGAAAAGGCAGTGGATTCCAGAGGAGCCGTACGAACTTTCAGACCAATTTCCTGCAGCACAGGTTTGAAAAACTGCATTTCCAACACCAAACAGCAAAAGGCAATAATCACACGATGTCTGGTAGTATTGAGTAGTGTTTCTCAAACTGTGCTACACACGCTTCTTCTAGTGCTATGCAGACACCTCTTAAGTTCTAGTATGTTCTTCATTTAGAGTACAATTTTAGCTCCCATTTTGCTTTCTTTCCCAAAACGTTTTTTGTGGAAGAATAACTACTTGCTGTCTAAATCTTATTTTTAAGCATTTTTACACTTAAAGAAAGAGCCACATGAATCACTGTATGCCTCTTTAGAATAAGGGTGAATTAGCTGTTTAGGGATACCCCTGCTTCACCTTTGTGCCCGAAAAACATTTTCTAAAGAATTACCAGTGGCCCAAATATCCATGCAAAACTCGTGATGTGCCACAAGGTTTGTGACCGTGAGGGCTGACTTTGAAGATTTTAAATACATATGTTCCTATTCCATTGTTTTGACTTTAAAACTACTGTGGTAATGGTGTATTCGTATTTGAAAAGTGGTCTATCTTTACTTTGGACCTGACGTAGTCCTGTTATAGACTCATTTTAACTCTGGCTGTAAAAACCTAATTCTTTTTTTCTGATGGTATCACTGACGAGCTCTAACATTCAAGGCTAATAGAGATTTCCTGTTTCTACGGCATTTGTGTAGATTTAATTTATTAATGAATCCTGTCTTTTTAATAATTGCTCAGACATGTCAGAGAAATACCTTTAAGAGACCAGTGGGAAAAAAAGACAATCATGTGGAAGACACAACATTTTATTAAGGATTATCTAGACTTACTCTGCAAACCAATTACCATATACAATATTTATAAATAATATAAACATGTTCTACAAAAGTATTTTACACTCTTAAATAATTTAGTTTCCTGTAAAATATCAATCAGTAGTAACTTTAGGCCTTCTCTGTACCATTTTCCACATCCAAGCAGCAAATTCATTCTTTTGTCTATATTCTAGTGGACTCATTAATATATTTGGTTGTATATAGAAAACACTCTTTAGTTGTACATTAAAGTTCACAATTACTGCTGCGGTCACTGAGCTTTGTTTGCTTGTATGACATGAATGTCCTTAATCCTCTGTTTTTGGGTTGGTTTTGGTCTGTCTCGGTGTCAAAGAGAGCTGGAGAAGTCCACTGGTCTGATCATCATAGCTGTGCTTTTCAGTGAGTAACCAGACCCTTTCCAGTAGTACCATTTGATTCCATTGAAGCGGTTGGAGTTTTGGCCCTGCTGGTAGTACATCCCATTCAGATTGGAAGGACCACAGGCGTCAAACCACCAACCTAAAAGAGTGAAAATGATGCAGAAAAATTACAATGCACACAGTCAAATTACATTCCGTTTTCCCTCATTTATGTCTGTTTTCTCTGCTGTTTTTCGTTCTGCTTGTGGCCAAAAGTCCAAGTTTAAGTAAAATTATGATTTAAATTATTGGAATGCAATTAATTCAATTTCATTTATGATTATTGCAGTAATCGTTTACAAAAATGTTTAATTTTTGTGAGTTTGTAACTTAGCGCTCAGATATTTCCTTGAGATGTAAAAGGAGATCCAAGACCTGTTTCTTTACAACGGTCTATTTTTATAAGATATCTTTCCCATTTCGTTTGATTTCTTCACTCTCTGCATTTAAGGAGGGCCAATGCTCTGCACTCTTTCTAAGCAAATAATAGTTTGAATATTTGTGATTTCAATTATTCTCAAATAATCGTGATTATTATTTTCATCTTAATCGAGCTGCCCTTAATTTATTCCAATTCTACCCCTAATACATGGCTGGACTATATTTTTAATTGCGTTATGAGAAATATCTTTATATCGATCATTTGTTTGTGTATTTCACTGAAATATTTACTAATCAAGCGGCAACGTCCTTGCTTTTTTAGAGAAAGGAAGCTTAATTTATTGCACGCTGTGGTTGACCAAAGAAATACTGTGTTAAATGTCTTTGGTTTTTTAAAAAACAACCAATCAATTAAGGCATGTATTGCAAAATTGTGATCTTATTATATCCTGAGGCATATTGAGAATAATTATTACAATGTACAAAAGAGAGAAAAACGTTTACAAAAAGCATGCTATTTGCTGGGCTTAGTCTTAGAATGTGGCACGACAGTTGGCAGCAGAATGAGTTCCAGGGGAATACAGGGGGAGGCTTCACCCTCAGGGGCAGAGCAAGAGCTGCGTTCCCAGCCTCTTAATGTCAGCTATTGTTGGATCTGAATTCCCAAAGTCGGAAGGTGATTAACTTAATTCTCACTGCGCTCCATGACCAAAAGCCCTTTTAATACCTTTGAGAATATTTCGGGCACTTAGGTGAGACAGTGGCAGCTTCTGGGCATAATTGATGGTGTAATGTGTTTTCCTCATGCCCTGATCGTAGTGTTTCTTACCTCCTGTTGTAAGTTGGGAACATTTGCAAACACACTTGTCGTTGTCCGCGTCCTTTGTGCTGAACTCACTTCCTGGCTGCCCGATGCTGCTGATTTTCCCTGCGGTTCCACTGTAGCCTTTAAGGTGTATCCTGTATTGTAACCCAGAGACAGCATGAGAACCTGGTCGTCATCACAAAGGCTAAACATCAAGTTTTTTTCTTGATTACTTTTTCATTCAGTCATTTAATTTAATGCAGTTTGTGGAGTATAATTGTCTAGCTGTTAAGGAAGGGACAAGATTCCCTGCCACAAAGATCTTCCTAGACAAAATTCCTACAACATTTTGCACACATGGTGAAATTGATCTAAAAATGGGGCAATTCTGGTGAAGTGCCCTTCATTTTTGAAGTCGTAGTTCTGAAAACCTGTGCTACAATGACAGCAAAAAATGAAAAATTGTCAGACTAAAATTGTGGAGCAGCTTTGAATTGCACAATTTATTTTACATTCTGTCAAAAACCTGTCTAGTTTTGTGAAAATTGTATCCACAAAGCTGTTTTTTTTTATCTTTTTGAGTGCAGAATGTCTTTTTATCTCTGAAAACCTAATATTTAGAACTAGATCGCTCATTTGAAGTCTTTTTATAGAATCACAATTGTGTTTGGAAAAGCTATGTAACATTTTTCTTTGTATGCACGCTTTATTAATAAGACTCCAGGTTATTTTTAGACTATTGGGGCTGCCTTATTCATGTGCTTTAAAGGGAACACGCAATTACACTACACTGACTGACTGCATTGATATTCACTGGAATACAGACTTTTGCGTTGTTTTGTTTATTTGGGTTTATTATGTGCTTATCTGTGAGTTTTTGAATTAGTTATCTGTGACCTAAACAAGATGTATTTCAAAGACTTCAGTTGTTTTGCTTGTGCAAGAACTTTTACAAAAACAATGTGTTTGAAAGCAGACTTCAAAGGCGCTGTGTGATAAGAGAAGACATTAGTAGAGCTGATGGGCTTCTCTGTTCGCAAGTTGATGCTAGAGCTGCTACCTGAAGCACAGATTATACAAAACACATTTGAAGAACACAGAAAACATTCTCTTTGATGTCCAAAGTACTCACCTATAATTCTGCGCCTCACTCTCCAGTAAAAATTGGTCATATTGCGAGAAGCCAGAGTTTCCTTCCCAGTCGCTCAGTTGAATTCTTAATTTGTAGGAATGTGCATTTGTCAGTTTGTAAACAAAGTCATTTCCAAGCCAGTGTTCATCGGCAGGTTCGCCAAAACCCTGCCAAAAATATGAAAGTAATACATTTTAGGAAATATGTATAACGAAATCAGTCAGTGCCAGATATTAAGCATCTAAAATCAATTTCTATCTTTCCAGTTAAGCAAAGTCTGACTATAAACAGTATTTCAGACCGTCCAGTCTTTCAACCTCTTTGCTCTCCTGGCAAAACAAACTGGAACGTTTTTCAATTGAAGTTGGAGAGAAAAGCGTATCCAAGGTTTGACTTTTCTACAGGAAGAATTCGTGCTCACCTTTTTGTACTCCTGCCACGTACGGTGAAAGTCAACATGGCCATCAAAGCGGTTTTGTATCACAGTCCAGCCTCCTCCATCTGTCTCCATGTCGCAGAAGGCCTTCCAACACAATTAACATAAGCTTACCTCATACACAAATGTCAACAAACAATTAGTTGTTTTTTAATAAAGAATAATTAAAGGGGCTCTATCTAACTTTTCTAATGGAGTCCACCAGCAGCTTGTCTTTATGGAATGCTTTGACATGCTTTGCCTCTTTTAAAGCAGTGTTTTTCAACATTTTTTGAGTGGCAGAACACATTTTTCCATCTATGGGCCTGGTTTATCAAGCATTTGCTCATGTGCAAAATAGGTTAGGAGGAGCAAAACTTAATTGCAGAGATGACATTTTTCTCTCTCACACACACTAAAGAGGCAGAATGAGGTCGTTCATATCTGTTTTGTTTAGTTTGTTGTTTGTGCATTTTCCGATAATAATGTTTGTGTAAAATGCGCATAAATAACACGATTTTTTTTTTTTGCGCCCGTAATTTAGCACCTGGCTTGATAAATCAGGCCCTAATAGTATTAATAAGAAGATGAGCAAATATTGTCTTCTTTTATAGTTATTGTGATTGTTAATTGATTCATGAACAGTGGTTGACTTGTCACATTTACTGTCACGAGGAGAACATGCAAACTCGCCCAGATAGATCTTGAGATTATTTTATTGTTATTATTGCTACTTTCTGTGTCCAAAGATTAGTTGAATCAGTTAAGTTGATTTAAAAATTTTTGACACACTTGGAAAGTAAGAACATTAGTGTTTGATGGCACACTGGTTGAAAATTAATGCAGTATCTCCATGGAAACAATCAGGTAGTGCCAGAGTCGGAGGCTGCTTTCTTTTATAAATAAACAATAATACACATAAATAATACCTATAAATAGTATGCAAGATGAATCTTTTTTATCCCAAACAGTGCAACATTAAAGTCATAATTATAAAATCTCCATCCATCTTTAAGTTAAAATGTTGGTTTGTTGTGGTTGTTTCATCATTGCTCCTTCATCAAATTCTGTTTATGAAAAACTATTCTTTTCCCTCTTGAGCCTCAGAAAACACTCTTCTGAATTTCCCAGATTTGTAATTTCATATGAACCATTATAGATCACTAAGATCTTCTGCAGTGTTTTTAAGTTCATTCATCAACCTGAATTGTTTTGAACATCTCTGCAGCATTAGCATAACAGGCAAGATTATTTAGTACTTCCTTTATAGCTCTCACTCAGTTCTTGATTTTTTCTGGTTCTAATACATAAATACTAAAGTAAAGATATAAACAAGATAAAAAGACAAGAACAATGCAAATACACTGCATCATATTTGTCATTCAAAGCTTTCTGTTGAATGACTTGTATGCATTTGGACTCAGGTGTGGACATGTTTAAAAGACAGACTGAGGTCAGGTGTGCCATTGAAGTAGGATTACTGCGTGCAGCTCTAAGGCATGAACATCAAAAACTAACGTTAACGGCCAAATGTGCTAAACCTCAAAGGAATACAAAAACGCTAAATTGGCTGACTCACTGTTGGTAAATGCATTTCTCTCACTGCCATATTGAATAAACATCGCACAATATCTAACAATGTTTTAACCTTACTGAAAGATTCTTAGACACAACATTATCCTTCATACGTCATTTCATTTGGGGTTTTTTGATTTCTCACCTTCACCTCTTGCGTTGAGTCTGGGAGCGTCAGAGTATAGACCCCACTCTGAGTATTGCCCGATTTAAAGACAGCAGCACAGTCAGTGTATGTAGTTGGAATATCTTTCATCATGGCTGTTTTGGTTTCTGCAAAAATGTCTTCAAAGTTAATGACATTGAAAGAGTTTTAGTAGAGTGAACCTCTTTTTCCACAAAACAAAAATACAAGACAATAAAAACTATATGAAATATGAGCTTATGGTTTAAAACATTTCAGAACACATTAACAGGTTTTGTGCACAGGATAGACTGAAGTTGATTGAATGATTGTGGATGGAAAAATTAGGTTACTTAATTGCACTCTTGGTGATTTGCTAATTGTGTCCACCAGTTTGAGATTTCATTCGATAAACCCAACTGCAATAATTGGCTTTAATTCTGGTATTGTGAGGCAAGAGAAATTCAATTGTTTTAGTTTTTCTAAGTGATTGGACCATTACTTACACCTTTCTCTGACAGCATGTTTTTTTTGTGTTTCAATGTTTTAATATATCTAACTAAAAATGTATTATAAAACTAAAAAGTTGGAAAGCTAGAGATCTGATGATTAAGCCTCAATTATTATTACGCATAATTTTCGATTCTGTTCTCGGTAAGTTCACATTTTAAATGGGTCAGAGAGAGATGACAGAAAGATTGAAATGGGTTTCTGAACCGACAAACCATATTCAAACCATATTTGTACAGATTAAGACAGAATAAATTGTAGTTTGTGGGTGAAATATAGTGTTTCCAAACCTGCAATGTGTTCATTTTTATTCAAATTATGATTTTGATTTGATTGTGGTGAGTTTTGCAGCCGTATTGCTCAATACTGCCAGCCTTAATGACATAATAGTCTTGCTTTGAGGAAGAAGACTAAAGGGTAGTCTTCTTTAAAAATGTGAAAGTATCCAACCCACCTGCGAGTGTTCCCATGGCGATGGAGTGTATGAGGCTGTTGACAGAGTCGAGGAGTTGTTGCTGCTGGTTGTGCAGGACAGAGTTGTTTGATGAGACTTTGACGAGCTGCTGTTGGAGCTGTCCAATCACGGCGGTCTGTCTCAGCAGCAGAGCCTCCAACTGTTGCTTCTCCTCCCGCAGTGTTTTCAGCTCCACCTGCCTCTGCCCCTCCATCTCCTCCACCCTCTTCTCTAGGTAACTACAACAGACAGCGCCCAGGTCAATCTGAGCTCTCTCTCTTGACAGAAATCAACCCAAACTCCATGGACTCACCTGTTTTTGTCGTTGAGTTTGTTTATCTCATTGCTTTGAACTATAAATTGTTTTTCTAACTTGTTTGTTGACAGCGCGTTTTCAAGTAGCTTCTTTTCAAGTCGAGTTGTCTGGCTTATTACCTGAAATAATTAATTAGAGGTGACATTGTTCTGAGTCAAAATTAGAATAACATGGGTTTCTGAAGAATGAAAAATCAAGTCTTGTGAAATCAACTCTAAACAAATATGGCGAATGAGGAAAAATACTTAAAACGATGATTGTAAACAAGCTGAAATCCATGAATAATGAAATAGTTGTAAAGATGCATGAAGAGCCAATACATAAGATACATAAAAAATACATTAAATCTTCCAAAAATGTGTATAAAATGTTTCTTATTTTACTGTTTATTAAGATGCAAACATTTTTTTTGTCTAATCTGACCCTTACCCTTTAAATGAAAATCTCTATTGTAGGTACTGAGCTCTACTTTGATACTAAAATTAGACTCAGTAATCTTTTGAGGAAGAAGAAAAGGGGGCAATCGTACACAGTTGATACTACATTTTAGCATAACAAATATAACAAAGTATAGCATTTCCCCCAAAAAAATCATAATACTTTCTTTGTTTCCAATCTCTTGCAACCTCTGTAAAGTTTAAAATGTTTCTAAATTCGTTCAGAAATTGTCAAGTTTTCTCATTTTATTTCAGTTCTCGTTGAAACTAGTTTTAATGCAAATGTTTGTATTCATTAGTATCTATATTTGGATGCTTTTGACAACACTTGTATCGGCACAATGAGGACACGCACCAGTGGCTGCTTAAACATGCACAGACAAGCACTCATTCACCTAATGTTTCATCATGTCGGAGTCTATATTTGCATAATCAAGGAGCTTCTTGTCAAATCAATAAAATATCAGTAACACTCCGAAGTATAAAACGCGATAGATCTCATTCAGCTAAACCCTTGATATGGAAACAGACCAGGCAACTGAAAGATAGATTTTTTTACCTTGTATAATTTCTTAAGTAAAGTGAATTTTGTGCAGTGATATACAATTTCTGCTGACTGTATACCCCATTCTTATCCTAGGAAAATGTTAATTGTAGCCACATAGTCCCATACCACAGTGAGGAGACTGCATAAGCCTGTACAGACAAGCAGTCATTCACATAGTTTCAAATACTTGGTACAACAGTTGTGTTTTGATTTTTCTGACGTGGCTGATCCTGACTTTCTCTGAGTTCATTGTTGTTACTTCATCTTGTGTCCGAACACGGCTGATGACATAAAAAACCCAAAACGGAAAGTCCAGCAGAGTTTAAAGTGACCAGACAAATATCTAAATGAGGGAAAGTTTAATCCCTTATAGACCAATGAATTCAACAAAACAAGGGATTGGGGACCTTGCCTGAAAGTTCGCCGTTTGGAGGAACTGAACTCAGCAGAAAGAGTCTGTTTACATAGATCCTGGGTTTGTGTCTGTATCAGGCCTGGTGATGTCTTTGAACTGACGGATGTGTGATTGTGACAAACTGATAGACCCTTTCTGTGGGAATACGGCCGTGCTAATAACAGGAAATGCATGTACTGTTGGCTCACGTAAGGTCACTGATGTGTAGCCACAATAATAGCCTAACACCATACGACCTGTTTTTCACTCCGTGTAAAACAGAGGGAGGAACTTCAGGCTATGAAAGTGGTTTGAAAAATATTTTTGTTCTGATGCTTTAAAAACAGCTCTCTTGTTATGTGTTAACAGGTGCACTGCCCTATATTTCCCCTTGTCTCACTGCTTCTGTTATTTTCATTTGTCGTTGTGTGGTTTAAACAGAAAAAACTCACCTGTGTCTCTACACTGGTCAGTTTCTTTGATTGCTCCACAGTCTGGCTCAGCAGGCTAGCTCCGATTTCTATCATTGTGGCGGTGTGGTTTTGGACGGCCGTCTGTTGGATTTGAACCATGTCGTGCCTCAGACTGTCCTGTATGTAGTTCTCCAGCTGAAACACAAATCATATCAGTTCATAGGATTGGGATGATACAGTACCGTTTTGTCATGATCACAAACAATACACAGTGGTCAAACATGTGTAATGCGATACACAAGTATTGCGACCAGATATTAGTATTGCGATTAGGGCTGGGCAGTATCGCAATGAAAATTGAACCATGAGGTTATCCTTGTTTTGACGAAATCGTCACATCTTTATTTCAGATACAGACAATTTTTCCCACCTGCGTTCTTATTGTTCCATGTCCATTTCAGTAGCTTATAGGTTCTGTTTAGAAAGTCGCATGTGAATTTTTTGGTTGCTGGTTGAATTTTTTGTGCTTACTCCTGTATTGCACGATTGCATTATATATTTTGGGCCATTTTTCAGGTTTCACCGAAATCTTGTCATGTATGCCTGAAACATAGATTTTTAGCATATACATTTTATGTCTAATAAGTTGTTTTTACAATTTCCAGGGGAATGTGCACGGTAGCAGAGTGGTTAGAGATCTGGCTTCCCAATGAGGAGATTGTAGGTTCAACTCCCAGGTCGACCATATCAACATTAAGAGCTTTTCAAAAACGCTTTACACCCGGAAAAACTCGAGTGCTTTAAGGATTCACCTGGAGAATCAAAACTAATATTTCTCTTTATTAGTTTAAAACCACTGGTACAGAGTTGTGTTTGGTTTTTAAGCTTCTGAAGCTCATTAAAACAGATCATCTGAAATCTGAATAGAGAGAGGCTGAAACGGCTTGGTGCAGAATTGCTGCTTTGGCGCTTAAAAGGTTAATATTAAAAATATTATTAAAATATGCCAGTTTTTTTTTTAAGGCTTGGTCACTTCTCTCAGAAAATCTGGTAACACTGGTCAGCCTTACCCATAATAAATGCTTTTTTTTGTTTGTTTTTTGTTTGTTTTTTAAATTAGCAAAGTCGATTTGTATTCCAAGCAGTACATTTGGTTTAAAGAGTCAACATTACAAGCTGCCATTTTTGCACTGGGATTTTTCAAGCAGATTCAAAGGTTAGGTTTATTCAAATTTACTGTAATTTCTGCCCTATTGAGCGCACCTGAATATAAGCCGTACCCACTAGATTTAGGTAAGAAAAATGATAAAGTACATAAATAGGCCGCACTTTTTAATAGTAAGTCTATGAGAATCTATCATTTTGCTGCATTGCCTTATAAGCCGCATAGTTCAAAGCTCATGAAAAAAGTAGAATCCAGAAATTACGGTAATTAAATTTTAGGGTAAGTTTCCATTTTTGTGCTGTTTAATTATTACATTTTATCTCAATTTCATTGAAGACTGGACGATGTTTTGTCAGTCTATTGTAAATGTGTTAAAACATCATCAGACAAATGTAAAATGTTTGACCAATCACGTAAGTGCAGCAGTCACCTAATATTCCTTTCCTTTCCTGCATTTATAAAGCACTTTTTTTTACTTTATGGAAACAAATAAGTAAATAAACTTGCCTTGCCTATTTGAAAGTTTACAACATAACTTATTTCCTTTTAATTGGTAAATAAATAGCTTGTATGGTAGCATGGTTATATACAATTTTCACTTTTTGAGTATCTTCAGAACAACATTAATAGTATTATCTAAACCATGATGTCAACACTAGTTTTGACTGTGTGCATTTATGTAAATGTAACATACCCTAAACGATGCAATTTATTATTTCAAGATGACAAAGTATGACACTTTTTTTTTACTGCGATGTGGTTATTGCAACAAAATACAAGTACAAAAATAGTTCAAAACGATCGATTGTCCAGCCCCTGCTCGTTCACAACACAGAAACTCCACAACAGGTTCACAGAGACTCATTTATATTATGGACTTTTCTGGAGTTGTGCAGAGCGGATACATTGGTAGAACTTACTGTCCTTTCCCAATTTATTACTTGTGACCACGGAGACCCAGTTCTTGTATTAATTAAGTCTTGACGTGACTTTATACTGCGGTGCTTTGTTCTGCTTATCATTAAAGAACATTGGTGCCTAGAGATGTCCAATTAATCACATTTTAATTAAATTAAGATCCACTTGTTTCAAATTGTCAGTGATCAGCTGGGTTTTAACAGAGAGCTTTGCAACCAATCTTCTGTCAGCATTGTTTTTTTCATTTCCAAAATCTATAAATGGGTTTCTGCCAATAGACACTGTCAATCCTTTAAACTACATGAACGAAAATATTAAGAGTTGTTAATACCATAATAATAGGCTAATCCTTTTAGTAAATGTATTGGAGTAACTTAAGAAAAACAGTGTAAAGGAAACTCAAAACACATGTTATCTTCTCAAATTGGCTTTATTAGTTGTAGAGCTGGGTAACATATCAAATTTTAGATAATATCGTGAATGTTACTTTCAAGAAATGGTAAAATGGAATATCGAGTAAATCGTGTCTGAAAAAAGTACAAAAAAGCTAATAAAAAAATAGACAAGGGAGGTTTATATGTAACTCAGGAATCAAACAATAAGTCATTCAATGTGCTTTATCAAACAGGAAAATAGGCGCATTAAGTGACGTTTATCCAAATTTGGTTTGTTTTGCTCTCTTACAAAAAGATTTGCCACTATGACAGAAAGTGTAGTGGACTTTTTCTTCCCAATTTCAAGTATTTGTCTAATAAGTAAGCTTAAAGTAAGACATTTGAGGACAATATTTTAACTAATTTCTGTTG
Organism: Mugilogobius chulae; assembly: GCA_038363315.1. Lineage (NCBI taxonomy): Eukaryota > Metazoa > Chordata > Actinopteri > Gobiiformes > Gobiidae > Mugilogobius > Mugilogobius chulae. The sequence continues at coordinate 49,496,878 of CM076398.1, read as the reverse complement.
ACAATATCCAAAAAATCATTGAGATATTAATTTTTTGCAATGTCGCCCAGCTCTAAGTAGTCATTGTTTTTATAATTATGTTCTCAAGCAGCATTATTTTTGTCATTTTGCTCAAACCATTTGTTAAGCAAATAATCAATAAATTGACAGAAATATTCGGCTGATTAATCGGTTAGCAAAATAATGATTTCTATTTTATCACAATAGACTTGGCAACCCTGAAAGAAGTATTGTAGGTTGGGAAAAATAGTCTGGATTTCATCAGAAAAGCAGATTGTCACAGGGATGACCTCATGATTTAATTTTCGTCACGATATTGCCCAGTCCTAGTTGAGATCAAAAGAGATGTTTTTGAAGTAATAATCGTGAAAATGTGATTATTCTTTTTGACACTTACTGAAGCCTTACTGAAGAAGATAGACAGAGATGGTATTTTTATCTCTTGTGGTTTTTGTGAATGAACAGATAGAGTCCTTCACTAGACGTTAAGGTATTTCCGTCTTGGAGGTGTTCCTGCGAGGCAATCAGGTCACACGCCTCGTAAACAGGATGAAGTGATGAGTGAGGAGTTACATCCTCCGTGACACTGTGACGCGGCCTCAGACCACTGTCCAATTATCACGTTCATCTGTCGCAGCCCGGGAAGGTCCTAGGTGTTTCATGCAAGGCTTTCCAAAACGTCATTATTCTTCTCACATGTTTGACAAACTATTGTGATTACTGCCTGTGTTTGTCCACTTCCTGTTTGTTTATGTTTGAACAATTAATAGATGTTTGGGAGTTTGTCCTGTTGACTCACTCTTCTTGTTGTTCTTGTTGACCTTTTCGGGTTTATCTACATCTTTGTCGCTGTTCTTGTAAATTACTGTTTTATAAATTCCACACGCATCTGAAGAGCTGCATGATCCAAAAGCAGTTTTATTTAATTTTAAGTGTTGTTGCAGTAATTATATTTGATATAGATGTAAGGCACACTAATTATTATATTTGGCTGAATTATGAGTTGGTGCCTTTCAGATTATGTTTGCAGAAGTCTAAACTACTAATTTCATTGCAGAAAACATAATTGCAGTCTTTGCATTTGTTGTTTCCATTTGTTTGAGATACATTGTGCAACCCTAGTTGTATTATTCGGATGCACTATTTGGGAAGTTATCAGTATTGTTATATATGTTTTAATAACAGAACATTTTGTGCAGAATGAAGGATGACAGGGTTTTTTCAGGATATTAGATGGAAAAGTTTGATTTAAAGCTTTAAAAAGTCTTGAATTTGCTGTTGTAAAAATGTTTGTGCAAGTCTTAATTTTTTTAAATGAAGCAATTTCCGTCAGATTTTCCAGTCTGCTTCACACCGCTCCAGATTAATCTGTGGGAAATTCTCAATATTCTCGATAATATAACATAATTGATGAGTTTGTTTTACTGATAGTAAGTTGATGGACTAGATGGAATGCTCGATGGCTGTAGAAATTGTGTTCATTCATTCATTCATTATTTTTCATGATTGTAGCAAAAGATAAAAGTATATCTAAAGAAGATGTAGCCCTTATATTTGTATATAGATAAAATTAAAGTAATAACAAATAATAAAGATAGCAATATTAATAATAAAAATGAAATAAAATAACTCACTTTTATTTAGATTTTATATAGACCAAGTCATTTTAGATAGGATTAGAAGGAAATGTGTCATTTTGTGTTTTGTATTGTTTGTTTACTGGACCCCTACTTACAAGCCAGCTATGGTGTCTGGGGTGTCCCATTTTACAAGGCCTAAATTGTAACATTTAAATGTGTTTTTTAAATGTTCTCTTGTAAATAAATAAAGAAATGAAATGAATGGAAATGAAGCAGCATTGTGAAATACTATATCTAAACTCCCGAATAGGTATTAATTTGTATGTTTTGTGGTCTTAAAAATGTCTTTAATAAATGTTTTGAGCTCTCAATCCCTGCAGAAACCATGTAACAAATAACTGATACATTAAAAAAAATAATAATTGTATGTAAGATGCTTTAAAACAGACTTAATCTACAAGGTGAGCAGGGTTTTTTATGCATAAAGTCACATATTTTGTTGCTTGTGAAAGAAATTATGTGACTAATCGTATCCATTACCTTTGCGATTTTTATTTGATTTAATATTCAGCCCTAGCGCCATGACAGAACCCAACCCAGTCTGATTTTTTTAGCTAAGCAGACATGAGCGTGGTTAGTGCTTGGATGAGAGACTGCTGGAAAACAGGTGCGACCATGAGGCACTGCTGCAAACAGTTTCAGAACTTTAAAATGATAGTTTGCTGTTTTTTTCTTCTAGTTTTAATTAAGTGTTTTTTCTGGCCTCACAGAAATGGTCACTGCATGGTTTTGAAAGGGCTTTAGGTTAGGTTTTGTGTGAGAAGTGGCGTCAGGATCACGAAGAGCGTCAAGAGAAAGTGCTCACTTGAATTCTTGTGCGATGAAGCCGGGCGTTTTGTCGATCTCAAAAGGAGCGATCGCACAGTGAGACCAGCTTTTCTCTGTCTGTCTGTTAGAGTTTGCTCATTAATCAGACTCAGGAGGAGGTGGAGGAGATGGTGGAAAGACGGTTGCAACAAAGGCTGATTTCAGCTCTTTTTTTTTTGAGTGAAAGGGAGCTCTGCGTCCCACTGACACACACCTGTGACTGTTTTTGTCACTTGACTAAACTATTAGCTCCTTTTGTGCAGAATAAACCCTCCACGTTTGTTTTGGGGTTTGGAGCTTGTTTAAACTGGTCTCATAAAAGTGTGAGTTAGACACATTTTGAGAAATAGAATGAAAATAATGTTTGTGTTAGAACTGATGTACAAATTTAGGACTGTGTATCATGCAATTAAAGTAGTTACATGAAGTTGTCATTGATTAGTTTGGGTCTAGAAAGCCAGTAAATATAGATTCTGTAAATATGATCCTGGAACATTCAAACTGATTGTTCTCAATATTATTTTATGCAACTGTTCCAGAGTTGAATCATACATTTTCCAAGCTACTGAAAGTGATCAGAAACAGAGAATCTGGAGGTGGAAAGCCTGGACTTCACTACTTTGGTGTCTAAAGAGTTAATAGAAAGATCTACAGACAATTCTATCCATGTAAACGCTTCATGGATATATTCATTTAATCAAAGTCCAGACAAGAAAAGGAAGAAAAGATTTTCCTATTGCGGCATTAGTTTTCACTGATTTAAAGTCTGTATTGTCGAATATTGAAACCATGTTTGTAAGCCTTGTGTTTTAGTGAAGAAGTTAGATAAGTAAGATTGAATTAGAAATTGGATCAATACAAATGCAAGTGTCGTTTATAACGCACTGTTCTAATAAAAAAAACAGTTCCTATTTACTTTGTCATTAAGAAAACCAGTTTTGGCAGAAGATTTAGTCTTACATCAAAACTTTGTCGAATCAGAGCTCTGTGGTTTGGAGCTTTGGGTCAGTATTGATGTTCCAGAAATATTCTTCCCTTTGGCATGAATACTTGCGATGTCCTTGGCTAAAATGCACAAGAAAAATAATACCTTTGCTTCTCAATATATTCTCACTATAATGTCAAATTTATCATAGAGCAAATCAACACTAAAAACTGACTTTGAATACATTTATTTAATAAATGTTTGTGGATAAACCACAAAAGCAATACTCCACAAAAGAAAATGTGTAGCAAAAACTAGTTTCCCTCTATAGTCCTTGGACAGGTAGATGTTACATTTACAGATGAATGTTTGTCTATTGCCTAATTGTCTGTCTAATTGAGCTGTTCATTCATTAAAAGTCTCACAATTTCATCTAATTTAAAACAATCTCATTATCAAATCACATTCTGACACACACATACATTATACTAACAGGCCTTGCATTCACTTATTCCCTCAGTAAAAACATAAACATTTACCTTGAGCAGCCACTGTGTGTTGTTCTCCATGATGTTCTCCAGTTGCTGCAGCCTCAGTGAGGACTCGTCGCTGTCCACGGGCCCGTCCCTCTGCACCGGGTCCCCAAATCCGCTCTGACAGTTGTCCTGCTCTGGAAGGAGAAAGGTGTAGCTGCACGGCCCGTTTTGGATCTGATACTGTCTTTTTCCAATGTTGGCGTCTAAACCGTTGTAGCTGCATCCTAATGTAAGGCACAAGCTTAAAGTGAGCAAATCTATAAGCAGCATTGTAGTTTTTCTTCTGCCAGTTTAGACAAAGAAAAAGTTTGTGGTAGGGCTTCAAGTTTATCTTTCTCAGCCAGTTCAGTAGTAGAGTGAGTATTTGAAGCTAGCTGTTCTCTTTAGGTGACCGGTGCCAGGCTGCATGTGTTAGCCTTTCATCAAGTCCCAGTTCAGACACTTTGTAGAGCTGCCCAGAGCCCCTTTTCTGATTAGCCAGAACACTGTCCCAACCACGCCTCCTCCGTGGACGCTCAATGAAGTGGAGATTCCTCATACACACACTCACACACACACATTACATACACTAGCTTTGTTATATCCTCCAAGAGCTGAACGTTTGTCCGCGTCACATTAAACTGGACTCAGGATGCAGCTGTCCCCCTTCAGCGCTCTCTGGGATTGTAAGCCGTTCATTCACGATTTCCCGGCGTACGCACAAACACTTTTTTTTTTTTTTTTGCAACACTGTCCAAGGAAACTGAGCATAGCTTGACAGAGATGTAATACAGCTTGGGATTGAATGGCAAAACCCTTAAATTTAGGACCAGATGTGCAAAAGGTCTTAGAAACAGAAGCAAAAATAATGCAGAGAAGTAAATAGCATCAAGGTAAACTCCAAAGGCACTACTGGTAAAGTAATTAATTTATTAGAAGAGAGATTGGAGATCTGTTAAGAAAATGTCAAATACATTGTACTGTGTTTCCCACATGTTTATACAGAGACTATTTTAGTACAAGACACAAAAATGTTTATATATTATTCATCAAATTTTGAGGGTAAAAGCACTACTGTCTCTACCAGTGATTATATAATTACTTTACATTATTTTTGTCATACAAACGATACATTTATATTCAAGTATCATTTGTTTTACATATCAGTTTTATCAGGTGAAGCTCTTTGATTAGACAATCGATGGATAAAATTTGATTATGGGGTCACATAGTCTTTTCTAATTAATAGAAAACACAATATAATGAAATACTAATAAACAAACAAAAAAGAGTTTTTAATCAAAAACATACAATGTAATTGAGCAAAAAAAAAAGTTTAAAGTTTATCTTTTTTTGATCATTTGGTGGTCTTTTCACCTTTTGTTGACCTACTCAAAAACAATATTTAAAAAACACTTTAAAAAACATAATTGTATCTATAGGACTTTTGTCCATTTAAATTCCTTAGTCTGCGTTGTAAATATCAGCTGAATAAAGAAAAACATAAGGTATTATTTTCAATCAACATCACCCAGTGTAAATATTTATCCAATTCACAAGTGTTTTTGTCATACACACAATAACGGCAGTAAGTCAAAATAAAATTGTTTTTGAAGGACAGAAATGCCTCATGTTTTGCTGTAGCCTATTTGGATTGTACAGTAGAATGGTAGGAAGCCGGCTGATGTAATATGTTTCTCTGAAAGGAAAATGAACATATTTAAGATGAATTGCAAAAGGGGAAGGAGTGGCGTTTGTTCCAATAACACAGCATTTCAGGTGTTCAACTTGAATCACTTCTCAGCTCTTGTTGTGGTGTTTTTCAAAGGAAGGAGAGGTGTATTTATAATCTATTTAAACATGTCACCTCCGGGAGCCCTTCATTGATTCAGTCAGTCGCAAAGCCTTTATTTGTTTTCCTGTGCTGTCAAAGAGTTCACTGCCTCACTGCCTCCAGTTCTAATGAATAACAAAATGTCTGCTGCTGCTGCTAAAGGTGCACTGTGTAACTTTTCTGGTTCAGTGGTTTGTCTCAGGGAAAACGTTTTGCCCTGGATGAAAACGGAAAACTTGTCTGTGTCTGATTTAAATACAGGCATTTTTATTTTACAAAACAGAGTATATGTGGAGTAATGGGCGACCGGTGGCATAGTGGTTAGTGTTCTGGCCTCATATAAAGCAGATCCAAGTCTACAGATGGAAATTCACTGTAAAAGCTAGAATCTGATACAAGCGTCTCTGCCATTGTGCTTACAGTAATTGTACATTGTCCTAATAAACATAACCTTTACCTAGGGCTGTGCAGTATCGACAAAAATGACAATCTCAATATTTTTTTACGTATCTCGAAGACAATACTCAAACAATATTAAGTCAATCCAACAAATGTGTTGAAATATGTGTTATTTAGTTACTTAGTTCAGGTTTACGCAGGAAAATTGACCAATCTAATAAGACAACATGTCCAAAAATGTTAATTAGTAATTTTGTTCTTTATTTTGACCTTTTTAAAATATGATTAAAGAAGCAAGCATAAAATATCTAGTTGGACAAGCATTTTGTAACTCAAATAAGGAAAACATCCTTACACTCAAAAAGTCATTTAATTTACTCTGGATTCCCATTAGTTACACGTCTGAACAAATTTTAGTCGGACTGACTCAATATGGTTTTTACTGCATCAATAATTTTTCTCCACAGTCAGGAATAAAAAAGGTAATGACTTAAATCAAGCACGTGATGACGTATTAGCTCATGTAAGTTTGTATTAGTAGATGTTAAATAAATGTTGAAATGTTATGACTTACTTAAGTGCAAGATCCCCTTTTTCAATTTTGTTTTTATAAAATACCCTTGTTTCCTGACAAATGATATACTCGATATTTATTTTTTGCATATCTCCAAAACAACATTCACGATATTATCTAAAACTCGATATACAGTATTGCACACCTCTACATTTACCCGAAGCTATTGAAATATTGATAAATCTGATTAGCTTGAACTGAGACCTCTTAAAAATCTTACAAATCACAATTTTACTGGTATTAAAGCTGGGATCTCTGGCATGGATGTTAAATTGGTAAATGTTGTCTTTTCCGCTAAAAAATATATTTTTAATACAGCACTTTATGACTAAATCAGAACACTGTCTACTGTCTGAAAAAATAACAAAGTATTTTATTTCTCTTATACTGTACCTAAAAGCAGCTCGCTGATTCATTCTAGTTTCACTTTGTGGTCTGTAAAAGCAGTTTTTAAGCCATGATAGTAATTAAAAATGAATGTGGATAGTAACCATGGGCAGAAGGATTTTAGAGGTAGGAAGTAATTGGACTCCAGCTTTAATTTTACTTTTATAAAATGAACAGAAGGTGATTTTGTTTGTTTTAAAAGGTATGATGCCAAAATCCACAAGTCTAACTATAGAAATTGCCAAGCTGGACATAAACTACACTTTTACTTACTACACACTTTTTACTGAAAATTATAGCCTAACCTGTCAGATGCACTTTAAAGATGCTCTGTGTATCTTTTAGATCAATAAATAAAAAGCATGTTTTTGTTATTCAGAATTCTTTGCTGCACTTAATAATAAAAATAACTTTCTTTACTCTGATTAGGCTTGCATGGCCACAAATTGAATTGTTCTTTGGCCTTGAGGAGGGCCACCTTCTGTATGTTTCTAAGGAAAAGCTGTTCATTTAACTGTATTTTTTCACATTATAGCATAAAGCATATTCATCCCCTTTCAGAATGTTAACTTTCTTTTTTTACTGAATTGTGTACTTGACTTTTCACATCCAGAAAGTTTGTCTACATGGAAATAGATTACTTTATTGCAACAACAATCGAAGTTTTTTTGCTTTGCAATAAATGACAACAACCTTGCTTCTGAATGGTAAAATCCTGTGATATGTACATTTCTTTATTCACTGTGAGTTTATTTTATTGTAGCACTTGATTCTTTTTCTATTGTTCATAATCTACATTTTTGAGATTTTTTTAGACAGCAGTCAACAGAATTATGTGTCTTATGTTTTCATTAGCAAGATTGGATGAGGTTATAAAAGAGTTTATCATCACATCACAGTCAGATTGTAGATGTTTTGGAGTCACACTGATTGGAGGGCGGATAATCTACAGTTCAAAGATGCTGACTTTAGTTAAATTATAGGGGGAAGATCAAAACTGACTGGAAAATAAGACAGGACAAATAAAGCTGCCCTTCTGTAACATCCAGAATATCTCAGTCTCCACCTGTCGGGAAGTCTCTAATTAACCAGTGTAATTGAAACACCTGTGCCACAGAACAGCGCTAAAGTGAAGCATCCAGGGGTGATTGACAGCTCCCATCTCTCCCCCGCGTTCTCCTCTGTCCTCATTTCACTTTCTGTTTCTCCACTTGACCCTTTCTCTCGACCCATCGCTCTCTCCTTTTCTCTCGCCCACTTTCTATCGCTCTCTCTGTCCTCATTTTAGAACAGATTTTTAAATGGTATTGTTTTTAAAGAGTGTCGTAGACTGGCCTCTGTCTACATTTCAAACCTCATGGTCTACTATGCTTATGTCGCTTCAACTCCTAAAACTCATATAAAAACTACACCTTCAGTTACTCTTCTAAGTCTTATTTAAAAACACATTTTTTTACGGATTCTCTGACTGTCTTGTATTTTCTTTTATGGTTTTTATGTTTTTATATATATTGTTTATTGAATTTCTGCCTCCTTTTTATTGTTGCTCTTAAACTTGAATGGAAATGACACAGGAACAAGGATGTGGGTGGGGATAGGTGGTAGGTGGATACGGCTTGAAGTTGCATTGAAAAGTTACTAGTTACACATTAGTTAGCTATTGAAAATTGACAATACTTAGTTACTGTTTCAAGTAAGGTACGCATTATGTTTTATTAATGACACTTAAAATTAGGTCAACTATCAATGAGGTGTACTCCAACACTGGGTAACATCACTGCAACAAACAAAAGATCGCTGCCTCTGAGGAGTTTGTGTCCTTGCATTTTCCTACTGCTGGTGGTGCATTTAACTACTAGTATTTAGTTAGTAATTGTAGTATTTTCTTACTAAAGCATCACATTAAGAAGTTACTAAATCCTTAGGTGTCGGGTTGCTATTCCAGTAATCTCACTGTAATATTTTGAACAGAGTTTCAGTCTGGAATATTTCAAACTACTGAAACCTGTCAGATTCAGAGAAGAATAATGGAATGACTTGGTACAGTTTTGCTACTTTGGTGCTTAAAGGGTTGAAATTTTAACTTAATTATAGTTTCTAAGTAATCGTAATCTAGTTAAACCCAACATTGGTTGCAAAACAATATAGTATTACACAAACATGCAGAGAACCCATTTGAGTAATGAAGGGATCACTATTAAAACAAGGTTAAAAGCTCATGAAATGTATTTCACGTATATATTAAAAATAAATGCATCTCTCTGTCTCTCTCTGCTTAGATTTGCAGACTCCAAAGACACTTATCTGCAGGGGAGCACCAGCAGGACCTGTTTCAGGACCAGCCCACCATGTTTGTGTCCCAGCTCTCTCAGCCCCCCAGGAGAGCCTCGTCGAGCTCATCCAACTCTGCGGAGGAACCGTGTGCAGAACTGTCCGCCAGGCCGGCCTCTGCATTGGAAAGTACAACGGCAGGAGGCCAGAGGGAAGCCGCCTGCTGTCGGAGCAGTGGGTGTTAGGTAAGAGTTTCACCGGTCCGCTGATAAGAGACAATGATGCCTCATTTATTAGAACAAGAAGAATGGATTATAACAAATGTAGCTTTTTGCATTAGTATGAAGTCCATAATCTGCTTAACACTGACAAGAAGAGTCAAGCCTGCTGACAATACCAATGTGCGTTTCAATATCCTTTTGAGCTTTAAAACGGCTCAATCAATCCAAACACTTTTGCTTTTTTACTGAAGTATTGAAGAAATTAAAACAATTCAAGTATAACTAGCTTGTTCCACTGTAATAGTCCAGCCTTAGTGGAAAACCTTTTGACACAGAAAAATAAAAAAATAATTGATGTAATTTCTCCCTCATTTTGTCAACATTTAGACCAGCGTTACTCTGCAGGCCCAAATGAATACATGTAGAGTGCATTCTTATAAAAAATTGTCTTTAATTATTGTACTTTTAAGGTTGATAGACTGGTTAAGGCTCTGTTACTTCCTCTAACAATGTTTTCTTCCAAACACTAAAAGCAAATTGGATGCTGCTTAAAAAACCTCAGCAAATTAAACCGTCTAGTGGAACAATTTTTTTGTCATTTAGACAGTGTGCTGTTAAAAATCATTTAAAGTGACTACAAAGACGCTGCTTTTATTACCACATTTTAGTAAGAAGCAGTGTAGTTTGTGCAGTGCCCTCTTTGGACCAAAGTAAAATATACAACCAAAACAAAGTGTCCCCCCTGTGCTGGCATAAGGCTGATAGCTGATATGCTAAAAAGTGCAGATATCAGCTTGATAAATCCTCCATGGTTAGCTTTGGGACATACTGTATTACTATAACAGAAATATGAATGAAATATTGACATAAATTCTGCTTTGTCTTGTTTGTGTTTATATTACAGACAGTATCACTCATTTGAAGCTGCTTCCTTACGATGACTACACTTTGGATTAAAGAGGGTGAATAAGAGGGCTGGTCTTAAAGTATTATAAAAAACAAAAACATGTCAGTGTTTACATTGTACACAGGACTATGACGTGTTACAAAACAACTTTTAATATCACTGTGAAAAACATTGCCTCTAGGCTCATTGTTTATTGCTTTGTAACTACTATATATACTTGTTTAATTACATATAAATAACACTGAATGTATCAAACTGATGTTATGCAGTGACAATAAAATGTGATGTGATGGTTTTTAATCTCTACAAATGTTTTTGCTCTTCTTATCTGATATACCAGGGCTGGGCAATTATTTTACCCAAGGGCCATATTTGAACGCAGACAAGTGGTGAAGGGCCGAACTGCAAACCAGGGTTTAAAAAGTCTCATTGTTGCAAAACAATAAACTTGTAACATTTTGAAATTATCATTAAGTTATTCTCTTAAAGTCGAAAATATTTTTTTTTCTGGAGAATAAGGTCTAAGCCACAGAAAGTTTCAATTTTTCAAGATTAAACTTGAAATTCTACAAGATTAAAATTGCAATTTTAGGAGAAAATAGCAAAGCGTCAAAGCTTTAGAAAATGTTTTCAGAATAATATTAAATATTTTTTTCACATAGATAAGTCAAACATTTGTATAAAATCACAGTAAATGTCAGACTTTATTATTTTGATCATAGTGTCCCACGTGAATTAAAATTATGATTTTACTCTGAGAAAACTATTTTTAGAAAAATACTACTTTTTTCTTGTATTTGTATGAATTTATTGTAGATAAAGTATTACTTTTTTGCACAATTATGAAAATTTCAAACTTCGGCTTCTCATAATTACATTAATCTGGAAATGTTACAAGTTGACTCTCATTTTACTTTGTTAGTTGCCATTCATATACAGTCCAAATTTAAAACCATATTGCAGACAAAAGACTAGTGCAAAAATGCTACAGGTGTTTTAATTTTAGACTTTGGGATAAAAAATGTTTTTGTTCACATCATTATTGCGTGTGAGTTTATCTCTTGATCCCAGACTGTAAACTTTTGATGAGCAGTAGTAGTGCCCGCACATGAGCCGCTCCCATTGGCCGGTCCTGTGACGTCTCTGGACCAATGGGAAGGCTGCTTGTTGCGGTGTGGCTCCGGCTCGGCTGCAGGAGGAGGCGTGTGTGACATTTCACTGAGAGGTAGCATTAGTTTATCCAGCCCTAGATGCCATAGCAAGACTCCTGTTTCTGGTTTGCCTTAACAACGGAGGGGTTTGGATCTTTATTCTGAAGCTTACTTTAAGAAACTGATTGTTTAGAGAAGAAGCAATTATGCAAGTAACTTTTAGCGGACATGTTATTTAATGCTAAGGCACTTTTTCAACTTGAATTTGATATACCTCCACTATATTATTCAGTGTTTTGTTTTTATTAATCAGATGCTTCTAATCAGGTAGTGTAAATAATATTTTATACGCCTATTTTTTTTGTACGTGAGACTGAAAACTGCTTCTGCTCACAAGGTTAAAATTAGCATTAGCCTGTTAGCTTCTCAATCTGCTACTGCAGCTTTTTTACATTGATGCTGACTTATAGAGGTGTTTGTGCTGAAAATAGTCCAGGTGCAGTAGGACTCGCTGTTCAGAATTGAATTGCAGTGCTTGCAGAGTGTAGCTCTCAGACTATCAGATTAGTCCTGGAGTCTTTGGATCAGTGCTGCTGTGCTCGGGAACATGCTGCTTTCTCTGGTCGTGCACACGTACTCTTTGCGGTACTGGTTTCCAGCTACAATCATGCTGGGCACAGCTCCAGCCTACCTTCTGTCCTGGGGAGTGTGGCGCCTGTTGTCCACAGTCCTGCCTGCCAGAGTGTACCACATTTTAGATGACCGGCTGTATTGTATTTACCAGAGTATGGTCCTGTTCTTCTTTGAAAACTACACAGGAGTGGAGGTAAGCCACACAACAAACTCTTAATTATGTTTTCACGTGCATGCGTCTAACTGTAGAGGAGATGTTTGTACACATTTCAACAAAGAGCAAAGTGGTGCAAACGAGATTATTGGAAAGTAACTTGATGTTGCTTTAGGTGTGCAAAGTTGACTCTTGTTTGACAAGTCCTTGATATCCTGCATTCTTTTCACCACTCCCATTCAAGGCGTTTGATTGTGAAATACAAGAAAAACTTGAATAACTTTATTCAGTGTGTGTCCTTATTCAGCTTTTATTGTTGTTTCTACTTTAAATGCATTAATCCTCACTGATGTTTTTTGTTTTTTAGATTATTGTGTATGGAGATATACCAAAGACAAAAGAAAATGTTATTTATCTTTCCAACCATCAATGTACAGGTAAAATTGAAAATGTCCCGAAATCTGTATGAGTATGAACTGTAAAGTCATCTTTATGCTTCTGATCACAGTTGACTGGATCATTGCGGACATGTTGGCCATCAGGCAGAGTGCAATTGGTCATATTCGATATGTTCTTAAAGATGGACTCAAGTGGCTTCCACTGTACGGCTGGTATTTCTCTCAGGTAATACTACTGTATTAATATATTATTAAAATTAAAATTGTGCACTGTAATCAGACTTTTTTCCCTTTTAGCATGGAGGAATCTATGTCAAACGTAGCTCAAGGTTCAACGAGAAGGCCATGACGAAGAAGCTACAGAGACAAACTCGAGCAGGAGCACCAGTACGTTTCAGTCACTGTTATTCACAATAGAATATAATTTATATTTAGTATTTAAGCAAGTTGAGCATTTGATATTACTTTGTCATAGCATTACAGTTCTTGCTCATGGTCAATAGAGACCAATACAAGAATAAAAGGAGAAACCTCTGTTTTGCTTAGACAGTCAATTGGCCACAGTGTGCACTTGTTGACAATTTATTTTGGTTGAAAAAGTAAAATTTCGCTTCTCTTTCTACAGATGTACCTTGTCATTTTCCCAGAAGGAACTCGCTATAATCCAGAGCTCAGGAGCGTTATCACTGACAGTCAGGCTTTTGCACAAAAAGCGGGTATAAGTTCAAATTTTATTTAATGTTTTCCTGTAAATCATCACTCACAAAACACATGCTAAAATATATACATATCACTTTTATTTTATTTGTATTTGATTGTTTTGCGCTGTTAAATAGGTTCTCAAACTTTCACTTTGTGGAGATTAAGTCTCTCTCCAAAGCTCCAAATATCACCTTCCCCCATTAATCCAAATAAATCACGAGGAGGAATTATGAGCTCATGACATTATCTGTTATTAGTGAGGCATTAGTGGTTCAGAAGCGACACACTGAGAAATCTGGCCCAAGCTCGCACTTACCACAGCACCACATATTGTGAATTACCTAGCCTAGCAACATAGAATATCGCACAGTAAACATTAGAAATACCAGTATATAAAAATAATTAATAGTTTATTCTACACTTATGGTAATTTATGTTTTTTTAATAAAGGCACATTGTATTAGCACTTTACCAACACTTAAAGGAATATTTTGATTTTAGAACAATTCCATAAATATAGACTCTTATGTATGTATTTAAGTTGGCTACCTCGATGAACAGTAACTTACAAAGAATGGCTACAGTAGATATAAATACTTACTTGCCAAAAGTAACTTGACATTCTGAAACTATCAGTTTCATGTTTTTTCAACTTCTCTTGGTCATAAATTTAAGAGATTATATTGGAAAATGTGCAAGTTTGAACCTGGACCAAACTGAGTGGCCATTGTTTTGCTCGAAGGGCTTGCAGTTCTGAAACACACGCTGACTCCGAGGATGAAGGCATCGCGTGTGGCATTAGAGGCGATGCAGGACCATCTGGATGCAGTGTACGACATTACTGTGGCCTATGAGGGCACTTGCAACAACAACAGCCACAGAAAACCTGCTCCATCCATGCCAGGTAAATGAACATTCAAATATTTACCATAATTTATACATATAATGCATTGAAATTTTATCAAAACAGATTTCACAAATCTCTTACTTCAGACTGACTGACTGAGTGTGTGTTCTTTCGTGTTCTTGAGTCAATAAACATAATTTAAACTGGAAAAGAGAACATCTCGTTTCTCTCACATGCACTCATCCATTTGTTTTCAAGAAAACAGAAAACATTCTCTATCACACACCTTCCTGTTGTACAATAATGTCTTAGTAATTTATTTAACTGTCAAAACAATTCTTATAAGCTTAATAAAGGTGCACAATGTTGCTCGTCCACTACCAGCTTGTCTTAGTGGACAAATTTTTTTTACTTTGCATTATTTGTCCACATTTACATTCCATCTGGAAACTAGTAGATCAATCTGCCACTAAAGTTACATAGTGCACCTTTGATTGTAATAATATAAATATAAATAATCAAAAGAAACCAATTGTGGCGTAATAAATTATGTAGTTAGTGGTTTCATTCTCCAGTCAATGAACAGTAGTGACTCAATTAATAATGATAATAGATGTAAGTTACATACCCAATAGCCTGTTGTAAATGATTAAGACCCAACTTACTGCACTATTAAATTAGTTAATAAATCAGTAAGTTACACTTTGTCTTTGTCACCTGTGTTGATTGTAAATTCTTACCCTACGTGCTGCTTTGCTGAAAGGCTCTTCCTGTTTTTGTTTAGTCTTTTATTTTTTATGTTTGACAGAATTCCTGTGTAAAGAATGTCCCCGTGTCCACATTCACTTCGAGCGTGTGGACATTAAGGAAATTCCTCTAGAGCCCATGCTTTTCCGCAAGTGGCTGCACCAGCGCTTTGAGCTCAAGGACCGGTAAGAGGCTGATGGAATGATTCTTGGTGTTAAATCAAACAAATGTGCCTCTGAAAGCAAAAACATTTCTTCTGTTGATTTAGCTGCTAGCTGCTACATCTACTACATTGTTACTTATTTGAATTTCTTATGCTATTCATAACTTATATACAAACATTTTTTGTCTCTGTTTCCCAAGGTTGCTGACTGATTTCTATGAATCGGAGGATGCAGACAGATTATGCAGGTTCCCAGGAGAGGGCAGGCTTTCGCCTCTGAGCTTGTCAAAAACACTCCCTTCACTGATGATTTTGGGAGCGCTCACACTGCCTTTAGTGCTGACGGAGGGCGGCAGGAGGGTGTATGTGAGGACCTGGGTGTACGGGACATTGCTCGGATGGCTCTGGGTTAATGTCTTTCCCTAACAAAAGTTGCAGCTACAGCTTGCATATTTACGCACAAACGAGAAGACAGTGCCATTTTCTGTATCAGAACACAAGTATTTTACAGCTGTGGAGTGGCACAGTGATTACAGGCTCACACTGACCCAGCGTTTTCTACTGTTCTCTTCAACAATGCAGGTTCAGAGAATCGGTTTTATGCCTCAAAAAGGAACAAGATGCCCCCTCTAAACTAAGTATTTAATATATCCAATGAAAAGTGATCCCTAATCAAAATTATATATCCTGCATGCTTCATTATCATCATTCATGACCAAAAAAATAATAATAAATAGTAGTTCAGTGGGCTACATAATTGAAATAAAAGGGTGCCAAGTACTCTGACAGCATAACGTAATCATGGTCAGCATTTACCTGACATAAAACTCACCAGCCTATTCTTAATGTATCACAAATTAAGTGCACTGACTTATTGATATCAGTTGTCCATGTTTTACTCTTGCTTATTACACAGGGATTATGCACTTTGCTTCGTTAAAGGTGGAATGTGTTAGATTTAGGCTATTTGTCTGAAAGAATTTAAATTATAAATATATATTTGACAGTAGATAATTGAGAAGGATGTCTTCATTTTGACATGACACTGAAAGCCAAACATAGCACCTTTTAAGTTTTACCCATTTTAGACTAAAGTTAACTTGCTCTCCTCTGTCAAAGTTCATAAAATGGCACCAGCTCTGTTTAACATGAAATTCACAATGTCTATGTCCTTTCTTAAAAAGTATTTAGTTCCTTTTGCTGTGTGTTATTTAACATGTGTCTGTAACAGCCACTGATGGTGAACTGCCTCGTTGTACGTTAAACACACTGTGATTGAACTTTAATAGAGGATGGCTTGTTACACATGATAAAGTAGCTTTACTTTAAACCACAAGTCATTGCCAAACCATAAGAGTGTTTGCCATGTTATTTTAATTGTTTATTTTGCCATTTAAATCTAAATAATTTTGTTTTGTATATTTTTTATACATATTGGTACTAATGGAAGCCTGTTATACTGTATGCATTGATTATTCTCATTATTGCTCATGAAATAGAATCTACCTATCTGACAAAGCCATGTGAGCAGTACGTCACAGGTTTCTGTGCACTCAAGCCATTTGTGTCAGCTGTCATTGTATTATGCTCTTATTGTCCAGTTTCGTTTACTCTTTCTTTCACCAGTCACTTTACATTGGTCTTTTCCCGTAGAGTGGTTGTCAGTTTTTACATGTTGCTACAATACCTCACTTTTAAGATTATCCTTGTATAAGACATTTTACTGGCATTTTGACACAAGATCTGACTATTTCATCAGGAAACTGCAGACTGTACAATGCCAACTGCTGGAAAAGTGTGCCTTCTCTTTGGAGGAGTTTGTCCTCAGTCCTTACTCAGAAGACACAGTCTGCCTGGTGACTGCATGTCGCAGCCCGAGCTGCAGACAGCTTATTTTCTTCTAATAATGCTTTGGTTCTAACTTCTGATTCAATTTGGAATACTTTTAAACTTTGGTAAAAGGTCTCTGATATAAATAAAGTGTTTTTGGGGGATTGAATTTTTATTGATGTTCATTTTTCTTCTCATTAGTGACAGATTCATTAGACATGTAAAATTAATTACCAGTTGGCACGTAGTTTTTGTCAACCACAGCAAAAAGAAAATGAACCAATTAGAGAAAAAGAAAGGGAATATACATAATGCATTTTAGTAGTCTTATTCAGAATGTACAGTTAAAAACTTAAAGGAGTGGCCTATAGTTTTTATAAGTTAACAGTCTACACAATACAAAACAGGAAACTGAAAACATACATGTGCTGAATGAAGTTCTGAAACTAAGGTCCTGCAAAAAAAAAAAAACACCGATGAGCATAAACACAACTGACCACTGGAGGGCACTGTTGTAGTAGGCCTATTTCTATTTTTGTTGGTGAAGTAGCTGCAAAGAAACGAAATACATCCAAATGTAGCAGTTTTTATGGCTGACAGCGCAACGTCTTGTCTGTAGCTACATTGTAATTTTATTTTTCACTAGAGGCTCACAGACGAATCTGTTATCGGTCTGACCAGATAACAAAGTGCGCATGCGCAGTAGCGCGTAAAATAAAAGGGAAGTGATCAGGAACAATCGATAATTAACCTGCAGCAGCTGCTCGTGTGGACAGAAGCAAGTGAGTTAATACAAGGAACGAGTGATTTACTGTGTTTAGGACTGAAACAAAATGTGGTCGTGATGTTTTAGGGCCACATGCGCGACGATGCATGGTCTATGACTATCACGTTTATGCTAATAAGTTATCTGAGTAGTTAAGTTATTGTTGTTGATTGTTTCTTCTCTCAGACTTCTTTGTGATGGCGGTAGACTGGATAGGCTTCAGCTATGCTGCGGCCATTGTCTTTGGGGGTTTTATGGGCTACAAGAGAAAAGGTGCCTTTAACTTTAACGTTAGGCTAGTCCAGATGCTATGTTTGAAGTGTTTACCCTGTCTCATGATCTCTTGTACAGGTAGTGTGATGTCCCTGATGGCTGGTCTGGTGTTCGGTGGACTGTCAGCGTATGGAGCCTTTAACCTCTCAAATGACCCCAAAGATATCAAGATCCTACTGAGTTAGTACAACTTCCATCACATTAAGCGTGACCATCCACAGAAGCTCCACAGAAGCACGTCTGTCTTTGACAGGTCCTCTGTCTCAGGCTCCTCCTCTTATGAGTCAGCCAGGTGAAGGGTGAAATGTCTCACACACCGTTATCAAAGAACCAGAGTTAGATAATTGTGAGCATAAGTGTTTTTATTTCCTCAGCAAACAAAGCTGCTGAGTCACTGAGTGAACTGCCACACAGTAAACTTTAACAGAGCCAGAGTTCATAGAGTCTTATCAAAGGAGCCTGAAGCTTCTGAAGGATGGTCATTGCAGGTTCACAAGAAACTGTGAACTATCTGCTAAATTCCATTAAGCTCACTGCACATTTGTTCTGACTGTTTCAGTGTCTTCTGGGCTGCTCGCGGTCGTCATGGGAATGAGATACAAGAAATCAGGAAAACTAATGCCTGCTGGTATCATGGCAGGACTAAGGTGAGAGTCAAACTGCAAAGTCCACTAAACAGAAGGGCTAATCATATGAATTTCTGTTTTTGTTCTTACAGTTTATTCATGGTGTTTCGATTGCTACTTCTTATATTTGTGTGACCAGAAAAAGGAAGCTTGGATAAAAGATAAAAGAAACCATTCCCACAAAATATTTCCTTTGTGTTGAAATTCTCATGTGACCAACAAAGCTGAGGCAGCAAAAGGACTTCTGTGCACTATTTGAACAGTACTTATTTAATTATTGTTTTGGGTTTTTTTTTTTAAATCAGAGGTTGACTGTGTTTTTAGCTATCAATATTTTATAACATGTTGACTAAATAAATTTGTATATAAATACAAGCAACTGTGTTTTTCCTTTTTTATTTTATTTATTCAGGTCTATTTGTTATTGTAGAGCGCTGAAGCAGTTGTTTTTTTTTTAGTTTTAAAATTCTCTTGGATTTGAAGAGTTTACATTGGTGGCATTTTAGAAAGGGCAAACACTTCCATTACAGTTTTCACATAGTTTTCATCAGGCAGTGGTTTCCTCTGGCTTCCTGGCTTCAAAAAATTACTAATGGCTTGAATTTTTGTCATCTTCCCCTGAAATGCCTGAAACGGGAGATGAACAAGATTCTGCTGTATTAACTTGTATTTTCTGACATGTTGCATTGAATTTCAAGCATGATTTACCTTGACGTTGGGGAAGTTGGAGAGGATAGTTGCAAATTTCTCCTCCAACATCAGAGTGCATTCAAGCAGCAGCACATCAGCAAAGGTCATTTTGCCTCCAACCAGGTAGTTTTGTCCTCCTGCCAGGGCCTACATCGTACATTTAATCACAAGATTGTACTTTTCTTGATTTTAATTTAAAACATACCTTTTCAAACACAGGCAGATAACGCTCAATAGACTTTTTTTCAATATTTTCAAGTTTTGCTTTAGGATCTCCAGCAAATGGAAGAATCATCATCATTTCCATAAGATCTATTATTCCTCTGCATACATGTTGACCCTGCAAAAACAAAATAAGTGTAACAAACGGTGTACATATCTAGATCGTGTGCTGTAATTACATACATGACTTTCTCTTTGAGATCTTTCCCATGGAGATGATACTTTTCTGCAATGTATTGCAATATCGCCTTTGTCTGGACGAGTTTCATGCCATCCATTTCAACAAGAGGAACCTGTTGAAACATGAGCGCTTCATCTGCAAAAAAACACAAGGACATCAATCACACTGTCTGCACTAACAAGGAGAAGCTTTGGATAAAAAGCAGGTCAAACTACTGCATTACTTGACCAAAAGCAATAAAAACTCAAATCAAGTGAAGGTAGGTCTCACATTAGTAGTATAGAAGTACAGAAATAATTGAAATTTCTTGTGATGCGTCTAACAGGTCAGACTACACATTTCACAAAACCGTGAACAAGATTATATCTAAGATTTAATGTGCTGATTATGCCACAGTATGACATATTTTTGTACTTCTTGGTTGAAAGAGCCACAAATATGACATAAGTGAGCTCTGTGAGGTAGATTATGGGACAGAAAAGTGTAAAACTCCTCTACAGAAAAGACTTTGAACCCATTTTATAAAACAGTGTAGTAAATATGCACTATTGTAAAAGTTTTCAAATAAAGTAGGCAACAGCTGCTAAATTTAGAAGCACTTTGTATCAATATATTTGACAGATGTTGAAAATGAAACTGTTTCAACAGAATTGAGTTGTTTTTAAACCACAATCCCATGGAATATCTCTACAACAATGAAGTAACAACAAGAGCATTGTCAGACTGGGTTGGGTCATATATGCTCTAGGTCAGGCATTGAGCAGTGACTTTTCCCTCGAGATGCAAATTCAAATCCAGATAAGTAGGAGGACCGGACGGACTTCATGGGTTTAAAAAAAACAAGCAACAAAATGAAAAAAAACAGCAAACAGCAAAAACACCCTTTTTAAATTTACTTGTTTGACTTGGCTATTTGAAAATTATATTAGGACTTCAAGCAAAACATTACATGCAGTCCAAATCAGGTTAAAAGAAATATAAAGAGTAATACAGGGTGTCATATTGTCTGCTTTAGGTCAAAAACAGGCCTATAATTAGATTTCTAGTAATGATTGTCAAATCACTATGAACTATCTTGATAAGGATATTGTTTGACAGTTATAACGTGATGAAACTATGAATTTGTGATTCTCAAAGGAAAAAATGAAAATCGTGAAAGGGCCCTGATAGAACATTTGTTGGTAGGACATTCTGGCTTTCTAATAAAAAGGAAACAATGCACTTTATTATGCATTGTGGAGATTATTTTCATTACATTTGAGAGTCCCTCACCCATTTACAAAATATAAATTGCCAAGTTAATGGTAGGTTATGTTCAGCATAGAAACAAAGTGTAGGCAAAAGAAAATTTACATAACTTAATTAATACTGCATAATACTGTTTTGTTGTCAAAGAGGACAGTGCATGAATGATTAGTGGTTTATAGGACGCCTTGGTTTGCATGATTGTTAATTAAATACAATAACAAGCTAATTATAGGCTTATCAATTACAAATAATACATTCTTCAAAATCTACTTATAATTAAACTACATTACCCAGAAATAATAGCGAGGTAAAAGTACTTATCTAAATGACTCAAATAGCCTAATTGAAAACTTATTAAGAATGTTTGTCTAGTTGGAGGCAATTCTATTATGTAATAGATGTGTAGCTACTATGTGATATGTGCTGAGTCATGCTCTGTTTGGCACTGGCATCTAGGTAAACTTAAATAAATTCAAAGAGCACGAGCACCAGAGGTTACATTGGCTTACCCTCGATGAGTTTAAGATACTGCGCATGTGTTGTGAGAAAAACCTCCTCAAACTGAAAAAAAGAAATGAAAACAGAAGTGTATGATCTTTTCTGTGCATTGGTGCAATATTTATAAGGTACATATATATCAAACATGAAGTTAAAACACTCACGGGGACGTTCGCAGCTGCCAGAACCCAGCGGATAGATTCCATTTTCCCCCTTCCATTAAAATAGTACAAGACTACTTTATCAGACATGTTTGCAACAGTTTTATGCAACAGGCAAGACGTAGACAGTATCCTGCAAAAAAGCATAGAAAAACTGGTATATTTCACAAAGAGGCACAAGCCTGTCTCAAATATAAGTGATTACAAAGTGCAACTTACCTCTGCGAAGACCGAGTGACACATTAAAGGAAATTAAAAAGCACGGACACAATATAAAGGGAGTGAAAGGAAATGACCGATTTTCATTGGTTAAAGGTGTCCCTCATTATCATACCGTGCAGCAGAGGATCATGGGAGAAAAACCCTGACCGAAAACAGTTGTGCGTAGAGGTCCTTTATAAAGCAGTAACGCTAACATAGAAATACTGGATGTGAGGGCGATCTGGCTGCGACATCTGTCACCCCATCGATCGCTAGGGTTGATTCGGCTGATCTGGCTGGCTAGGCGGGTGTCCCCTTCCTCCCTCACCGCTCCATGTGTGTCCCTCCCGATGCTCCGCGCTCGGTGGAAGAGGACGAGCTCCCCCCCGGCGGACGAGCACCATCGTCGGTATACCAGTAGCTGCGCTCCCCTGCTAGAACCTCCAAACAAGCTCAAGGCCCATTTGTAGGAGAAACGTAGGGAAGTCAAGCTCCAAGCTTCAGACACATCCAAATGCGGCGCTGCACGTGGCAGTCTGCCTTCCTTTTCAACTTATGGGTTGGTGTATTTTAAGAATGAAAGGAAATTACCATTTGTCAATCTATTGCTAGGATTGATTAGGCTATGTTTCATTGCTTGTCAGGAATTATCTCCAGAACATTACATATTAAAATCCTTGCTTTACAACAATAATTTATTTTTGTTTGATGAAGTTTTGAGAACTGATGGGCAAAAGTAGGGTGACCAGACGTCCCTATTTACTGGGACTGTCGCTATTTTAGGGCTCCTGTCCCATAAAATGTATCCAAAACCATTGCTTTGTCCAATTTTACAAAAGAGATAAGTGACAGTTGTGAACCACTTTAACACTTTCCAACGACGGACGGAAGAATATGTATATATATATATATATATATATATATATATATATATATATATATATATATATATATATATTTTTTTTTTTTTTTTTTTAATAAACTTGACTAAATTGTGCTTGAAAATGATCAAAACACAACAAAACAAAGCGTCAGTTAGCACTGACAAATGTTTTACAGAATAAACATGAGTGTGAGTGAGAACCAAATTGACTAAGTGCATAATAGTGTTCCTATTTACTCATTATTTGTTTTTGTTCTGGTTTGTTCTATTAGTGCTAGACCCAGTTTGTGTTACAAAGAAAGAACAATATTGACATTATTCATTTTAATAACGTAAAAAAATCTACAAAAATATTAGGTTTTAGAGATTTATTTTGTGCATAAGCTGCATAAAAAATAAACTGACATTATGGCCATACTGTAGCCACAGAAAGATTTAATAACAGGCGACGTAAACTTTGTAGCTCAAGCAGAGAGTGCAAGAAAAATAACCTCATGAGCCTGCATACTGAAATGTATGGCAACGATCTGAACGACTTTACAATAAAACACTGTTGTTAAAATAAAACATACATTTCTGCACTAATATTTAAGATACCGTTTAAAAAATGCAATTCAATATAAAAATTATATTTTACAGTAACAGAATTTTAGCCAAAACATATCACAGTTACATTTTCTTCAAATGCATATTGTGTTTTAGTTTGGTGCAACATTCAGTGATAATTGTAATACAAAAGACACACATTTAACCAGAGGCAATAGTTATTTTACATTTTTAAGAAGTATAAACACACTAGAAGGGCATTTAGATTCAAGTTTTTTGGCTGATTGCATTTGTCATACACACGTTCCTTTATATTATAACTCACGATATTCACGGCACACGTAATGAAACAGATTTATTGCTGTGCTAAGATGTATGTACACAAAACCACTAAACCTACTCTTTGGAGGTGAAAGATCTTCAGCAGTGCCACAATCACGTCTGGAGTTCAGAGCCAAAGAGGCCACTAGCGGTGTCCGTATTTGGCAGACCAGTCAGTGCGCCCGTGGACAGACTGGACCGGGGGCCGAGGCAGGGTACCCAGTGTGCTCTTGGTCGGTAAAGAAACATTACTGTTCATCTGACTGCGACCAGACCGCCATGTTGCATAATCTGTGAGAGACAGACGCAGACGGAATATTTAACTGAAGCATTAAAGTAAGTATTGAATGCTCTGGTAAAGTTCTCACTTGATGCAGTTGATTCTACGGAGGGAACCTGTGGCCCCCTTTGACCTGCAGAACCTAGGTCTTTTTTGTAAAAAGATGGCAAGTATCCTCCTGGAATTGTGTTTGTACCTAGAACAAGAAGAAGCATAGTTTAAAATGAGGACTTGTTATAGTCACTGAGACAAAGTTAACAAAGTTAGTATTAAATAAAATATAAATAAAACATATTTACTACTGAGATCACCAGTCTTATGTAAAATAATAATAATAATAAGTGGAATGATTACATTTGATGACAACACAAGGGGAAACTTAAAAATAAGGTGACAAATAATAAGATTAAATGTAATTAATTTAGGAAAAAAAATATAGTTAAACATATACAATCTTTATTTTCTCAAATTAATGTTTAATTTGAGAGATAAATGTGTTTATTATTTCTGTACAAAATAACTGCTATTTTCTACTTATTTTTCCTCAACTTCTCTGGTGTAAATCTTTGAGAAATACTCAGCATTAACATTTACTCACATTTAATCACGTTTTTCTTCAACAGAATAAACGTCTTACCATGAGCACCTCTGCTTGGTAAAGTACCTCCAAATGGGATGGTACTGTTTCCCCAAAGATGGCTACTACTGAAGTCTTTACTTGCATTTGTCCCCATATTCTTTTTTGAGGGAATTCCTAAAAATAAAAGAGTGTCATAGTTTCTGATGGCTCTGGAACAGCAATTTTAAACTCAAACTTTAGGTTTTGTGTTAATCACCAGGTAAATATCTTGACTGTCTCAGGTAGTGCTGTTTGGCGGAGGCAGTTCTTGAAGGCTCCTGGTAGTTTGCAGTTTTGTTTAAATTCAGAGGACCGTCCTCCTGCACTTTAGGACGACTATAATCCAGAGCATTGCCATATCTGAAAAATTACAGAACATTATTTAATATTGAGTCGTAGAAGTTGAACACTTAAAGAATATTTAAAACCTCACCTGGGGAGGGGGCCATCCCCGTGTCTAGACTTTTCTGTGGAGAAGTTGGATTTTCCAAGGACACTTAGAGACAGGTCAATGTCTTCAGCGTCGTCCCACTCATCCCCTTTATGTTGTCCTGTGCTGTGGCCCCATCGGCGACGCCCTGCCTTGGGTTTCAGCTGATAGTTTGGAACTTTGTGTTCTCAGACTGCTCCCTCGTCTGTGAGTAAAACAGTTCATTAATACATCACACTTACACATGAGAAAGTCCGTACAGGAGTCAAACCTTGGTCTGAAGATGAAGGGGGAGCTGGCTTTGTGCTGTTCCCTGTGTTGGCTCTGGCTTCACCATGTGCTTGGGCTGCTCACGGAGCAGATCTGTGTGCCGCTGGTAGATGGCAGCCTGAGCAGAGGCAGAGATGGGCGAGGGCTGGATCTGCTGCAGGGGCCTGGAGGAGCAGTGCTGGTTTGGAGGAGGCTGTGAGGGGGGCACAGGCTTCAGGAGCAGGGGCTGCTGCGTCACTGAGTGAGCCTGTAGTGAAGTCTCCATTGGCACAAGGTTTGGCTGGGGTCTAGCCTGCTCTAGGATTTGTTGAGGGGTGCCCAAAGCCTGGCCCACATGGAAATAGGAATACCTGAGAGCCTTGAGTAAATAAACCATGTGTCAGCCACAAATCTGTCCTTGATAAATTGCACTCTCAGTATAAAAAATGAGCACCTGTGCTGAAGCTGGCCTCCTCTTAGGGTCCCATTGGAGCAAGTCTGTCATTAAATGGATGGCATCTGGACTGGCATTGGGAATGAGTGTTTTCAAACTGCTGGGGACACATTGAGGCCAACGGAAATTCATGGCATTTGCCAGAAGATACCCCTCAGGCCAGTCATTCTGAAAAATAATAATAATACTGTATTAATAAAACAGCTTACGTTGACAAAACAAATACAGTCAAATTACCGGAATAACTGTATTCATAATAAAACAAAGATAGTACCTTCTTCGGTGTACCCAAGACTTGGCAAATCTTAAAAATTGTGTCGACTTCACTAGAACCAGGAAAAAGAGGACGAAGGGTATAGAGTTCAGCCATAATGCAGCCCACAGCCCACTGATCGATGGCGAGCTGTAAGATGTGGACCTGAGCAGCACTTCAGGAGCTCTGTACCTATCAACACGCAACAAAACAGACTTTAGTTTTAGAGTAAGTCTTTCAAAGCCTCCTATCTGACAATAACCCACCATCTTGTTGATACATAATCGGTGTAAGGGGGACGAGAACGAATCTCCCGAGCAAGACCGAAGTCAGCTATTTTTACCAACTCAGGCCCCATACACAGAAGATTCTCAGGTTTCATGTCTCTGTGGAAAAACCCTGAAACAAGCATAAAACACAATCAATAAACAAAAACAAACCAACAATGACAGATAAAAACAATACTAACCATGTTTATGAATGAACGCCAGACCCTGTAGTATCTGAAACATTATATTTCTTACAGCAGACTCAGGAAACAGCCGCGTCCTGCAAAAATCACAAACACTATGAATAAAACTGAAGCTTTAAGATACATTTTGGATGTTCATATGGACCTGTCTTTCATCAGTTGATATAAATTCTCCTTCATGTACTCAAATATAAAGTACAGGTGGTCATTTTCCCGGATTACCTCCTTCAGTTTGATAACGTTTGCATGGTTGAGTTTCTTCAAGGACTGGAAAGAAAACAAATGTCCGTAAGTATAACAAAGTAAAAGTAGCACAGGTTAATCAAAACTATAGTATTCATGCTGGAAAAGAACACATGTGGGTCACTGCAGGGGATTTAGAAGCAGGTATTGAAAACTACTAAATATAAACTTTAAAATATTCATCTAAAAGCACAAAACCTAAGCCAAGGGAACTGTGTTGTTTATTTGAGGGAAAAGCGTATTTAGACTTGTTGACAGGGTGAACATAGGTTTCCCATGCACTTCCTTTTCATGCCAAATTTCAGAGGTTTTGAATAATAATCATTGGACAGAGCTATGTTTACATGCTTCTTTACTGTATGTATAAGTAAAGTATTTGCAAAGTTACAGGTGGCTACTGTAGTTAGTCTGCCGTATCTAATGGAAATCGGGTGCCTGGGTCAGGGAACCAACAGCACAGACAAAATCACCTTCTACTTTTAGTGACTCGGCTGTGAGACTTTATGCTGTGAGGAAATTCAGACAGCAACATCAATAAAACGACAAAAACAATGGACGTTACAAAAAGCTGAACTTAAAACCACACTTTAAATTCTGTGTTTGTATTATTATTGTACTAAAACTAGCTTACCTTGACTTCTCTGAGGTTCATGCATTCTTCCCAAGAATAAACTTTCTTTTCATCCTGAAGAAAGAAAATAAAATTGTTACATTCTCAATGATTTTATTAAATACTGGTTAAGTATAATAAAGTAGGATTCATTTAAAATAATTGATACTTCCAGACACTTACAAATGGACCTTGATATGAAGCTGTTGAAATTACAACTTACACAATCAATACTTTATACAACACAAACTATTCTATCCATTCTTTTATGTTTTATGTCTTATTTTACATATACAGTGAGGTCAGTTCTTACACAAAATTTCTATCATAGGTATATTATGTTTAAAGAGACAGAATCTAAAAACAAAAAAAAATCCAAAATCTCTTTGCATGATTTTTTTTTATATATTTAAACAATTTATTTGTAAATTACTGTGTCAAATAAGTATTTGATCACTTGATTTACAGCCAGATTTCTGACCCGAAAACACATGTTATTCTGCTTTTAAATAGTCCAACTACACTCTGCTCATTATTATAATTAACTAGTACCTGTCTGAGGTTGTTGGCTTTCATAAAGTCACCTGTGCACCCCACAATCAGTCTAAGATCTGACTACCAAGATGGGGAAAAAAGAGAGAGCCGTCAAAGAACACAAGAGACACAACTGTAAACCTTCACAGTGCTGGATGTCAATGACCCAAAGTACACAGCCCAAAAAAATATGGAGTGACTCCGTAAAAAGCACATTCTGGAGTAGCCTAGCCATTCTCCAGACCTAAATCCTATACGTAGAACATTTTTGGAGCAAGTGTTGCTCAGGGACAGCCCCTAAACTTGACAGATCTAGAGGAGATCTGTATAAAGAAGAGTCTTTCAAAATCCCTGCAGTGGTAGTGTGTGCCGACCTGCTGAAGAACTACAGGAACCATTTACTATGTTCATCTTGTCCTCAATAGTATTAGCAGTAATCGATTTCTGACCACGCCAGTCCGAGCGACCCAGGTCGCACCGGGTTGACCACGCCTCCAGGAAGTAACATCTAATAAACGACAGGTCACCACGGAGACAGGTGACGCTTCTGAAGATGGCTCGCAGCTAGCAGCCGAAACATGTCAAAAAGGTAAATACAACTCACTTAAAAGTTGTCTGAATTGAAGAAATCGATTACTGCTAACTACAGGAACCGTTTGAGAGCTACAATTGTAAACAAAGGCTTCTGTAATAAATATTAAAATGTTTAAATCAAGTGATCAAATCATTATTAGACACAATATTTCACAAATAAATTATTTAATTTCTGGATTTTTTTCTTTAGATTTGTTTTTTAGATTTTGATTCAGACAAAATCAGAGTGCATCGTAGATACATTGGAAATGCATCTACGATAGTCATTTTAGATCCCTCCTTCATTTCTAAGTGGGAGAACATGTAAATTCACAAGCTGATTAAATACTTATTGCCCTCACTGTATACGACTGTCAGTGTTTATTTAGTTAAAAATGTATAAATTGGCCACATTGTTCATCTTCAGTTTCAGTAGGTGTGATTGACAGATGAATCAGCCAATCAGCAATGCTCATCATCTGTGCATGAAAACAGACATGGCCTCTTGCAAGGAATGAATACAGTAAACAAAAAAATATTATGGAGCACTGAAAAACATTGTGTATTTCTGTAGAATCAGCGAGCAACAAACCCCTATTTTAATGTGAGGTGAGTGATACTTGATGAATGGACTGTTACTCTGTGAGGAGCAAACTCACTTTTTAATGGCTACAAGTTCTCCAGACTCCAGACTGCGACCGAGGATCACAGAGCCGTAGGTTCCGTCCCCGAGCTGTCTGATGTTAGTGTATCGGTTCATTATGAGCAGTTTTCCATGTCACCATCAGCCGGATGCGTAATCGATAAGTGATGTGCTCTTGACGCTGAATGGAGCCAGATTTTCCTGTGGCAACAACAGAACACTTTCGGCAGAGCTGAAGGAGCCATTGGCCTGCTTCTCACTACCTGGACACAAAATAAAAAGCAACAACAAATCTTAAAAGAGACATATTGTGCTTCCTCTCACAACTTTTCTGAGCCTTCAAGCATCAGCTTCAGGACAATATAAGATTACTCAAACATATAATGCAAGTAGGGCTGGGCGATATTGACAAAAATGAATATTTGGATATTTTTTAAACAATCTCATATCAATATTCAGGCAATATTTTATCAGTCCAACAAAAATGCAGCTAAAAATGTCTTTAAACGTTTTGTTCAATAGGTTGTGATGCGTTCACGTTGCAGAATTTGATGTCATAAATCCAGATCCATACATTTATGCCCCTAGTTTAAAATTTACAGCATCTTTTTTTAGCTGCCTCTTTTTGTACAATTTTTTTCTATGAACGTTATATTGTACTTGATTTTTATTTTTGGGTATCTTGAAAACAACATTCAAATTCAATATATCACCCAGCTATAAATGCTTGTGTTCTTTTTTAAACGAGATATATGCCTCTTCTATGCATTTAGTATTAAACTATGACACAAGTAGATCAGTAATTTACATTTTATTCATTGTAAAACACAAAACTGATCTACAAACACATTTAATTGACTTCCAGTTCAATTTAGCAGATTTAAATGTTTTTTATCCTTGATCATTTTGAACCATTCATGTTTTACTAGGATTTATTTTTATTTTTTGTAAATACAGGCAAGTGGGTGGGGGTAGGTGGGAGATAAAAACAGAGATTTTCTGAGCACTGAGATTTTCAGCTGCTGGACGATACAAGATTACTCAATTATGCATTAATCATTTCAGACACAACTCTGACTAGACTAACCTAATAATGAATAAACCCCGTTATAACATGGTTAACATTTGGCCTGCTCTATTGAAGCGAGGGAAATGCATGGACGTTGTTGTTGTTTCAAGCGCAGCTGGATTAATTACCGCTGTACTGTGCTGTAATAACAGAAACAGCTTCATTTGTAAGGCTCCTAACATAATTTTAGCTATGTACCTTCCTTACAAACTGCAAAAACAAAAGATGCTAGAGAAAATCTCAGTGTCGTTGGCCTCAGCAGCTGCAAAACAACACTCGGCTTACACCATGCGCACAGTTAGACAGAGGCAGGTTTCCCGACAAAATCAAAATCACATAAACAGCTAAGACTCACCCCACATGCGTCATACCCACGGGAAAACATATCCAAACATTCATATTCTATAAACGACTTGATTCAGCTCATACAAGAGGATTTGCTGTGTGGATGCAGACTGTTAAACCACTGCGTAAATCTCGCGATGTTTCAGCCAGCTCCAACAAATCACAGCCAAAGCAGCAGTTCTCGTCTCCGAGGAGAAAAATAAACATCTGAAATGACATAAAACGTTTTTGGAACTGGGTAATAATATCAAATTAAAGTAAAACATAACTAGAGTTCCTGAAAATGTAGATGAGTTGCGCTTTAGGTGATTTTAAGCGTTTGAAGGCCAATATAGTGTAATAAACCGCTAGAGATTTTTTTTATTCTGTTACCGTGTCGTGGCGGCCATCTTGTGACTGTAAAAAAGATATCCGGCTACTGGACTGAATGGATCAACAATAAAGAGAAACTAAAAGCAAAATCAACTTTTTTTCGCTGTCAAAATTTAAATATCTACTGTTTCCGGGCATTTTAAAAACATTTTTGTACAAACATTTTGCAGTTATGTGTGCAAAAACACTGTGCTGCCACGATGGTCAAACGCTGTTAGTGCATTTTCAGTACATGTCAACGTCACATTGAGTTGCCACGACAAATGAGCCGTCCAGTTGGGATATAAAAACTCCTTCTGACAATGCTGCTAAGGCATGCTGGAAAGTGCTCGCCCGCTGCAAAATGACGCATATTCGATCCTTGTTTCGATGTTTCTTTTATTTCACTTTAAATTTTAGAAAACATGTTCACATCATAAGCCCATGTGCTTATGTAGGCTAAAGCAAAGGCTTCATACATATGTCTGCAAAGTTAATAAAAAAAGAACCTTGACGTGCAAGTAAGAAACTAGACCTGTGCACAGCCTCAGAGCTGTGAACTTCTCTGCACGTCAAAACTCACATCACTCACAAGATTGCTATTTATATTTCTGGCTGTCAATCAATGTCTGTTCACACCCACTGGGCGTCTCTTAAAAGGCCTCCAGGCATCTCCCACTTGTGCGAGTCTGTTTGAGGTTCAGTTGTGAGCGGAGTAAGTCTCTAAAAGTCAATGCATGCGTCACCTGGAGAAAATTGTATTCATCTTTTTTAAAATGGCAAAGCAGTGTGTAAAGTTGGTGTAACCAACTTTTGTAGTTATAAGATAATTATTAAACTTTGTGCTTTCCACTAATAAGTATAGTGAATTATCAGAACTGAAAAGAATTTTCAGTTCTGATAATTCAGAACTGAAAATTCTGAATTATTATTATTTTTGGTTACATTATTGACCATAAATGTAACCAAAAATGAATACATGCCCATGATGGGTTGAAGGATTTATGAGAGGAGGTTGTTAGATTTAAAACCTAAATTGTGTGAAAATCAACTACCCCACCTTTAAATCAAAAATAAACTCTCTTGCCCTCCATCCAATTCTAGCGTGTGATTTTGGGGTTAAAAATATTCAATATGAGTTTGCATTGGTTTAGTAGCTTACACTCGAAACATGGCTGCTGGAACGAGGTGTCGGTTACTATGGTTACCGTGAGTATTATCTCTCTAGTTTTTGTTTTAGTACAGTAAGAGTTAAGCGTTACTATTTTAACATATTGAGTAGAATAGTTGAAGGTGTATATTTAACATGCCTACATTATTTTTACAGTAGTATTTTCCTGGTGCATTAAAAGCATATTAAGTAGTGTCCACGCGCGCCTACCCTGCCGTTTGTTTACGTCTGGTGCAACGGCGTAACCTCGAAGTTTACTTCCTGATTCGAACGGGCTCGTGTGGCTGCTCGGCGAAATGGCTGCATTCCTACGAGCTCGTAAATATGTTGGCTGCGTTGTGCGTTTCTCCGACCGTGAACTGTAAACGCTAGTTCTGATCAGGAGTTGCTGACTAAAAAACTACTGGCCGAGCTGTCATGGTGGGTCACTATGATATATACAGATCAAAACGAGCTAGCAGGCTTAGTGGCTAGTTAGCTGGTGTGTTAGCCTACGTCACCTGTCATCCCAGTCTAAAGATAGATGTTGTAAATGTGCTTTCCTCCTTCAGCTCCTCACCACGTTGAGACCAAATGTTCAATGGATTAATTAAAAATCAGAATATAGTGTGCTGAATTTGTTAGATTATACATACAAAAAAATGTCTGTCCCACTAAACTTTGCTGTAGTGACACGACTAATTCTGAGTTACGTCGCAGAGGCATTATTTTTACCTGTTTCACGCGCATGTAATCTCTTGAAAACCTGTGGTTAAAACAGCACGAGAAATTAACAATTGATGAGACTTCTTCTGCAACAGGCTGAGGATGAGGCCGATTTTGGAGGTCCTGTGGAGGAGGAAGATGAGGGTTCAGAAGACCCAGATCTTCAGGTGAGACTTGCATATAGAATAGTGAAGTGACCTTAAAGGAGACCTATTGTGTTTTTTTTTTTATATTTAGTAAGAAACAAGAACATCTGCAGATCAGTAATTTACCTTTTGTTCATTGTAAAACACAAAGGTGATCTAAAACAACTTAAAAATAGGAACAGCTCTATTGACTTTCTGTTCGAAATTGCAGAACTGATAAGCCCCGCCTCTTCATTTTAAATTTAACTGTTAAAAGCAACAGATTTTTAAAAAAAATATTTGTTATTGTTGGAAAATGGGTCTGGGACAGTTTTGAACCATTTATGCTTCACTTTGAGTTTTGATCTTTTGAAATATAACAAGTAAACACAGACAAGTGGGAGGGGATAGGTGGTAGGTGAGAACGGGGATTTCTAACCACTTGTGCTCCAACTGAAGAACAAAACAAGATTATTCAAACATGCATGAATCAATTTAAATATAACTTTGAGTAAACTAATGATGAAGGAAGGCCATTATAACAAGGTTAAAAACTTAGAAAAGTGAATTTGACATAATAGGTCTCCTTTAAAGTGCATATCACAGGTTAGACTATTTTTTCAGTAAAACACAGTGAACATAATTATATTTAGGATTTCATCAAACATTTTGCTTGTTTTCACTTAAAGGTTGTATGGAGGATTTTTCAAATCCAACAGCTGTTGTTTTTAAAATGATGCACATGTGTTTCTCCTCCCATGGCCACGCCCCTCACTGCTACTGGGCCAATGAGTTACTGAGAAACACTGAGGGTTTGCTTGATAGGTTAACAGACCAATAGATAACGAGGTACCTCGTTATCTATTGGTCAACGTTTTACTGGCCTCATCATGTCCACAGTTTATATATTTTTATAATTCTTTTTTTGTTTAGCATAAGTACAAGGCTGTTACAAATCTATGCAACTGTTTTTCACCAAGACTGACAAAAAACATTTTTTGTAAATCCTCCATACAACCTTTAAATATCGCTATTTTTATGAGATTTGTAGTTGTATTTTGTCCAGCAAATGTAGAGAGGAACCCACAACTGTTACCTAGCAACCGCATTGTAAATGTGTTTCAAAACCCACATAAATAACACAGATATAGTAATTTGACAAATTATAATATTTTGTAACACGTATATTGTGTTAAATGAATATTTAAACTCCCAGGGAACTGCGTCAGTTTATGTAAATTGTTTTTGCATTTTGGCGCTTGTTGATGACACATGTGGAGAGATTCTATTTTAGAACTTTAATTACTTCCTGTAATTTTCTACTTTTAGCTGTTTTTTTTTTTTCATAAATTGCAACTTAACTGCTGTAAAACTATGATAAATATTTACCACAAGGACAAAGCACTCAACACTCCAAACTGACGGCAGAATCCAAAAAAAATAGACGAGCTAAAGATGGAAAGAAGAACAGCCAAAAGACTCTTTACCTGGCTAGCAAACAAAATAACACAAACTCAAGAGTAATGGAAGCCAATGTTGGATGCATCTTATGATGCTGAGTGCGAGGCAGCAGATGCAGAGGGCGCACTGGAGCTAAGCGAAGAACGAAAGGCTGACATAGACAAGACAAAGCAGGAGCATGAGCAGAAGTCTAGGAGGTCAAAAGTTTATTTCAAGAAAGACTCTGGACTGCTTTTGGAGAGCGAGAACTTTCAAGGCCATTTTAAGCAGCAGAAAGTGAATGTGACAAGTCATTTCGGTCTCAACTGATATTAGTGTGGACTCATATGAACATTTGTTAAGGCATCTTGATGTTGTAGGCAAGACCGCCAAAGATATTCATCTTTAGTGGGTCCGATGGAGTCCTGCGGCTTAACAAGTCGATTATAATGGCCGGTTAAATAAACTTGAATTAAAGTTACCACTCTTGGTGTCAAGGAAAGTGAGGTTCATTGATGCAACAAGTAACAAAGTGGGAGGAGACAAAAAAAATCAAAGCTGCTCTCTAGCTCTGCGCCAGTTGCCTCTATTTAACTAAAGGCCACGCCCTTACCAAAATTCACAGCAAATCAGCGTAACTTTTATCGAATAAGAAAAGAGCTGTTGTTGAGGCAACATTTCTCAGAACAGAGAAGCAGCTGTCCAAAGAACCTGAATGGAAGAGTGCCTAGGCCACACAAGTTCATGCAATGGTTAATCGCAGGGCAGCCATGAAGCTACCTTTGGAGGCTCTGAGAAGCTGGACAGGACCAGTGTGGTATATAACTCATCTTATTGCACCCAACCCACACTCTGTTTCCACACCGGTGAGGTTAGTGTGGTACAGTAGCCAGAAGTACAAAGACCTCAGTCTCAATGACATGCTCATCGAGGGTCTTGATGTTTTAAATCCCATCTGAGCCGTTCTGTTAAGGTACCAAGCTGGTACTTGCGCCGCCCTGGGTGACATTGGCAAAATGTGCAATTCTGTCTGGCTGGAAGACCAGGAAGTTCACCTACACAGGTTCTTATGGAGAGACTCGGAAGGCCAAGCAATCGAGGACTATGCAATAACTCGGGTGAACATTGGAGACAAACCAGCTGGTGCACAGAGACATCAGACGGCTGGTTGTTCTCATCCCAATAGAAGAACTGCAATAATCAACCTGTAATTGAGGAGCCTAGGCTATCTTTCTGTGCTTCCCCGTTGAAAAAATCGAGTGGGAGGTGTCACGGTGACCTATCATTGAGTGAGAAGCAGAGGAGTGGCCTCTTCCCTCCTCCCCTCTGCAGAGCAGGCTGCAACAGGTGACTGCAGTGAGCACCATCAGTAAGAGAGCTAGAGTCACAAATGTCACAAACAAAACAGTGAATGCCGCTGGTGTGCATCAGGTCCAAGTTTCAGCTACAGAAAACATTTTACGCTGTACAGGAAAAGGCCTAAATCCCATGGACTACTGGTGAGCCATTTATCATGAACTCAAACTAACGAAATACAATGCCACTGCGCCTGTTGCTGAGCTCTTATCATTGATGTAAAATGAATTTTATTTTGATGTGGTAAAACACAAGTAACATTTTAACCCTGAATTGAACATATAATGACATAAGTTGAGCTAAAAATATAGAATTTTTCAGTAATTTATCATGTGAGAATTTAATTTGTTGCTGTAAATCAGACAAGTGCATATTATTTATATAATATATTAAAGTATTCATTCATTACAATGTTACAATGAATTAAAAACAATTCTTAGGTCAGTTTAAAAATGAAAAATGTGCTAAAATTAAAAACAGCACAGATTAAGAAATATGGATTATTATTGTGGTTTAAAATGGATTGTGTGCATGATGTTTGTTGTCTAAAATGTGTTAAAAACTTTAATAATTTAATGTTTAAAAATCTGATGGTTTTGTTAATATTGCTGTCCATTTGTTTATGTTGAAGGTTTTTCATCTGTTTGGAAATAAACGAGTGAAACCGGTCTGATTGTGAAGCCCCTCCTTTTCAGTCAAAAACTGTAAAGTTTAAAAAGCACTGGACAAGGACTATCACACCAAACCAGGTCAAAAGTAGAAAAGTCTGTCATATGGGTTTAAATAATTTCTTGTTTTGTTCAGGGGGAGCTTAATGCATTCAGAGTCCAGTGGATGTCTGAACTTAATCCAAGCTCTGAAGCGAGGGGTAAACACCTGCAAAGTAAGGGGCAGAAGAAGACGCAAGAAGTGGCTCTTGAAGAAAAGGTAATTTTTGTTACGAATCCTGTTCTGGCAAGTGCTGTTTTGGAATGTTGTCACACATAGTTTTGTGTGACCTAAATGGGGCTCCTTGCTTTCAGGCCACAGAGCTGTTCTTAAGAGCGGTTCATGAGGAGCAGATTGGGGCAGTCTATGAAGGTACTTACCAGCCTATGAAAGATTCTAATTTCTAAAAAAAAAATTACATTACATTTCAAAATTACAAAAAGTTCAACCTTTTAATTTTTGCTTCAGCCATCAAATACTATCGGATGGCGCTGCAGCTTGTGCCTGACATTGAGTCTAAAATCAACTACAGCCGCCCAACTGATGCAGATAAGATGTTAGTAACACATTTTATTATTTTTAATGTATTTGTATTCAACATTTGAATCTTACTTTTTTTTCATAGTAATGTGTCTTTGCAAGCTGAAACACATTATATTTATTATATTATATTTTTAGTTTTTTTTGTGTTTGCAGGCTGGGGAGAGTGACGCTGACAGTGACATTGAGGACCTGCTTTCATATTTTGAGCAGCAACTCACGCTGGAAAGCTCCTATCCAAAGTTCTGCGCGCCCGAGGTTGAGCTGACTCAAACACACATATCTGGTATGGCGTTTGTAAAATGCTGCAACACCAGAAATTACACATACTCATTCTGAAAGAGGACTGTTTTTTCTCAAGTGTTGCCAAGAGAGATCTTGATGTACATATTTCGCTGGGTGGTGTCCAGTGAACTGGACATGCGAGCTTTAGAGCAGCTGTCCTTGGTTTGCCGAGGATTTTACATTTGTGCAAGGTTTGAGCCTTCGCAATTAATCAAAAACAGAAATCAGAATAATTAGAAATCATTCATCTTTTTACATGTATTTTTTTTGTAGGGACACAGAAATCTGGCGCACTGCTTGTTTCAAAGTCTGGGGAAAGAGCTGTGTTAAGCTCTGCAAACCCTACACCTCATGGAGGGAGATGTTTCTGCAGAAGCCACGTGTTCGTTATGATGGTCAGTGTTTTAAAGGCCATAAAAATCTGAAAATAAATGTGAAAGCAATTGTTTCATTTTTTCAGGAGTCTATATCAGCAAAACATCATACATTCGTCAAGGAGAGGAGTCCCTGGACGGGTTTTATAGACCTTGGCAACAAGTGGAATACTACAGGTCAAATCTTTACAGTATTATCTTTGTCGAATGCAGAAGAACATTGTATATAAATGCATTGTTTTACAGGTATCTGCGATTCTTCCCCGATGGTCAGGTTCTAATGATGACCACCCCTGAGGACCCACTTACCATTGTTCCTCAGCTCAAAACAAAGAACACGAGGTAAACTCTTCAAGGCCATTATTGCTTTTTACAGTTTCCAACATCCCAGACTGCTTTCTTCTGTTTGACTAAATTATTTTAACTTTGCAGATTGGATGCCATTTTGTTTGGCCATTATCGTCTATCACAGGAGACAGACAATCAAACCAAAGTGTTTGCGGTTCTTGCCAAGAAAAAAGACGAGGTAAATGTGAATTTAACATTAGAACTTAATTCTTACACAGTTAAAGTTGACAATCACTAACTAACAAGACCTTTATTGTTTGTTTCAGAAAGTAAATGAATTTACAAGGAATCGGTTCTCAAGGAGAAATCCTTTGCCAGAGGCAGAGCGCAGCTTTCATGTGGGTTTACAGCTGGCCTCTGGGGGGCGCCAGTGTTCCAATAAACTGATGTGGGTCCACCACTCCTGCCACATCAAATACAGGTGCAAGAAAAAAGGGATCTATTATTAATAATCCATAGAATCAGTGTTTTAATATTCAGTTTGATTCTTTCAGAGTGACAGGGGAAACTGTTGTGACGTCGTTTGACCTGGAAAAGATGTATACGCCGTTTTCTTTGCTCGAGTGAAGAGTTACACAGCTTTCTCAAACCAGCCACTCTAAGCTCATGCTTTCACCAATGATTACTTTAAAATCAGTTCACTACTTGTTTTCTTTTCAACATGCTGTGTGTAATACACAAGCAGGTTATATGTTCAGATTAATGTTATGGAAACTTATTTTTCTGATTTCAGAAAACATTACGCTGTTAAAGCTAAAATAATTAGCATTTCTTTCATCCTAATATGAATGTTTAAATCTTTAATGGTGCACTTTCATGGATCTAATAAAAAAGTGGTGAACAGACTGAGGCTAATTTATTTTCTTCACAAATCTTTAACCCATAAATCTCTGCATAATGGTGCCTAGTTTATCAATTGTACAAACAAAACATGTTTTTAGTAAAAGAGTAATCAGGCTGCAAAATATATCTTTTAATTTAGTTATTTAAAATGCATATACAGTCGTTTTCCTCTCAGGACTTTATCACACACCAACATTCTGTGAAGGTTTGACACGATGTGACGTTACAACAGTACACACGAGTTTCAATGTGGAAGCTGAAAGAGCCTTAAACAACAAATGCATGTAATATATACTGTAAACATTAAATATGGCTTTAAGAGTCATACAATGCCTGCAAGAAATTATAAAACAATTTATTCTTAATGAAAGTCAGTGTGAATGTCGATGACGAGGAAATGCAGCTTATGATTTACAACATTTATACTTTATAACATTAGTATTATCCCTGACTGAGCTGATCAAAAAAATATATATCTGTAGACATGTATTAACAAAAAGACTTTGTTTTAGCAGCAAATTAAATGGTACTAATTTCAACTGCATATGTAAGGCCTAGAATAAATAATTCAGGTTACATACAAATATTTGCTACAATACAGTTATGAATATAGTTAAAACCTACTGAGAGGATTATTTACCTTAGCAACGATTTCAAAATGGTTTATTGCTTTTTTTATTTGATATGTTGTATAATTGCAATATGCAACAGTGCAGAAGTGAGATAAAGCTGCTCCCTGGATATTTTATTATGTGTGGCATAAACAAAACTTGCCAACACACCAATTGGT
The DNA here is from genome assembly GCA_038363315.1 of Mugilogobius chulae. Classification (NCBI taxonomy): domain Eukaryota; kingdom Metazoa; phylum Chordata; class Actinopteri; order Gobiiformes; family Gobiidae; genus Mugilogobius; species Mugilogobius chulae. Next base: position 49,457,347 of record CM076398.1, on the reverse strand, counting down.
CTAATCTTTTGCCCTTTTTAGGTCTACCTTGTCTGGTGATAATGATAAATCTTCACTTACGAGGTAAATTCTGGTAAGACAAAGAGATTAGATTGTGCATTACTAACATCGAGGCTCAAAGTGTTGTAAATGTTTCTTTCTAACTATTGATTTTAAATAGGATAAACTAGAACACATTAACTTTATTGAAACACTACATATTAAACACGATATCATGTAAAAGACCTTTGTCAATCCAGCCTGAGCTTTTTGTTGTTTTCAGTTCCATTTGCATGTTCTTTTGTGGCGCCGGAGCCGTTCAGGTGCTCTTTGGATGAAACCACCCGCTTTTTGTAGGTCTAAACAGAGAAGGAAGAAATCACTGAACTTAACTGTGCCAGCAAAAAACCACCTTTAAATTTCAAATCACACTACTAGTTAAAATGTTGTAGTTACTTACCTGGAAGTAAAAGTTGGTGAAAAGCATGATGAGAGTTAACATGTAGCAGATTTGGAACCAGGTCCAGCCTATGGAGAAGCCACACGGCCAGATGATGGCACAAAACGACTGGGACACGGTGAGAAAGAACTGGATCTGTGCAGGAAACATGAGTAAACAGCAGGAGAAGGTGACCGGGGCGTTTAGAGAAGGACAATATTGATCCACAGCTCAAAATATCTTTAACGAATGGAGAAAACATCATTACTGTCTCACTATCACCAGTACTACAGAAAGAAACACAAATACAGTTTTAACACTATACAACAAACCCGATACATAGGGTTCGATTTAATATTTTACAATTTGATATGTTGTGATAAGTATTGCAACGTTTTAGCCAGCGGTCCCCAGGATTTTTTTTTTTTTTAATAAGGACCAGCACATCAAAATTTTACTTTTCCAGCGACTGGTCAAGGTTGGGTAGTGCCAATAACAACATAAAATGCAATAACCAAAGATTGTCTATATTTTTAGCGCTCTTATAGCTTGAATATGCTGTTCATTGGGTTAAGTTTCTCCTCATTTTTGTAGTAAAGCATCAGGAAATGGTGATAGACTATAAAACAAAAATACAATACACTTAAAAATCCTCTAAATACAATTATTTATAATTAGTTTTAACTTAAATTCAGTGGTTGTGTTTGCAAAACGGATATCTTTTTCACTTCTGATACTGATATTAATAATTTGACATCATTTGACATGACCTGATATCAACCAATAACAATACAGGAACTGAAAATGGCATTATTTTCCTTGACAAACTGAAGTACCATTAAGTAATGTAAGTAATGACTGAACAACTTTGGGTGAACACAGTTTGCTCAATAGATCAGCGCCAAAATAGACTATACGATTCCACCATCGATGTCAGTGGATCACTAAACATAACAGTAACTCAAAGCATGGTACAAGAATAGGTTTGAGCAATACTGCTGCTAAAACCAGTTTTGTAAGCAAACATATTTATATGTATAAAAAACACATAGGGCCAGATTTATCAAGCATTTGCTCATGTGCAAAACAGGTTAGTAGGAGCAAAAACTTTCCCGTGGCTGACATTTTCTTTTACACAGACACTAAAGATGCAGAATTTGAGGTGTCTTTTGTGTAATATGTTATGTACATTTTCTAATATTAAAGTATGCATTTTTCTTTTTTCTGTTTGCAACCGCAATTTAGCACCTGGCTTAATAAATCAGGCCCAAAGCAGTTGATTCTAGGTTTACATCTATGAAAACTGGAGCTCTGCAGTTGTATTATCTACAAGGTGTCATTAATGTACTGAAATATGTTTTCCAGATGAATCAATAATTGTAATAAAATCGTGTGACAAAATAATGTATTGTGCCAACCTCACTGTTTTGACCATTAACTTTGATTGCTGAACTTACCAGCTGCATTTGCGTGAGGTATTTCTTCCACCAGAGATACGGCCGCATGGCTGGAATCGACGACAGGCCGTAGTACGAGTACATGATAATATGAACAAAGCAGTTGATGGTGGCTCCAAAGAAAGCTGGCAGCACAGGAGACAGAAGTGAGTTAAGGCAGATTAAACCTACACACAACATCCCAACCTGCCACAATGACAATGGCTTACTGTCCCGATGTGCACCTTACGCTGCTGCCAAGACATTTGTAAACAGTTGTTGCACTTGTTACATCAAAACTTTGCTGTGCTTGAAGGTCTAAATAGAAGTTTGATGTTTTTTTCCACAGTGACTTCTTGAAATCTATCAGTTCGTCTGTCTTTTTATTTGATTATTGGCATTCTTGCAGTTGTTTTACTATATATGGGATGACAATGACACATTTCTGAAGGTGCATCCCCACTTGTCCCTATTATTCTTACTTCCTGATCCAGAATATTCATTTTGCCCACAGTTTTAAACAAATTGTAAAACTACACAAAAACAATCAATGGAATATGGTTTTCCTCGAAAGATCATGTTCAGACATATATATATTTTTTATCTATTATAATCTGGGCCTAAACACTGAAGGTGAGGTAGCTGATTTTCACACTGCAAACACGACTTTAAATTTAATGTTTTAAATCTGACTACTTTCTTTTATAAATCTTTCAACACATTGTTAATATCGACACGATATGTATTCATTTTGGCTGCATTTAGAGTCTATAAACTTCTTTCAAACTGAAGACAACCACTTAAGCACAGCCAATCAGAGTGCTGCATTTGGCTCCTGATAAGAACTAAAAATCTTTATTATTCACAATGTGCTGCATTTATCATAAACTTCATAGTGGAAAACACAAAGTTAACTCATTTACAACAAAAAAAAGTTAGCTACCCCAACTTTGAACATTACTATGCCATTGCCTTGACTTAAATTCTTTTAATAATTTCTTTTTTTTTTTTACCTTCTTTGTTTTAGAGTACTGTCTATTTTATAAGAAACGTGCACGTTTTAGTGTTTGAAGCATGTAAAATAGCACAGGTAATGCATTATTGGTTGCATACAGTCAATATTGTTTTGTGCACGGTAAAACTACTTTCTAATGGCGTCAGATCTTGAATTATTTATCTCACTGAGGCTCGACATTGTAAGGTTAGAGGAATAAATAAAATGTAAATAATAAGCACTTACAGTGGCCACAGGGGATCCAGTTCATGACGAACCACCAGATGTTGAACATGGTGGAATGATGGTAGATGTGGAGAAACGTAATCTGGTGGTTGTTCTTTCGCAGAATGAAGAAAAACGTGTCCATGAACTCGATGAGCTTAGAGAAGTAGTACCACCAAAGGGCCTTCATCACCTGCAACACACAGAAATAAAGAACTAAAATGGCGCTGTTTACAAGCAAATGTATATTCTAGTATATGTAATGTAATATGATAAGCTCTTGGCCAATAGGTTTTTGCATCTCTGGCAGGAACGCGCTGAGAACTGTTTTAATCATGTCAGACCTGTAAAGCCCTGCACATTTTTCTGTTGTGCCTCCACTGAACAGACCTGAGCATGACACAAGTCAGATTAAAGTCAGACCCTCTATCTGTAAGGCTTATCTGATGGATTTACAGGTACTACAACGCTACATTTGAGCCGTAAATTGGAAAAAAGGACACTGTTTTACTTCAATACAAGAGCCACAGTCACTGGCAATAGAGCAAGACACTAAATACTGTATCATAATGTATATGCCATGAACATATAATTGACAATATACTTGGTTTAGGCTGTTTAAGCTATAGTTATAAGTTCTGCATCCAGTTCTCACAGTTTTCATTAACCACAAATTCTATCTGCCACCCATGAAACTGAAAGGAAAATCCACTGTAGTGCAGACACAATGTCATGAAATTCCAAGCTGCACCTTATCCACATGCTTATCATTATAACACTATTTGATCAGTGATATAATATTGCCTAGCCCCAGTTGGAGAGGCAATAATAAAGTATTTGTGATGCATTATTATCCAGTGCATTTAAATAAAATAGATATTTTTCCTTATGCATGGATGATTTTTCAAAGAAATTCTTTCAGCTATATGATGCATTATTTGTCGTCCCTATCCTACAAAATATGCTCCTGAACTTTGGAATCTCATGCAGCAAAACCGTTAAGAAGTGTAGTACAGAACAAAAGGCAGCTATGTGTTTCCTACATCAGGAATTGAGCTAGGGCTCCAGCTACTGGGTGCAAAGGAATTAACATGGGGGAAAAAAATCAAATCGATTTGACCTGATGTAATACTACTCCAAATGAGGCTGGATGGTTCACAGACTTAAAAACAGTGCTCAGAGATGTACCTATGACATCACAGATCTGGGACATTCAGAACTGTGTTTTCTGAGCCTCAGAGGGGAATGAAAAATATCTCAAAGACAAAACTTCTGCTGTGTTTTTGATAATTAAATACTCAAAGAGTAAATTTTGCCACTGTGTTTGTTATAAATCTTTTCTATCTGTTTTAGTCTGTAACTATTCTGATTATCAAAATTATTTTAATAAATCTCGACTAGTCATGATCTATAGTTAAAACAACATTTTGTAATCTCAAGCTACAAACAAAGAAAGAAAAAAATCGCACATCTAACCAGTGTGAACTTACTTTAGTGTCTGCTTCAGGTGCACTGTGTGTGTTCTGACAGTACAGACTGTAACTGCCGTGCCACGCCGCCGAGGAAAGCTGAAGAACACATCACAATCAGACAGTTTAACAATGTAAAGACACATTACTACTTTTTAACACATCATACATTTACCCAAAAGTGATAAATCCAGTGTTGAAAAATGTGCTATTGTATCAATCACAGAATCTACAGATTTGTTGAAGGTCGGCTGAGTCAACTGATCCAGTCATTTTGTCAGAGCCACTAAGAGGATTTACAGATGAATAATATAAAAACCTCAAATCTGCTGCAGGTTAGGAGCTCTTATCTAAGGGAAATGAAATAATCTAATCTAATCCAGGTGCAGGTGGAGCTTGATCTAATTTGCTGATTAACAAAGTGAGCTGGCACATTTAGGTATTATCATCCACACTCTCAGCAGTTAATCAGCTACTTTTACTCAGTTAACATATATTAGAGTTCTCCTTTTGAACTGAAACACCAGATTTTACCTGTGACATCATTAAGTGGTAATATAAGAAGTCCTCCAATGTGTTTTCAAAATTCCACACACCCATCATTTGCACTTAATGTAAAATATTGGACACATTTTGTAGAAACTTAATCTATACAGGTAAAATTAAACTTTAAAGTCCTGTCCTTTTACACACACTAATGCTCCAATCATAACACAAATATTAAGTCCAATTACCGTAATTTCTGAATTATAAGCCGTTACTTTTTTCACGAGCTTTGAACTATGCGGCTTATAAGGCAATGCATCAAAATTATAGATTCTCATAGACTTACTATTAATAAGTGTGGCCTATATATTTACTTTATTATTTTTCTACTAATCTAGTGGGTGCGGCTTATATTCAGGTGCGCTCAATAGGCAGAAATTACAGTACTCCTAATAATGTGCATGTTTTCCCAAATACTTACTTAATCTTGCTTGAATAATTTCTTGAGCCTATTGGTTTTGCACTGCAACTAAGTAGTAATTGAGTAACAGTATTATTCTTTTCATGCAAATAAAAGAACGGTAAAAGTTGGTTTTCAGAAAAATACTGCAATGAACTTGAACCACTTATAGAAGTAATTATACATTTTCTTAGCACTGAACATTTACACTTAAGATATCTCTGCTGTGTGCCCGGTCAACATTACAAGTCATGTTGGGTACTTGTTGGACAAATGTTATGTTTTTGTGAAATGGATTACCTCCCAGAACATGTAGACCGACAGCAGAGTTAGTCCCACGTTGTAGATGAGAAGCAGGCCCCTGCAGGACACTGGCGGCCTGTCCTTCATGTACTTTGGCCCCATCCACACGATGAGGAGGTACAGCACTGTCAGGGTAAAGGTCGGGAGGTAGTCATCCAGCAGCAGCCATCCTTGCACCCGCGGGTCTGCCAAACGTACACAGGAGGGTTTAGTGCACTTCAGGAGCTGAGGATAACCACAGGGCCTCAGTCTCTCAAGAGAAGGAGACAATGTTTTCAGAACCACAGGGAAATGTAAAAAACACGGATACTTCAGATATATCAGGAGTTTATGTGTTGTATCTATATTTATTATCAAATATTCTCCAAGCTGTATAATTGTACAAATTTTAAATTAAGATTAGAGACATTTTTCCTCTGCATTTGACCTAAAATTAAATATTTTACATTTGATCTATCCTTCAATGTCTCTGGAGCACCTGTCAGTCTAAAAATAGGTGACATAAATGAAGTTTTTGTAGCCATTTAGTTTCCTATGAGACATTATGAAACTGTACAATTGCAAATTATATTAGGCAGATGCTTATTTTATTGGGACAGTTCATTTTTGAATGTTGTATGAATGCACCGATCCAGCTTTTTCAGTTTGATACAGATTTCAATAATTTGGCATCAAGTATCTCCTGTTGCCTGACATCAACATCAGCCTGTAATTAAGTTCAATTATGTCTAAGTCGAGGCACAACCAGGATATTGGCTGGACCGATACCTGACACAGCAAAAAAATTCCCTAGTTTTAAGACTTTGGTGTAAAAAGTAGTCTGTACTTATTTTGTGTACTGTCCTTGTCATAATGAGCAGGCCTTTTAGTTTTGAAAATAGTCACAAATTACAAGGTTATAAAGCCTTGTATATTTGTGAAAACACACTTCATGGCTGGAATGTGGTGATGTTTGAACTAAACACTGTAGCAATAAGTCTATCATTTATCTGGTTGTTACAGTGAAGCCCTGCTCCAGTCCATGTGCTTTATGTATTTACTTTTTGCTGCATTAGGTCTAAGGTCACTTTACCACATCATCAGCGCTTTGTGGTGAAGGAGAGAACAAGGTTTGTGAGGATCAGGTGCTTTGTTGTTTGTTATTTGATCTTTGTTACTAAACAGAAGCTTTAAATCTGAACACTTACCTTTAGGACCAATCCAAGACCCTAAGTGACTGTTCAGGTTTTGATTTAGAGTCCCCATTCCTGCACAATAAAAGAAAACATAATTAGAGTCTTAGGGCCTGATTTATCAAGCATTTGCTCATGTGCAAAAACAGGTTAGGGGGAGCAAAACCTTGGCAGAGATGACATTTTTCTCTCTCTCACACACACTAAAGATGCAGAATTTGAGGTGGTTCATATCTGTTTTGTTTAGTATGTTGTATGTGCATCTTCCAATATTAAAGTTTGTGTAAAATGTTTATAAATAACGCATGACTTTTTTCATTTTTGCTCCCGCAATTTAGCACCTGGCTTGATAAATCAGGCCTTAGAGCGAAGAAACATACCCCATCATCATTCAGAAATGCAAACAAGGAAGAACAAAATTTTGTGTCTGATACAATATCACACGCAGACCTTGACTTATACACACAAGGTGGAAACACTCAAAACCACAAGAATCTTTTGTTTGCTCTTTCTTTCAAGCCAACAATGCCTCCTCATAAAGCAGCAGTGATTTGCAAAAGGTTTTGCATTGAGTGACAAAACACTCCAGATCAATAAAACTTTGATTTGCACAAGGTCGAGAGTTATTTTTTGTTTATTCTTTATGTCCAAGTTCAACCCTTCAACCTTCATCACTGGTTTTCCTGTGATATCTGAGACAAGCTGAACATACACAGGAAGAATGTCTAATAACCTTGACCGATGTGATATGATGTGTTAGTGTTACAGTTAATTACATTTTCATTGTGGCTTGTGCTCACAGAGGGATTCACCTAGAGTTAAATGAAATAGCTGTTATTGTTTTGTTGCTCAGTGATGCAATACCAAACTATGATAATCTGCAGGACTAATCAGAGCATGATGAGCCACAACACAGAGCAGCCAGCGTCGCTTTGGCTTTGAGCATAAGCAGCAAAATGCACCTTCAATTAAAGATATAGTACAAGAACCTCACTATGTTACATCAAAATTCTTTTACAGTTATTAATCTACAAATAAAGAAGACCATTATGATTTGCTCAACTCTTGAAATAAACACATAAGCAAGCATTTGTGTGCACATAGATAAATTATAAAAAGGCTTGTCATTGTGCTAATATTTCAAACTTGATTTTGACACTAATATTTGATTACTGATACCACTTTGATGCCACAATGTTAATTATAAGTGCACATAAAGCTTTAGACCAGTGTCTCACTATTTTTAAAGAAGACAATTGAGACAAAGAGAAGGGAGAGCGCAAAACATCAAAAAAAACAAAAAAACAGCCACGCAGATAAAAATGGAACTCAAATGTGTGTTTGTATGTTGAAATAAAGCACAATGTGCAGATAAAATTCATTTAAATCAATTAAATATTATTTGTGTATTATAAAAATGGGATTTCAATTTACTTGTGCTCTATTACTACGGTCAGGTCAATTTACATTTATTATAGCAAATTACAAACATTTGTTGTCATTTTTTAAACAATCAGTGTTTTGCATTATGAGCCTGTTGTAGTTTAAATCTAACATGCATCACATTATCCAACCAACCCAACCACACTGTACTTGCTATTCAATATGTCTACACTTCATTCTTATTATTTTTAATAAATATTAAACTGATGCGTCTCTGTTCACTCTTCTGTGACGTGCTAGCTCCGCCCCCTTCATCTGCCTTTCTCAGACCTCCACTGATGCTGCTGCTGCGCTGACAGAGAGACAAGACAAGTGTGTTTTTCTCCCTTTGGCCAGAGTCATACATGAAATAAACCTAAATACCTCTTTGCGGACACTATTTAACAAAGTTAATTGTGGAAAAACTCTCCGCTGGACTGCGTTGTTCGCGAACGCGCGTGTAGGACTAGATTTTTCCCGATCAACTTTTAAAGTGTTTAGAACTAATTATCTCGGCCAATATTGATCCTATCACTACGAAATAAAAACTGGGACAGAGTTTAAACTCTTCTCTCTCAGATATGTCCCTTCAAGTCTGTGTGTGGGCGAGAAATTTTACTACAGCTGCTCAAAGATACGTGACTTGATGTGAGAAGGAGAGCTCGTGCGTCCTGTGGCTGGAGTGGAAAACCATTGCACAGTCTGAGCGCGTCACTTCATTCATTTCTTAGATCGCCAAAATTTATTTTGCTTAATATAAGGGTGAGCTCGCAGCTCCGTGCATGTCTAAAAGAATGTAGCTATACAATGTGATTCATTTGGTCAATGGCAGCAGGGTGAAGCAGTGGATGCAGCGCTGAAAAGGACCAAACTAAGAGCGCGCTTGTTGTGTGAAATGTGATCTTGCGAAACTTGCTGAGAGCCGCCAAGTAAGGCTCTAAGAGCCGCATGTGGCTCGCGAGCGCGCAGTGAGGAACAGGCTTAGACATAAACTGACAGTTCAATACACAGGTGCACACAAAACAAGTTCTAATAAAACTAATTTTAGAAAAAGTATCAAAATATCTGTCACAAGAGTGTCATAGCATATTAGAAGATGTACATAAACAATCACACAGGAATGGCAAGAATTATAGCACATTGTTAAGTGAGCCTAAATATAAGCATTTAAATAAAGGTATTGTTTAGGAGGTCATTTTAAGACAAATAACCACAGTCCAAAAGCAGACAATAGCTTTTCTAAAACAGAGGTTGCTGAAGAGCATCCCGTGTGTCTGCTGATGAACGCAGTCTATACATTCTTATATAAGAGTCAAATTCCCACCAGATCAACCACAGTCTGTGTATCTGGTCAATATTACTTTAGACACAAGTAGAAAAAAGATTAAAAAAAATAATAACACAGAAAGAAAAAAAAATCTGAAAAACTTAAGAATCCTCAATAATCATAAATTAATCTGAGAAAATGTAATGAATCATGTCCTCCAGCTGTTGTTCTCGTGCACAGTCGCAGCTTCAGCACCACTCTTCCACCAAACGCGCTAAACACAATGAAACCTTACCGAAGTTGAGCAGACCCGGTGAAGAGGGAGCACGCTGCTGCTGCTGCTGCCGCTGCCGCCGCTGGACTGAGCACACTGCAGCTTTGTGGATCAGTGGAAAATAGTGGGAGGACCTCGCGCCCTGGCCCAATGCCCTGCAGGAGGGTGCAGCAGCCACGAGGCGAGCTGACCCGGTCCTGCCTGGTGTGATGTAGCGGCCCAGCGCTCTGTCGGCTCGGACCAAAGGGTGACATCAACACGGGCTGAGCTCCCGTAGGCTACGCAATAACCACGCCACAGCCCGGTCACACATTAACCAGACGTACAACAGATTACCAGACGAGATGACCCGGATACCGTCCGCAGGTGAGAGGTCAGTGGCAGAGGTGGCTAAGTATTTTTACTCAAGTAGTTTTCTTGAGTATCTGTACTTTACTTGAGTTTTACACATTCTGGTGACTTTTTACTTTACTTAATTTTTCAAGAAGAATTTTCTACTCCCTACTTTTTAAAAACGGAATTAGTTAATTTATGAGCCAATAAACATTTTCTTTTAAGCTGTGCTATTGTGTATTAGAATTCAAACACATTACAAACCAACTTTGTCCACTGCAAAAAAAAAAAAAAAAAAAAATGCATTTCTAGATTGGTTAAATGTCTTAAAATCTGGATTTAAATCTTTATTTTTGGTATTTTCTCTGGTTAAGGTGTTTTTTCTTGCTGTACCTAGATTATATGACTTGTTTTGATGTGTGTTTCTGTCTTGTTTCAATAAATGTGTTTTTATTTCAAGCCAAATTATTTGCTTTTAAAGTAAAAACATTTTACCCACCTCAGTGGCAAATTTGATTCAAGCTCAAATCTCTTGAAAATCAGCAGAAATGTCTTGAAACAAGTGAAAAAAAGATGACAATTTTCCAGTTTTAACTTTTGGCAGTGGTGATACTTTTTACTTAAGTAAATGTACACAGGTTTACTTTTATACTTAAAGGAGTTTCAGCAGGACTTTGACTTTTACCAGGGTTGTTTTTTAAACTGTCCTTTTACTTGAGTAGTGAACTTCAGTACATTTGCCATCTCTGGTCAGTGGTTTCTTACATGCCAGTGGCCATTACAGCTCGCAAAAGCCTGATCCCGTCAGATCTCAGAAGCTAAGCAGGGTTGGGCCTGGGCAGTACTTGGATGGGAGACCGCGGAGGAACTTCAGGTGCCACAGTGGGGTGAACAATGGAGTAACTCGTTGTTGTGTCCTTATACAAGACACTTGACCCACATTGCCTAGAATGGTTCTGGTGTGTGTATGAATGATTGGTGGTGGTCAGAAGGGCCGATGGTGCAAAATGGCAGCCTCACTTCTGTCAGTCTGCCCCAGGGCAGCTGTGGCTACAATAGTAGCTTACCACTACCCAGTGTGGAATGAATGAATAATGCAGAATGTGAAGCTTCTTTGCGTGTCCTGAAAAGCGCTATATAAATCCATTGTATTATTATTATTATTATTCCAATGATGAAAGCATTTGCTCGTCGATCCATTTTAAAAGAACCATATTGTGCTTTTCTGTGTACTTGGCAATAAACTATGACACGCTATTAGGATGACCACGTTTTCCAAAATGAAAACTCGGAGACGCTCAAGTTTTTGCAGATTCTTATGCACTCCATCATGGCTCATTCACACATCCTCTGACACTTCTGTCAGTGTAAATTGATGCATTTTTTTCTCACATTTTGGTCATTTTCAAGCACAGTTTTGACAAATAACGGGATTTGTAAATAATGTAAATAGTGTTTGACTGCATGAAGTAGTTTTATGAAATGCATGACTGGATGAGTTTTTATTTTTGTACCCTAACCCTAACAACCTGTCCAGGGACCCCAACTGACACAAGCATCTTTTTGTTAAGTGGCTGTATCGTTTTAAACCCTTTGTACCCCGAGTTTACTGTATATTGAGTTATTAAGTACAGAACAGTGGGTGGGGGAGGTGGTAGGTGAAAACAATACATTTGAAAACAATCATTTTCAAATCACTCCAAACTGGGTAAACAAATGATGAAAGAACACTGTTAAGGTTATAGACTCAGAAAGTGGAATTTGCATGAATGAATAATGAATAATTTATGCAAAACTGACTTCTGTGAGCAATTTCCACACCACAAAGCACTCTTTGTGATGTCATTTTGTGTGTTAAAATGTTACTCTAGCCTCAGCTTAATTGCTTTAAGTTAATGATGTTAAGTTAATTCATTTTCTACCTGTTGTTTAGGTGACTGGAGCCTATCGTGACTTTGGGCCTTAGTCGGGCAAACACCTTGGACAGTGGCCTTTTTAACAAAGGGTTAACACACAGAAAACAGAGGAAGTTTGCTATCACAATGCCAAATGACCTATACATGCTTGATCTGACCATACCATCAGGTCCAAGCAACTTATGGTCTGATCAGGACTTTGAAGGGAGACCGCTGGAACACCAGGCACCACAATGAAATGTCAAAAGTGGATTGTTATTGTGTCCTTGGGCAAGACACTTAAACCACATTGCCTAAGTGTCCGCGTACACTGGGTGAGTGGATCCTTGATTAAAGCACTTTGAGTGCCTTAAAAAGGAAGAAAAGCACTACACTGTATTACCAAAAGTATTCGCTCACCTTGCTTTACTCATACTATGAACTGAAGTGCCATCCCATTCCTAACTTCGTGGCTGAGTTGCTGTTGTTCCCAAATGCTTCCATTTTGTTACAATAGAGCTGACAGTTGACTGTGGAATATTTAGGAGCGAGGAAATTTCACGACTGGATTCACCACAGGTGGCATCCTCTGACAGTTCCACGCTGGAATTCACTGATCTCCTGAGAGCGGCCCATTCTTTCACAAATGTCTTGTTTCACAGTCTGCATGCCTGAGTGCTTGACTTTATACACCTGTGGCCAGGCCAAGTGAATAGGACACCTGATTCTGATCATTTGAATGGGTGAGCGAATACTTTTGGTAATATAGTGTATATAAATAGACCATTTTGGAGGTGGGAGAAAGTTTAAGTTGAGTGAGGCAGCACAATGCAGTGATGTTTCAGTGAAACACTATAAATATGGTTATCTAAGGCTATACTGTATAAAAATAAACTTGGGCATAAGCTATGAGGCCCTCCTCTAGCTCTTGCTTGATTAAATGGAAAACTTATAATATTCCACAGTATGGCAAAAAAACAGATATAATGTATATGTGAAGAAAGAATGCTCCAGACTAATGTTTTGACTTTCAATTTCAGTGGGATTGTGCATTTGATTTTTCACCCCAGAGTTACAGTGTCTATTTAAGATTTGGATTGGAGCAAGTATGCTAACTTTCATAGGAATGCAGCAAAAAACACTGTAAAAATGTAAACTAACTAGATATTAGTTAACTAGTTGACAAACATTGAAGGATCAACCTGTTAAACTGCAGAATCACTTTTGGTAAATAATCACTACTGGTAAATACATCTATCACTCTGTAGTGTAAGAATAGTTTTAATACATGCTAACTTCAGTATTTAGCAATTACAAAAAAATGAAAAAATCAATTTGTGTGTTATATCACGATCTCAAGTTTTTTCCCTTTTCCCAAACTTGTTCCCAATCTTACCGATTCTGGAAGATCAATATCCGGGTAATACTTTATACTAGTTAGCTATATCACAAAACATTACAGGTTGCTCTGGCAACAATTAAATCAGTTCTGAATGACTGCTCTGTGACCATCACCATAACAACAGGTAAACAAATGTTCAACTGCTGTGAATGAACTCGCCATAAACATGCTTTTCAGATTCAAAGCTAAACTACTTCACTTTGCAGCTGTGGTACAAGTGTTGTAAACAACTTGGATCTGTGCATTAAGCCTCAGTGTATACGTTAACACTGCTCAAAGGTATAGTACCTAACTTTTGTTGTAAAATAGTAAATTTCCACTTTTTCACCAAAGAGTAAATTGTAATTTCAGCACATTATGACAAAAATCAATTAATAAATCTTTTATTTCTCAACGATTTGTTTCTAGGAAGTAGTTAAACAGATTTAAATAGCCTACCCACTTCTGTGAAAACCAAGTACCACACCAGGGCTTTCTATTATATTTCCATGGGCTTGACAACCTTGATAATGGGGAAAGCAAAACAAAAAATAAAAAAACTATTCTATTCAAAATTCAAATGTATTTAACATAGACCTATTTCATTGTACTGAGCATAAAAGTATGCTTAAGTTAAGTAGCCTAATTAGAATAAGTAGTGTTAAATATGTGCTTCATCAGCAATTTCAATTTAAAATGCATTTATATTTGTGTTATCGGCCTATTTAAAGATGTTGTTAAAACATGCTGATGCTTTAAACCAGGGAAACACTGGCATCATGGTCATCAAAAGGCAGGTTCAAGCTATGCATGTGATTTTACTGTGATAAACCTTACTCTTAATAGTCTCTGGAATTGACTTTTTAAAAGTTGGGGTAACTAACCTTTTTTTTACTAAAGAGTATATATGATATATGCAGCACTTTGTGAAAGAGACCACTGAGCACAAAACTGAATTATAAAGTGTATTAGTTCTAATCAGGATGAATGGAGTGTTCTGATTGGCTGTGCTTGGGTGGTCTACCCCAGTTTCAGTTTTTTGTTTGTAAAAAGAAGTTTATAAGCCATGATTGCAACCTAAATGAATACATGTCGATATTAAGCTTGTGTCGAAGGATTTATGATAGGAAGTAGTCAGATTTAAAACCTAAATCGTGTTTTTACTGTGTGAATATCAGCAATCCCACCTTTAACTTACAAATATTGCATATCTATCAAATCAATTGCTCTTTAAGTTTAAGCTAAATAAATTGTGGCTATAGCTTAATTCCTGTATTAAGCCAAATTAACATCTCATCTCTCATTTCACTTGGTGGAGTTTGCATGTTCTCCCTGTGTTACCATGGTTTTTCTCCATGTACGCTTTGTTGTTGTTGTTGATATAAAACTTGTTTCAAGGACCAGGCCACAACAAAAGAATGATGAAGGGTATTGATGAAGATAGAATGATGGCCGGTTGAATTGGGGGCTGTATCAGGCCCAGCCAATTCAGGACAGTGATTTTGGGACTTCTCAGGACTTCTAAAAGGGCTTCTGGGCAATTGTGTGACCGAGGTGTGGTTGACTGGACAGGTTATCCTGCCCTTGAATTATAATTAACTCCATGTCACTTAATTTCTTAGGTTATTGTAATAAATGTAAACTGAGTACTACCCACCTCTAAGCCCAAGAGAGCCATCTTATGGCCAAGAGGTTGCCACTACAGCAAGGGATTACAAGCTTACACGCGTTTAATTAAAAAACAACAAAACAGTGGGATTTCGTTATGATTTCTCCATTGAATGAGTTTATTGAAGCAGGATCACTTGGCAAACAACTTTTTATCCACACTCCAAAGTAACATTGTTTATGAGGTCATACTACAAAATCATTCAAATGGTCAAACATCACTCAAAGTTGAAAAAATAAAATAATAATGCAGCATAAGCTCATGCCCAGAAACATGTTAATTAAGATGAGGTGCAGTATATACAAACATAGGGTTAAAAGCAGACACTATACAACTATTTTCTACATTCTCATACAGATTCAATTTCAAGAGAAAAATAAATACATTTTTAATTTCTATTACACAACCCTTATACATGATTCAACCCTATTAAATAATTTTATAATGTTAAAAAATCCAAGATGAGTAAATATTTACATACATTTTGTGCAGCTGTGTTCTTCATAACACATACAGTTTTGCACTTCACGTGTTTTTGGACCACTGTCACTCTGTGCCCCACATTTGGTCTTTGATTTAAAAAAAATATCTATATATATATGACTTATTTAACTTTGTTGAGTGGGTTTCCAAAAAGCTCAGGGCACTGCTCTTCTCCCTTTGCGATTCGGTCACATTTTCTCATCAGGTCATAGTTGATCTTGTCAGTAATAACGCTGTCCTGCTTGTACTGCGGATGGTTTGCCACAAATTCCCTCATCCATTTGGCCATGGTCATCAGCTCACCTTTTCCAAAATTCCAAAATTAATTTTACAATCCACATTAAGGAGAAATTGTATTACTTTTTAAAAAGCAATTGTTACCTGAGGCACGCTTCTTAATGAGCTTCAGATAATTTAGAATAGTGCATCGAGTGTCAACATCAACTTCCATATTTTCCAGATAACAGTTCAGAATAGGAATCAGGCCCTGAAAAACTCCTTCCTGTAAACAAACACAACGGAATAAATGTAATTAAGTTAAAATAAAAAACAACTTCAAAACAAAACTCAAGCAAGCGTAAAATAAAATAAATACACAAAAAATAAACTAATGAAACTGGATCATGGCATTAGCAGTTTCTCTTTCATCAATAATATTTTGTTCTAGACACACTTTTCCATTGATGATGGTGTCGATGTTCATCAGTGTGTACTCCTCATTGGTGCTGGAAGACTCCAAACCGTTCTGTGCAGCAGCAGTACCATCAAGCCCTGGGTTACACCTGTATTCAAATATTAAGATGTCAGCGTGTGTGCCCCCTTCTTGTCACATATACGGTACGAGTGTTCATTAATAGCTCACCTTTGAACATGTCCTTTCTGAAGTAAAACATGCCCTCATGGACTGCATTTCTTCTCTGAGCCACCTTCATATTCTCATCCACCTGGAGAAACATGCAGCAGGTGTTTGACTTGTCTACTTAGGCACTTTTGTGTGAAAAAGCTAATATTTACCTTTGACAAAGGTATTAGAAAATCCAGTTTGTAGGACAAGATTACTCTTGTGAGCAGGACTACAAAAACCACGTATGCAGCATTTTCAAAGTCTGTTAGCTGAACCTTCATGGAAAACAAAAAGCATGTTTAAATACAATTTTAAAACTGTAAATTTTATCTTAGCTGTGTATTCTACCTCCATGGGACGAAACTCAACTCTCCAGCCAATCTCTGAGTTAGGAGGAGGGGGCTTGAACCTCATTGACTGCCAATTGGTTGACTGAATGTTCTATAAAATCATCAAGCGATAATCAAAGGTATGTAGTAAACATTTAAAACTAACAATATCTTTGAAAGACAAACCTCAAAGTGATCGGACTCATTCTCATCATCCAGGTTAATTTTCTCTTGAAACACAGAAAGTGGGTCCCTGATAAAAAGGTGAGCAATGTGTTGAGCCAGCAGCTTGTCAATCCCTGTAAAGAAGGAGATCAGTTTTTGAAATGTGACGTCAGGTGCTACAATCTTCAAACATTGTTTAACAGAGCCGCACCTGCACGAAGCAGCTGATTGTTGATCTCTTCATCTATTATTAATTTAATGTCATTGTACTTCTCCCCACAACTTGAGAGGTAGCTGTCGATTGTGTCATATCTCGATTTGGAGATTCTGTATTTGTTGTTTTTAAAGGCTGTAACAAAGAATTTCAGTTATTGATAAATGTGTGTAAAGATGAAGACTACACGTGAAACCACACCCACCTTTAATCCACGTTCTTCCTCTGTTCGGTCGTCCACTGAGGCTGAAATGACACCCCAGCGACAATCAATATCTGACACATAGCCTCTGTAGAAGGGTGATGCTGCACTCAAAGCCATCTGGAACAAAGGAATCAAAATAAATTCACCATGAAAACGCACATTTGGCTTGTGTTTTATCACTTAACATTTATACACTAGCAATACTGACCACTATGGGGCAGAAAGTTGTGAGTTGGTCATAAAGATATCTTGCTTCATCAATGCTGCAAGCCTGGAATGTAACCTACGAAACCATTAAAAGAGTGCAAAGTGCATTTATACATGACTTATTGTGACTGTAAACTTACAAAAAAAATATTCAAATGAGGCCACTTCTTGTTTACATCAGAACAAATAGGATTGAGTGCTGAGTCATGTCATCCAATACCTGCAGGCAGCAGTTGCCCATGCCAAAGCCCATGGCGTCCATGTAGATGTGATCAGGTAGAGCGGCTCGAGCTGCTTCACCGTCGTCCTCAGGAAACTTCTCCACAAAAGGAGATGGAGTGCACTTGTCTTTAAAAACTACAAGCACAGTTTTATAGTAGGTTAATTATGTATGTCTCCAAATAGCTATTGTTATATTGTTTATTCGCTTACTAGGCACATTGATGACTACTTTCTCTCCTCTTCGGTGACGAATGTTTCTGGTAAGGGTACTGAAATAAATCCATTAAATTAATATTTAAGATAATTAAAGTTGCAGTACATGTTTTTACATAAACGTAATAACATGAAATCAGCTTTGTCACAGTATTGTAAACACGTTTTACTTAAACAGTAAAACTAAACATCAGCAAGGTGTGGAAAATTGCTGATAATGTCAACGTGGTGAATAACTAGAAGGCTCAGAATAGTTGTTTTCTGTTATTTGTGATACATATTTAGTTTTCTCTTTCATCAGTTTCTTTGTAAAGAGGCCTACCTGAATCTGGGATGTACATTTATGGCTTGGTCTGGGAAAAACAGCGACTTTGACACTCCTTTCTCAACAGGGGTCGGTGCATGCTCTGGTCTGGTGAAACCTGGGCAACCTAATCTACATGACAAAAGAGATGACAATAACATGAATAATTACTTTGAGCTCAACCAGTATAACAAGTTCAAGAAAACAACAAAACTCCTTTTCACACATTGTACTGAAAGTACCTTGGAAATGCTGTGACGGTGGCAAGTGTTTCATTGTCTTTGAGGAGAGATGAAGCCTCTTGCCTCCTTTTGCCCATGTTGCCTTCCACAGTGTTGAACTCTGACATGGTTCCGCCGTACGGCTGCCCTGGTGTCCTTCAATCATGTAGCTGCCATACTCTGGTCTCCAAAGAGTAGGGTGACTACAAACACATTAGTATTAGATTATCTGTAAGTCAGGTATGCATACAAATGTTGGTCATATAGTCTATGTAATCCCTTATTTCTCCAGAAGTGAAAAAAAAAAGAGTTAAAGTTGTCAATCTGAAGCACAAAATTACTTCTTAATCTTGCAAAACTTTGAAGCATTTTCTACTGTTGGTTAATTTATACAAACATTTTACAATGATTTTCTTATATATTTTGTGATTGCATAGATTCTGCTTTCTTCTTTATACATGTCACTCATGATCTTAGGCATTGCAAACAAAAGCGGCACATGAGAGGTCCTCAGTGTGCTCTTTGGTGTGTGCGACAGAGGGGCAGTAATGAGGAATGCATCAGCTCTACAATTCCCCCGGGACTGGTATTTCCCCTGTGTGAGTGAAGTCTGCTCCATAGATTTAAACCAACGTCATGTGCAGCGAGCAAGCAAAACATCTACAACATGCCTGCATAAACACATTCACAACAATGAATTCTTACATATGTTTTCAAAAATGTGCTTTTAGAATCAACGAGCCAAATTTAAGCAATAAAAGACATTTGATCGTGTTTTGTGCCAAAACATAAATGGTATTTATTTGACCTGGCATCTTGAAATCAATGCATGAATTAAGGGTTTTAATGGAAACAAAGTTTAAGCAGGACTCAGGAGAAATCACAAATTATTTACACGTTCTCTATCAACAACTCTACTTTCAAATTGCACCAGGAAAAACTCGATCCTCCGTGACAAGGAACTTGTTTGTTTCAGAGGAATGTGTAAAATGTTTGAATCTTTTTTTGTTTTCCGACTGTTGTCATGTAAGGCTTGTGTCAGTTTTACACTAATAATGTGTGGGGTGTGAGATAAGCCATTTCAATCTCTTGCCTAATAGGAAAGTCTTGGATGTAGGCAATTGAAACTCGTGCCTTAAAAAGCTTACTTACTTTGGGTTTATCTTTTCCCCCTGCTCCTGGAGTGCTTCCAAAACTTCAGCAGTTCTCAGGACAAGCCTCACCTTTTCATCTTTGTCGTCCCACTCCATCAACATGTACTCCACCTAACAGCACACAGATGAAGACATAACGTTTAAACAGAGCTTACTGGAAGAACACAAAACCCCAAACTGGTTTTGAGCACAACAATGTTCAAGATCAGGATTTGGACGCCACCACATCAATTCCAATCCATCAGTCATGTTTCCTTCACTTGGACTGTGCAGTAATCCCTGTCTGAAAGTGGGATTAATCTATAACAACAGCATTCCACATTGTTCGAAATCAAAACACTTTGTTTAAGCTACGGCACAGTGACGTTTTTGCACTGGCGGGCAAATGCTGGTCTGAATATATGGGGTCAGCATTAGAAATCCACACAAAAGTTTATGTTAGACTTACTTCTACAAGGACAGTTTGAAATATCTGTGAAGAATACAGTGGACCTCAATTTTTCATGTCCTAAACTTGGTTCCAAGTAGTTAGTACAGTATTTGATAACGCCTCTCTTTAGATAACTATACTGAAGTCCTAAATCATCTTAATCTCAGTTATTTGGAGAAACTTATTAGTCAAATCAAAACCATTCAAGTTGATCACAAGGTTGTCATCTAAGAGTAATGTAAAAATTGTTTATCAGTTATTCTTTTACTATCAGTGGCTGTATTTGAGTCAGTTTATCAATGCACTCATGTTGTTGCATCATTTACCTGACACGTTCACAACCAAAACAGAGCAGCAGCACCTCACTTGGCTCTTACCTCATCTCCCATTTCAGCACATCTTTCTGACGATCTTTGACCTTGTTGTAGATGTTGAGGAACTGGATGATTCCGTGTTTTCTAATGTGGTCAGCATACTTCTTGGTTTCCTCCCAGTTGAGTGGAGACCCTTGTGACAGCAAGCCCATCGCAGAGTCAAGACTGCCTTTTCCTTCACTTACTCAACTCTCTCTTCCGAGTCTGGGCTAGTTTTAGCAGCGTCTTTCTTCAGTCACACACGTCGCAAGAATCTCTACTCTACAAATCCTTGTGGTACTAAAAGGAGTCCACAAAATGAAGTCAAACAAGTTAGACGGCGTGGCTTGTTTGTAACCTTATCCGTGCATCAACAAAAGAGAAAGGCCCTTGCACATCACCTGCTAATATCAAGTTAGCCACGCAACAGAAGATTATGCTAAATGCTAACGCCCTCACAAGCTTGAATAATAACAGAATGGCTGCTCGTCCTGACTCTGATCGATAAATCTCTGCTCTGTGACGGATTGACAGCGGGCTACAGCGGTACAGGTCCTTTTTGGTTCAGAGTTGAGCTACAGTTCATCTATATAAACGCTCTACTCTCTGCACACGCTGCCCGCTGCACACGTGACGGCGTCAGGCGGAGCGCGGTGACGCCAGCACAGTGACTCAGCAATTCTTGGCCCCGCCCCGCGCGGCTTTCAAACGCCGTCAGAAATATTGAGGCTCAAGGGCATGGCTGGGTTGATTCATTTTATGATATATTTGGTTATATTTGCATTAGAATTATTTTTTATAAATAGCAATAATTAAGTTAAGGTAATAATAGATTCTTTTTATTTTATTTTTTAATTATTATTATTACTATACTTAAGACCGTAGAATATGCTTACGACTAGATAAGGTGAGAAGTTTAATAAACAAAGCATACCTTTATAAACATCTGCTGTCAGTAACGAATCAGCGATAAACTTTGGAGCAAATCTGAATATTTAAGTGAAATAAGGCTTTTTTTTTTTTTTTTGCAGAATCACTGTGAAGGCACTTTTATTGTTTGATATTGTGAGTCATAAATATTTCTGTGATGAGAAAGGTAGGTTACAGAGGTGACTCAGCAAAACACAACAATGGGCTGAATAGACAAACATTAAACCATAGGGGGATGTGTAACTACTTTTGAGTAGCACAGTGCAGGATCTGCAAACACACGATGAGCGTGTTCAGATGAATAAATACAAATGGCAAAGTTACAGATTAGGACAATTCTTTCTTGCAGAGTTGAAGTTAGTTTACCTGTGCTAATGCTTTGAATAAAACACACATAATAGTAGCATAAAATGATTTGTTTAATTTGAAAACAAACCTTAGAATAAAAGACATGAGCATGTTCTCATACTCAGGCAGGAAACATAATTAAGCTATGTAATTATTTTTAATTTTTATTTTTTTACAAAAAATTCTGTCATGTGCACCCCATCTGTTCATTACCAACATTTAACATTACCTTTCTTCTTACAGCACGTTTTGATAAATAGTATTTATACCAGCGCACCTATACCTACAGTACACTGTATCTGACCATAACAGTCGCAGAGTTTAGACATTACTTTTGTTGGTGCGTCTCTCAGGAAGCACCCACTCCTCGCAGGTGGTTCAAGCACTTCAGCCTTTTCCAGTTCAAGTATCACAGACTCACAGTATTAGCACAATACACTGGGCTGTTTTCATATGATAAATGATACATGGGTATATACATGGATTAAAAAATATATTTACTGAGTGGGTTGGTATAATCCCTTATTCATTCAGGAGTGGTCCATGGTAGAAAAGGTTTCAAAGATGAATAGTTTTGAAACTTCTATACTATCACGTGTGATTATATGTGTTGCACAATTGGACCCAAATCCCTTGTCAAAAAATAGAAAATATGTCACTATTCTGTAATGTTTACTGATATTTTTCTATTTTTTGACATGCTTTTGTATAAATAATGATTTTGCTTTGCAACAAACTCCTGAAAACACTGAAATTGTGGTGTATACTCTATATAATGGGTCATAAGGCACTATAATTGAAGACAAACAGTCACCCTTGTAAAGCAGCTTTTATATACTGACTGGTGCAGAGGACACTGAACTGGCTCTGGACTCTCGTGTTTTCTTTGTGGGGATTGTGACAACACAGCACGAAATGCCAACTGTAGCTTCTGGCAGCTCATCATCTTCAGTCCATTCATTTAGATCTGGGTTGTAAACCTGAATGCATTTCTTGTACTTCTTCTCACCCTCATTCCAGCCTCCTAGCAGATAGACCTTGTTATTCATGATAGAGATTCCGGCTGTGCTCACTCCTGTGTGCAGTGGTGCACAGTAGCTCCACTGACCACTGTGTGGGTTATAAGACTCCACAGCCAGGACATCTACTCTTTCCCCGCGGCCTCCCAGCTGACTGCCTCCAATCACAAAAGCGCGGTCTCCCACTGTGGCAGCACAGTGCCACCCTCGAGGGGTGCTCAGGCTGCTCTTATCCTGCCAGCTGTCAGTAGACGGGTCGTAGCAGCACACTGCTCTGGAGTAGGCATTGTTGATGTAACCTCCAGACACCAGGATCTTCCCGTCAATAACAGAGCTGCCATGGCAGCAGCGTGGCACCTCCATGGGGGCCTTCATCTGCCACTGGTTAGAGGAAGGTACATAGC
Source organism: Mugilogobius chulae (assembly GCA_038363315.1). NCBI lineage: Eukaryota > Metazoa > Chordata > Actinopteri > Gobiiformes > Gobiidae > Mugilogobius > Mugilogobius chulae. The sequence continues at coordinate 49,434,098 of CM076398.1, read as the reverse complement.
ACTCCACCGAGGCCTGTACTCCATCAGCATTACGTCCACCAACAGCAAACAGAAGGCCATTGAAGGTATTAAGGCTGAAGTGAGTGCGTCTCTGGATCATGTTGTTCAGATGAATCCAAGTGTTGAATCGTGGATCATACCTACAAAATACAATAAGAACAGGTATCAACTCAACACAAAAACGGCAAACTACTTCACCACATTTTTTTCCATTAAATGTTCTTACCTGCAGAAGTTGCTAACAGCATGCTTAGCTTGGTTCCTTGCATCATTCTGGTCCTCTCCACCAGCCACGTACAGGAACCCATCCAGCATTGCCACACACTGGTTAAAGCTCTTGGCTGGCAGTTCTGTGAGCTTATTCCACACATTATCATCGTCCCGGTAGAGCACATCTTTGCTGAGGGATTTTTCTGTCAAGGCTGGGCGCCCACCCACAGTCAGGATGACCTTGACTCCTCCTCTCACCTTGGTTCTGCGTGACTGCAGGATGTTTTGTTGGTATGGCAGCAGGTGATAGTTCATAGCATCCACAAGGAGACGGTGGCACTCGGGGTCCTGCATCATCCTGGGCACATTCTGGACATGGCTCACCAGGTCCTGAGCTGAGATGGTTCCAAAGCGAATATGGGTCAGAAGGTCAGCAGCATACTTAAGCCTCTTTTCATCAAAGTCCAGCCACTTCATTGCAATCTGGAAAGCTGTGACTTCAGATGGAAGCTGCAAAGAGTCATCAGACAGGAAGTCACTGATCTGCTCGTAGGTTAGCTTTAGGAACTGCTCCATCTCAGAGAACTCAATAAAATTCTCCCTCATGAATTTCTGAGCAGCTTCCTTGGTTTCTTTGAGCTCATAAGCATCAGCTATGTTTGCCACGTACATGCAATTCTCCACACTCAGTTCTTGCATCAGAAAATCACTGCACATCTTCACAAGGGTGCTAATTTGTAACAGCCTGGCCGCAGCAATTGTGCTACCAATGCCGTAGAGCGACAGAGTAAGTTTGCCAGAGTATGCATATGTGATGACAGTGGCCAGACCAACGGGAGAGAGCTCGTTCAATTCAATCTTCTGCAGAGAGGATCCTTCTTCAGTATGTTGCAAATGTATTCACTGCAAGACGCCATGACAACCTTGTGCACATCAAAGGATTTGGACTTGGTGGCGACTGTCAGGTCACACAGAAAGCTCTCGTGCCGCATGTTGCTCAGTCCCTCCAGCAGATTGGGAGCGTACACTGAGTCTGTGACTTCAGTGGAGATGCAGCTGAAGCCGTTGCCCCCCTCCAGCAGAGTGTTCAGTCCATTGATTTTGTTAATGGGACTGTCCTCCACCATGATGGTCATCTCATTGATGTCTCCCTTGTTTTTCTTAGCTGCTTTGTTCCTTTTGGGTGCCATGGCTGCTGCAGAAAAAATACCATAAATGATGATTAGATATAATGCTGTATTTTAAACATGAAACATTTACTAAAGAAATTGAGTTTATTCTTTAATTGTTTAGCTACTGACCCAGGCCGTAGATTTTTAGCAAAAAAATAGATTACAAACAAACAAACAAAAAAACAAAACAAAAACAAGAATAACTAAAAACACAGGACTAAAACATTACAAAATTGCTTTGCTCTTAGTAGGCATGTGTTTCTCTAAAATCAAGGTGGTGTGTGTGTCCATGGAAACAATATTCCACAATACAACGGTCGTACGCCAATGAACAATTTTCAAAGTGATTGTTTTAACTTTCAATTCTGCATTTGATTTTTTACCTTTATAAAGTTACATTGTGTCACTTAAAATATTTCGCAGAGGAAATACTAAAATTTTCACTTCAGTACTTTTAAATATTAGTCTGTCCAAGCTGCACCTGTCTAAACTGACAGGTGCAGCCTGAACAGTGGCACCCACATACCAAGCACACTTCACCCAGTAGCATGAACTAACTGAAGGTGGAAGGAAATGTTTCACAGACTAAGCTGCTTCAACTAAAACAAGTTTATTCCGTATTAACTTGTATATGACACTTCTTTTTAGTAAAGTTATAAAACAAGTTTAACATAAACTGTAACCTCACACTGACTGAAAAGGTCATTGCTCGTATACGCTGAACCCAAAAAAGACTCAAAAGGGAGTTTCAATGTACAATTCAAAGATTGTTACTGCTATCTTTGTCTAATAATCCTTGGCCCATCTTGATCACTTATAGATCAGTTTACCTAGTAAAAGTGAATGGAACAGTAGGCTACAAACACTGTCTTTTGCATTAGTTTGAGAACAGCTCTACAAACGTGTGTGCTAAAAGGTGATGTCGCTTAAAGCTACTGAGTTTGTCATCAGACCCTCAATGCATCTGTCACTATTTATCAGCAGTATGTCCAGGAATAGCAGCCCTGGGTCACTGGCCACTGACGTTCCTTTTATAGACTGAGGCTTGAGCAACAGGCCTCATGTTCACAGACAAATACACTCATGAATAACTTCTACTTCTTTTGTTAAATAAATCAAAGCTGTCTCATTTAGTCTGTCACTTTCCAAAATGTCAGAATGTGACAAATGTTGCACATTTGCATAAATTGCACTGATCATCCCACAAACCTTTCACACAATGAAAAAAACAAATATACTGTCATTAACTTTAAACTTTTAAGTCACACAGAAAGTATTTTCACTGAAGCCTTCACAAACAGCTGAATTACAGAATGAACAAAAATAGAAGAACAGCTGCACTTACCTGAGATATGGATTTGAGGCTGGAGAAGGGAACTTGTGCCTCCAGTTACTGGAGCAGGAGAGAGAGAGCAACAGTCCCTGTGTGAAGACACACATGCAGTTAACTCCTCCTCTGAGGGTGTTAGTGCCAGTGAGCATGGGGCAGGGGCTTCTCGATCCCAACAAATGGTGCCCCCACCTATCCTGCATAAAGGCCTCGACTTTATGTCAACAGAGAGTGAGAGATTCAAGCAAACAATACAACTCTCTTAAACTCATCATTCTCATTCTAACCTTCGTCTGTTTCTATTAATAAATAATTAGATTATTTTTGATTGACTGAATTTGATTGAAAAGTTATTTACAATGTTAAACAATATCATGTTGCTCTTTTTGTAGTTTTTGTAGGCTACATTCAACATTGAAATAAAGCAATTAAAAATATATATGAGTTAGGGTTATATATTATATTTAATATAAACTAAATAAAAAATAGCAGGAGTTAGCCACGCCCCCATTATTATCGGTGCCACAGGCCATTACCGGGGCACGCTGCCAGCTGTGCGTGAAGTCTGCACGTGAACCATCGTGATGGCCAGCTGCTCTGATGTCGTGAACAAAATAATACGTTACAAACTTCAACTGAGAAACACAGAGGAGACTGCTAAGGTACGACCCATAGACAACTACAGCACAGCTGAGAGCAAACTGAGCCTGTGACAAGAGGCCATTTGTCTTTTAAAACAACAACAGACTCTGGTGAAGCTGTTAAAATGTAAATATGAGTGATGAGTTCCTATTGTCTAATTGTGACAGTGATGAAGAGCTCTTCAGTGACATGTGCTGTCTGCTGCCTCACAGCACCTTGACCACACTGCAACAGGAGGCTTTAGAAGTGGGTGGTGCTTTTACTGCTAATTTTGGCGAGTCCTGCTAAAGCTCAGCTGTGACAGTCGAACATTGCTCTGAATGTTGAGTTCCTACTGTACATGCTTCAAATTCATTTGCAAATGAAATATGCAAATTAACAACATTTGTTTGGCTATGACACACTTTATTGAATGAAAGTAACCACCATTGCCTTGTCCATTTATAGCGGTCAGTAAAAGGAGCAGTGGGTGTGAAGTTCCCATACATAGAACTGCAATGAATGCACCATCAGCAACTGTGGAGGCCCAGGGCTTCCATATTTAGATAGGCGGATTTTATTGCTTTAAATTAAACAATGTTTAGAAATAATTATTTTCTTTGCCCCCCAAAAAAGAAAACAAACAAACAAACAAACAAACAAAAAACTACTATAATAATACAAATAATAATGCAGAGTTATTTTTCAGATCCTAAAAACTTTGAAGAAACTCAAAAGTCTGGAAATAACGCTGGATGTTCTTGCTGTAAGTCAATAAGTTTCACGGATTCTGTGTAATATAATTATAAACTAATGTCTGTTATAATGAATCAAACTATTATTTTTAATCAGGAAACTGGAATTGGAAAAACTGTAAACTCTTTGCGCAGACATGAACTTGCTGGGGACTTGGCCAAATCACTCGTGAGAGACTGGAAGAGACTGGTGCCCAAAGGATCCAAAAGGTTTGCACTACCTTTTCACCTTTTCTCAAAAATGTAAATATGAATGTTGGCGTCTTGTCCTTCCCTGCAGTCCCTCGACAGATGACAAAACAACAGATGAACTCCCTTGGACAAACAAATCAAACAAGATGGTGACAAATGACTGTAACAATAACAATTTGACTGATGAAAGGGAAGAGGAAACGCCTGTGAGCAAAAAGATTAAAAAGGAAGATAATATATGCAAAAATCACAAAGGCTCAAATGAACTGAAAAAACAACATAATCCTACAAATGACTTTTTAAGCAAAACCAAAATAACTAAGAAGAAAAATATTCTTAATCGGTTCCACAATGAATCTTCTGATGAAATCCTGCACAAAAGCCACACCTCGAAGAACATTTTAAGTAAACGAAAGTCAAAGTCTCACAAGAGAAAAAAATACAATCACTTTTCTGATGATGAAAGCGACCTTTCTGACAGTGGCTCTGACAAAAAGTCATTGAAGGAGACTAAATCCAAAGATCACTTTTGCCATGAGCCCACTCACAAAAAGCCCAAGTTTGAACATTCTCCGATCAGGCCTTCTGAGGCTCAGTGCAGGAAGAGGGAGAAGCAAGACAATCAAACACACAAAGAGAAAAGCCCAGTCGTCAAAACAAAAAAGACTAAAAACGATGAGAAGGCTGGCAACACTGACACTGATGAACCAACTATGTCGTTTGAATCCTACTTAAATTATGATGACAATGTGTCCAAGAGGAAGGAGCGTCCCAAACCTAAGAAACTTAACCCTAAATCCAAGCCTGTCGTTAAAAAAGAAGTTAAAAAAGATGTGATCATTCAGCCAGAGGAACCACTGCAGGAACCAAGCAAGTGTTTGCCAGAGCCAGAATGTTCCGACTCTCCACTAAAGGTAAAAGGTATACCTAAACTATGGCTTATAAGGCAAAATGTTTGTGTGTGTATTTTTTTTTTTGTCCAGGTATCTTTGGAGGCTGTACCAAAAATTGCACAGAGCCCTCCTTTAGAGTCTTGGTTTCCTGAAGTAGAAACATTAAATCTTAAAAGAAAAGGTAGTTTTGTTTGAGTATTTTACAACGATGACCATTTTGTAGATGATGCATAAAATTTTTTCTTAAGCTGCGAAAGAAGGCGACTCATTTGACATTTTGGAGGAATCTGTCATTTTTACTGGTCAACGATTCAACAAGAAGATGCAAGTCTACTCTGGCGCAAAGACCATTTTCCTTCCAGCTATGATGAGCCTTTACCAGCAGTGCATCCGCACGCTTCAGAACAACATAAACTGTGAGCAAGCTCTCTGTTTATGTGTTGCAAATGTGTTTTCTTGGATCTTGTACTCATGTAGACTGTGTTTAGTGCTGTATGAAACTGGAGGAGTCCCGTTTGAGATCCTTGAGCCTGTGCTGCAGAGATGTACTCCAGAGCAGCTCCTGCGCATTGAAGAACACAACCCAGTGAGACAATACAATCACTCAAAGCACCTCTCATGAAAGCTTTATTGATTTAGGCCACACCCCACAGGGGTGATAGTTCTGTTGTTACTAAACCTCAGGTAGATTGACAGGTGCCATTCTGTCCTCACAGCCTATCATATGTTTCATGTCCTGTTGTGCTCTGGGGCAGATTTACATAGGAGAAACAGATCATCTGTGGGGAAAGCACTGCCAGAGGGACTTTAAAGATGCCAAACTGCAGGAGTACGAGTCCTGGAAAGAGATGTATCTCAGACTGTCTGAGGAGAGAGAGAGGAAGTTTAAAATGCTCACGAAAACTATTTCATCTGCACAGTCCACCAGACCTAAAGGTTTGTTTTTGATGTTGTATTTACAGGTAACATAAAATCACAATGCTGTTTTTGTGTTTGTGTGACAATTTTTAGGTCGGCAGGTGAAGATGGCATTTATTCATAGTGTTGCCAAGCCACCAAGAGATGTGCGAATTAAGCAGGAAATCCATGGAACTGCAGTTCAGCAGCCTCTGCCAAGTGCAGGTGAGCTCCAGCTGACTAACACAATGACTGTTTTTTTCTTTTAAGCTAGCTTAATATTTTATGACACAGACTTGGACGTGCATTGTAGTTTTATATTGATGCTATATGTAGTTTAAAAATCCTGCCTCTGTGATTCAGTGCCATTTTGTTTAAAATGCATACCTAAAACATAATACTGGTTTAGAACATAAATTTGAAAATTAAAATGTTTTTTGTATGAAAGGGTGAAAGTTCAGGAAAGCAGACCGAGACAGATGCCAATAGAGACTATCAGACCTAGCAGCACGACATCTGCAACGACCAATTCACAAGAACCACGTAAAAAGACCAGTAAGTCCAATCAATGTTGTTTTTGAAAGTTATTTTTTGTTCATAATAAAATGATTTTTCCTCCACAGAAGTGGCACCGATAATGGCTAAATCCTTAAAAGCCTTCAAAAAACAGTTTGGTCGCAGATAACGGCTGTTTCTATTTAGTCTTCAGGTTGTGGGACACGTTCATCATTATCATTTATTTATTTTTGGACAGTATAACTGATGTACACTTAATTGTGTCACCAATAAACTGACAAAGTGCACCAAAGTGTGGAGTTGCTGATCTTCAACTTACATGATGTGGGCGCCCTCCAGTGGATATTGCAACTAATTGCATCTTTCGAACAGAAACAAAAAAATAAAATGACAAAATAGTTTGAAACTGATGGTAATTACAGTCATCTAAAAGCTATGATCTGATCGTCTCCTAATACTCCCTCCACCTTGTAGCCGATGTAAATTGAACATTGGCATACTTATATAGCCTACTTCACTGTGAAGAATATTAATTACTGAGGAGCAGTCAGCCTGCGCACATAATATAGGCTACAGGAAATATAGCTTCATAGACTGCAATCGAATAGCACGCACGAAAGGTAAATCTGCATTAAAAGTGCAAGCAACGGTCTTTCATCTAAATTTATGATGAAATAAATTTAGAGCCCACAGTGTGAAACATACGCCCCCAGTGGCCGGGCCAGGGCTTGAACATGGGCTTGTGTAGTTGCCCCGTCCCATCATGGCGCACTGTACGGGACGGGACGGGGGTGGGGCCGGGGAGGAGCCTGCGGAGGTGACGCAGGATCGGAATGAGGGAGGAATGTTCCGGGTCAGAAACTGGACAAGAGAGGAAATTAACTCTGGGACTAGAAGAGGAAAAAGGGATAATGCTGCTTTCCTTGTACTGAGATGCTGCCGGTGCTTTTTTCGCTCAAAAGGAGTTTTGTCACGGGGTGGGCGTCGCACAACCAGGGCTCGAGTGTTGAAAAACAGGTGCCTACAAACTAACCAAAGTCAACGACGGAGACTGTTCCCATGTTCGCCGTGAAGCGAACGATACTGGTTCGAGTTGTGTGGAGTTTGGTGCGCTCGTGAGTTTCGCCGAAGCGCACGCTTCGTGCAGCATTGTAGCGCCGTGGCAATCTGTTGCATCCCCTTTCTTTCTTCCCGCTGTTTGTTTATCGCTTTATAGCCGCCCACCCCGTTATGTTTCACTGTATCCCCCTGTGGCGGTGCAACCGTCATGTGGAGGTGATCGATAAGCGCCACTGCTCCCTGCTGTATGTGCCCGACGAGATTTATCGCTACGGACGGAGTTTGGAGGAGCTCTTACTGGATTCCAACCAACTCCGAGACTTGCCTAAGGTAAGCACAATCCACTTCCGCTCATATATGAGGTCGCACACACCGCAGCTATTTGTCTGATCTAATGAAATGACCTCCTGTGGTGTGGGAGTCCCGTGGGACCGGGGCAATCATTACACACGACCTGAGCAGGCAGAAAATCCCCTTCATGTGCACCTCATACAGCAGGTTTACAGTACTGTACTTTGGTTTTGGTGATACTGCGCGAAGTGTCAGCGTCAAACCTGTTGCTGAGGTCAACCATGACCGAAGGCGCTGATGGAGACTGATGCTGTCTCACTGACAGACAAGGAAATCTCTTTGTAAAGAACTGGCCCCAACAACTGGCCTCAGCTTAGATTCAACAGATGGGCCTTGCCCGAAATATTTGACCTATGCTTGACATTACAGGTAAAAAGTCTGTCAAAAGGCAAAATAGTTCCAAACTCCATAAACCATAAATCTAAAAACGAATATAATATTACACAATAGTGTTTTCTATAGAAACTCTCAAACCCAAAAACAGTAAGTTTACCTAAAATGCCTTTCTCATTAGGCCTAATTCTAAACATAATGATCAGCTTTGGTGCTTCCTGAATCCTGTCAAATATGAAACCTCTAAGATGGAACTGCACATATGTATTTGTGATCTGAGCTTCTGCACCTTATCAAAGTACAAAGGTTTTATGATTCCACAATGAAGTGCTTCATGGCATCTTTTTATATGCAACAGTTCAATCACAAGCAATAAAATATTAAAATAGTAGAAAAATGCATCTGGCTAAATACAAAAGTAACAAACACATACGCCGTTCTAAAGTATATAGGTGAACTAACATTTAAAATGTAATCAAACTGTATCTGTCCTCTTTACTTATCTTTATGTATCTGCTGAGCTGAAAATTATATTTTTGTAATCTCTCACGTCCATAATGTAATCTTCCCATTGTTCTGTGCAATGTATTGACGTCCAGCAGCTCTTCAAGGGCCCTTAACAAACCCACACACTTACAATAATGTTACACCAAATATGATTATTTCATGGACCTCACTGTCATATAAAAATTAACTTGATTGAGGTAGGTAAACGTACAGTCATTCAATATATTTGCATGTGGCTTCATTTCTATAGGCTTTATAAATATAATGTAGCATCCTCCGGTCATTAGCCCAGAGGTGTGTTGACAGAAGCATATTTTTACATTGTAACATAGTTTCCTGTCTGACAGGTTCATCTTCTCTCTGCTGATTCCGGTCTTCTTTAAAAATGCTGCCACTGCATTTGCTTGGCACCTTTCAATGTTTATCAGAATTTGAATCAAAATTACTTTTATTCGTCCCCAGGGAAAATTCTTCACATTACAGAAAATAAGTAATCAAAATATAAAACTATTATGGACTTGTTAAAGTGGCCCTTTCTGGAGGTGGAACATTGACTGCACAATTACATAGAAATGTGTAGTTTGGTAATCCTGTAGTGAGGATAGATTCATGCCAAAATGTAAAAAAAAAAAAGGCTAAATCAACAACTTTTGCATGAAAATGAGCCTTCCTCTTAGTCTCTTAGTTTAAATTTTGTAGCCTTTTATTATTTATTTAGTGCAACAAAACTATATTACAAAAACATGCTTTTAACAGTTAATTTTTTGGCTAAAGAGTTGAACGGCAGGCCTTTGAGAAAGAAAGTAAATTCAATATTTCATGTCCAAGTGTAAGCACAGACATGGTGGGTCTAATATAAATTGATTAGATTTCAGCGTATTATTGACACCTTCTGTCTATTTTTCCAATGAGAACCATGAGGCTTCCTATTGCAAGATAAACTTCATTTTAGGTTAATCTAATGTTACTTTGAATTCATTGTTGATATATTCAAGTATTAGCCAAAATCAAAAACATACATTATTTTATGATCTTAAAACATTTTTCTGGTTTTCTGTTATACCCTGTGTTGTTGTTGTGAAACCTAGCACTGACAACCAGACATGACACTTCACAAATGATTCTTTGACAAAACATCCACTAATTAAGCTCCTCCATTGTTCAGGTCTCGACAGTCAGTTTGTAGATATTTTAGGTATGTTTCTATGATAAAAGCTTGTATTATTTCCATTGCAACAGCTTGTTCTATTTGTAGGAATGCAGTAAATCCACAACTCATCTCTTCATGGGTCTTTGTTTTGAGTCTGACCCGCACAACACAAACAACACAAGCACACTTTACAACAATCAATACCTAAGCCAAATCTACAGACGTTTTTCAGCGTTAATTATATAACTCAACTGGCAGATAAAACATGAAGTGATTCGAACTGCGACAAGATGAGACAAGCCCAGCCGGGGAGAAAAGTTTCACTCGTTTTTTCCACAGAAGTGTCAGTTCATTCTAACTACTTTTCTACCGGTTTATTTTGCAAAACTTATGTGTCCTCCTAACTACATTTCCAGCTGAATACATGTACATTATTAAAAAATCAAACAGAGGTGGGCAATATATCGAATTTTAGATAATATTGTGAAGTTATTTTTAATATAAGTATCGTGTAGGAAAAGAACGACATGACAAAGCTAGTATTCAGTTATTAAAGGAACTATATCCGATATTTACAATAATATTACTTTAAATTAACTTACCTTAGGCACCGATATCTTGTTAATGTATTTTTTCAGGTGGAGATTAGTCCGAAGTCTCCAGATTATGTCTAATAATGTCCCATTTGTTCCTCAAACTCCTCTAAAAAAAGTTCGTCGGTTGTTGTTATTAGCATTGTAGCTAACTCCCGTTAGCATTCTAGCACGCCTCGCTCCTAACAGTGCCTAAAAAGCTTAAAACACATCGCAGGGCTCAGTTTGAAGCTTCAAAATGTATTAGGTAAGTGAGCAAAACATGTATGCTGATGTAGGAAGTATAATATTTATTATTTTTGTTTGTCTAGATTATTAAAGAAGCAAAAATTGGGTGTAGCACCTCTAAAACTGCTTTATAATAAAACAGGAAAATCTATCTAAAAGTTGAGATTGCTGCACTTACATGATTCATTTGACATTTCACGTCTGTAGAATAAATAAATCTCAAGTAATAGCACATTAACGTTGGACTGACAGAATTTAGTTTTTTGAAATAACCCCAAAAAATATCAAGAAATAAATTTTTTTCAGTATCGCCCAATCCTAGCATCAAATTATCTACCTTCAGCCCAGTAATTGTAATAGTCTATAAATAAATCATTCCTCTTTCCAATCACCGTTTGTTTTTAATATAAATACACAGAAAATCAAACAAGGGGCCACTGCAGCGTTTTCCATCACTCGGATAAAAGTGGCAATATCCGGGCCCGGACAGGAAGCATGACATGAATGAACTGTGTTGCAGGAAGTTTGTGGTTGAACAAAGTAGTCGCTGAGAAGTTCATGTAGAGAAAAGAAGAACAATGAAGTTGTATAGTTGTATTTGTTTCCTTTTGATGTGTTTGTGTGGCCTTCTGAACGTCTACAAGATAAAATTATGCCCTGAACTGAACTAGTAAAACCACTTGGATTGTCATTTTGTCCAGAAAAGCCTGAATCTGTGTTTTTCCAAAGAACAAATGTTACCTAAACACATGCTAAGGATCAACTCTAAACTCAGTGTTTCTGCGAGGTCTAAAACATTTCTTAAATAGAAAGGTTTGAATTTAGATTGAATCATGATAATCTTACATTGTTGTTGTAGGTCTCAAAAGTGGCTGCACAAGTCTTAATTTTTTAATGCAGTAATTAGATTTCTTGATCTGTTTCACACTGCTGCAGCTTTTTTTCTTGTCAATAATATTAACACAGCTGGTGTGAGTTATTTATTTATTTTTTTTTACTGTTGTACTGTTGACCGAGTAGCTTGGTTGCTGTATAAATAGATTTTTTTTTTGGTAAATTTTGTAGACTTTTGTAGCAAAATATAAAATTATACAGTACTTAAGAAGCTCTCTGGGAAAAAGAATCATTGTGAAATACCATAAATCACGACTTGTGATTAGGATAGATCTTAATTTGTATCTTAAAAAGGTCCTAAAAATATGAAATCTGACTTCTCCAGTCCTGCAAACTAATCCAACAAATATTTTGAATATAGAGATTAACTAATATTTTAATATAATTGTTATGTTTAGAAAGTAATAAGTTCATCATACATATCAGATTTTTACTACATTTGATCCACGTGAAGCTGAAGTGATATGTTTTGTTGCTATCTTTTCATTTTTACAGGCTTTTTACCAAAAAAATACTATATTCAAACGTTCTCAGATCAGATTAAAGTATTTCTTGCTTTGTCATAAAACCTCTGTGCAGTCAATAAAACAATTATTTACCTACTAAATTATTTGACAATAATCCTAAAATGTGATTCTTTGGTTAACTTGTCCTAGCGTATCATTTTCTAACAAGAACCAAGCCAAATATACATAATCCCCACCAACAAAATATGTGCCATTACTTTGAGAGCCGCTTGTTTATTGCTGTAAATGTTCTTAAACCAAGTATAATCCCACAGAATCCCCGGCAAACTGCAGCACTGCCGACACACAAACATTCAAACATTTACCGTGGAGTTAATGTATTCTTAACTGAGGCCGTCTGGTTTGGTGGTGTCACACATGGGTAGCTGGTCGGGGCGTGGAGCTGAGATATACAACAGGAATAACTGGTTTGGTGTTTCGTAATGTAATGCTCCAAGAACTTAAACTGTGAGATAATACTTAATTAGAATCAATTATGAGTGCATCGTGTTTTCTTGAAGTTTTTCTAGCACTTACGCATCAAACACATTTGTTTTGTGGCAGAAGAGGCTTACAGTTGTTTCTATGTGCTTCCTGTTTTGATAATGTGGTAAAAAGAAGTAGTAGGTGAAGTTTCTACATTATAAGCGCTGTAACAAAAACATAAATGTGGTCTGATCTTTATCTAAGTACTAGACAAAAAGACACTCACTCCGCTTAAACTACTGCTGCAAATGTTATTATGGAGCATTTAGGTAAACATGAAAGCATTATGTAAATTGTGTAAATACTTTACAAAAACCTGAAAAAAATATATTGTTATGGCAGCATTAGTTTAAAGTGCACATATTTTTGAGTTTTTAATCTTATATTGCTTCCTCGTCAAAAACAGCTGAATTTTTGATTTGTGATTTTTGATCAGTGTCATAATTAGGCCTCTGAGATCTTCTGCTCTGTCTTTAAGTTCAGAAATCTTGTTTTGAGCATATCTGCAGCACATTAGCATACCAGGCAAGATTGGTTTGATTATTTCCCTCATGTATTTTTCTTTGCAAAGAGTAGATGGAGCTCAAACTCAGTTCCTGAAGCAGAAAACATATGACTGTCATGCGTGCGTTAATAGACTTTTTCTTCAAATTCAATAAATGCCAAACTAATTGTCCTCACGGGCATGTTTAAAAGACAAAAACATTGTAGTTACCCTTTAAGCAGAGTGTGTTTGTTTGTTGTTGTGACTTGGATAAAGATCAAATCACATTTTATAACAAAATCCTGCTGACATCCTAGTTTTTCCAATACTTTTTCTTTGTGATGTGCATGTATCGGCTCAATTAGAGCAGCCAGGGCATGGCTTCATCACACAAAAGTGAATGACTGAGATTACCACAGATAATGCTCCTATAGATCCAGGGTTGTTTGCTTGGCAAGATGTTGGATTAAGATGGCTGTTTGAACGGTTTTATGTCTTTGGAGTAACCTGGGTTTTAACTGAAGAAGGGTGGAGTTTGACTTTTGGACTCATTTGTAAGGAAGCTGTTATTAAAAAAAAAAGTCATTGACAATAAATATTTAAAGCCATATCACACTAGCAAATGGACAGATTTAAATTGGAACGTTGTCATGCAGGGAGCTTTTGTTTTTTTATTTTGCATGATTAATAATACAGTTGGAATATGTGTAAATTATGCAAGATATAATTAAACTGTAGAACCTTATGCTATGTTAACAAGACTAAGGAGATTGTGGTGTAAAATATTAATAGATGATGAGCACTGTTGAACCTGCCTGGACTCTCACATTTAATTTAATGTGTGAGCTGCAGACATGTGCTGTGTATGTGCTTCAAAAATGTTTCACCTCAGCTCAGGGTGTGAAAATGTCTTCAGTCAGAATTGTTTTGTGTGGTAAAATTTAACTGAGTTGAGTTGACTGCCTGTTTTGATTGACTTTTTGGGAATGGATGTTTTATTTTCTACATTTCTACACTACTTTTGAAAGTGAACAACTCTCAGGTTTAACGTCTGAGAAGCTGAAATGTGAACTTTTGAACTAATACAAAAATCTCTTTAATTTTTAATTTGTAGAGATCTAATAACATTTTTTACCTGAATATAATTAAGTCTTTAAGATTTGATAACTGCACCAGCTCAAATTGCTTTTTTGAGTTGTTGTTACTGGTATAATCTGTTAAATCTTTGATCAATGAGAATACAAACCTGAAGGTTTTTGCAATGTTAGTGATTGAAATGAATCCCTCAAAAGACAGTTCACACGGTTTTTGTTGATCACAAAGCAGTTAGCTGTTGTTGTGACACAAGCCAAAGGAAACATGACTTTATCAAGGTTTCAAGTTACTCCCTGAGCCGGTACCACAGTATCACCGCAGTATCATCAATACTCGATACAGTCATTAGAAAAGCCATGAGAGGTTATGACTTAAAGATTTAATATCTCTAAGATGGGCCACAATATTTTATTTTCAAGCTAAAATTTGAGCTGCTGTTGAATTTTCCTCTCAGTGTTTATTTGATACAGTTTTACTATTAAGCTGTAAAATAGGCCTATGCACTGTGTCTATAGTGTAAAATCTAGTTGTTTTCTTTTGATGGCCATACAAAGTTTATTTGTAAAACTGAATGTGCTGCTTTTAACTTTACATCACATAAGTAAAGATGATATATTGTCTGTTTAACCTTATCTAACAACAGAGCGTTAGAATAATCCTTCATCAATTACCTTTATTTCTCTTCCAGCCTTTCTTCCAGTTGAACAAACTTCGAAAACTCGGCCTAAGTGACAATGAAATCCAAAGGCTTCCTCCAGAAATCGCCAACTTCATGCAGCTCGTCGAACTGGACGTTTCTAGAAATGGTACGAAAAAATGCTTCCTTATTCAAAACACATGTTCTTTTTGATTGACGGGAAAATCAGAGTGTTTGGCTGGACTGTGTTTACTCAGGATTAGTGCAGGTTTGTCTGTGTAAAGACAAGTAGGAAACCTTGAAAAAGATGATTACATACATGAGCCATTGGGTGCTATGCTTCTTGTATTTCCCTTAGCTCATTGCATTGGACACAGTAGTAGAGATCCTTGTGCCTCAGAGCGTGCTCTTGAAGATAGTGACTGGTGTGAAACCTCATTTATCATGGAGGGTTCAAACTCAGTGCACACACAGGCTCTTTTTGTCTTTACTGTGCCTACAAACTGTCTCTCTTGATTGTAACTTTAAACTTGCATCTGTTTCATGTCCTTTACCACTGTGTTTATCTGTTTTTCTCACGCAGACATTATGGAATTACCAGAGAGCATTGCATATTGTAAAGCTTTACAAGTTGCAGATTTTAGTGGAAACCCATTAACAAGGTAATTATATTTTATTTTACTGACACAGTGGCAGATATCACTGTGTTGATGTTATTCATGAATTACTCTTCAGAGGTTTTATGGACAACTTTCTTTGTTTTATGCCAAGTTATTTGTGCGTAGTTGATTGGACAATGCCTGATTTGCATATAAATGAAACTGGGGCTTGTTGTCTTCCCATCTCATGCATAACTACAAACTTTTCACAGGATAAACTAAATAACGTTGATAATAGCTTTTTGAAATTGTACACATAAAACAATGTGCTCATGGCAATAATCGGTCTGGATTGGAGTCTTGGCTTGTCATTGTAATTGAATAAAAGCATTATCTCCTTTTTATGCACGTTCAGACAGAACTAGGCCAGAAGCGTAAGAATGCAGATGAGCCAAAACAAACCCACTTGGGCTATTGTCCCATTTTATGTTCACATACAAGTTAATCATTTGTCCCTAATAGAGCTCTAAGACATTTCTCCACAAAGGGCAAAGATCAATGCCAATGAACCTACACTTTCAGCTTATCAGGACCTTTATTGTCAGAGCAGCAGTACTACATTCTTTCTTTAACTATTCTTTAACTATCGGTGTTAAAACTAATCATGTTAAAGGTGCACTGTGTAATTTTTCTAACTGAGGGTTCGACACCTAGATTTCTCAGTTTATGGCAGGGCTATTCAGGGCCAGATTATATTTAGGACCATGGCTTCTGGGTTGTTGCTCAATACGACACTTTTTCATGAGTTTTTGCCAAATATTCAGAGGACTAGATTTGTAGTGATAATAACTAATGCTGCCGTCTATTTTTATAGCCAGTAACAACCAAATCTGAACCTGGAGCATCTCAGCATTAAACCAGATCTAGACCAGAACCAAACAAGGTCTAAAACAAAATTAAACCAACTGGAATTGAAAATACACCAGATTCACAGGCAAATCTTATTTTCAGACAATGGAATAAAATGAAATCAAGCGCTTATTGAGACCTTAAGAAATTTAAATTGGCCACTTTTTTCTGAGAAATAATCTAGACTTAAATCTACAAACAAAATATATATTTTTGTAATAATTAAAAAGTTAATTGGGGGCTGGATAAGATTTTTGGAGGGACAATTTTGCACCTGGGCCTTAAATTGAATAGGACTGGTCTATGGAATTGCTTTACCTTGAATGTTTCATAATAGCAGAACTACAAGTATTTAAAGGGGACCATTGCGTTTTTCCCCATGTATTTAGAAATACATGGCTATAAAACAGCTTAGAAATATAAAGTCCATTTTATTTTGATATTATTTACTTATTTTGACACTTTTTTCTTCATAGAAGCAAAACAAAAAATGGATTACCCACTTTTTACTAATATAATCAACCTTGAAAAACCTACATACATTTTGACATATATTTGAATCTTAAAGTAACACAATGAGCTGTTAAGCAGGTGTCAGAACTCCACCTGTAAAGTGACACAGTGCACCTTTAAGCATGCCACGACTAATGTGTAGTCTAGTTGTGAATGTAAATATGCTGCTCTTGTGCGTGACCTCTGTCTTGTTTCACCAGATTACCCGAAAGCTTTCCAGAGCTCAGGAATCTCACATGCCTTTCCATCAACGATATTTCACTGCAAGTCCTTCCAGAAAACATTGGAAAGTGAGTAGAGGCTTGTTTATGTGTGCAATGTGGTAAAATATATGAATTCTTTGACACGTGAAATACTTGACAGTTTGATTTTAACAAGTTGAGTTTTGAGCTTGAAGTTGTGGCTCAGTGGCTGTGGAGCTGTTATTTTGTATTTTAATGAACGGTGTTTTAAGCTGGTGAACCTAATTTTAAAAAGTGAAACAAGGAAGTAGATATTTAAACCACTTAATTGGAGCTGGGTCAATCAATCATAGTTAGAGTTGGTCAAGGGGCGCTTTTCAAAGTATAGGTTTTTATTTAAAAATGTCAGTTGGGCTAGATGAGGCTACTTTACTGTATGTTCAGATTTATATTGTATCACATTACATTATGTTGCAATATAATAAATTGTACATATTGTCATTCCAATAACTTATTTGCAATTTCCAATAACTCACATTTCAGTGCATTTTAGGTTTTATAGTCAAGTCTCAGCAATATCAGTCATTATGTTTCTATAGGTTTATTATACATTCAATGATAACCAGAAATCAGCTCGGGGCCAATGCACTGTAAACCCAAATAATGAAGTTAATAAAAAAGATTTTAAAAGTTTGCTGTAAGGTTTAATGCACTACTTAGTTAAACTTTTTAATTTTCTACTAATTTCAAAATCTTAAATTATATGTTTTATTATTATTGACGTATATTTTAAAATTATGTATACATTTAATTTTTTTTTACTGTTAATTAATGTTTTTAATCAGTCCATCTCATATTAGTTGTTTCACATTATTATTGCCAATAATAAGAATCAACAAAGGATCTGTTATAAACACTTTGATAAAGGACAACTATAATGCATAGTTTGAAATAGTTCTTGCACTTAAGGTTGTAAATACCTTACTTTAGGATGTATTTATTATATTTTTGTAAATTATCACCTTAAGGGCCGCATTTGTTCCCCAGGTCGCCCATTTAACATCCCTGATTTGAACCTTAGTTTCTAACTCATCTTTTACTCTCACTAACCCTTTGATGCATCACTAGTTTTCATGTGCATGGTTTTGGTCATGTGCAGCTTTTTCAGAAACAGAAAAGTGATGCAAACTTACCACCTTTTTTTTTTTTTTTTAGCTTGTTGACTCATTATTTAGTAGTTATTTAGTTAAAGTACCTTTAAATCTGCTCCTAAGACACATTTATTTGTCTTGGCTTTTAATTCAAGTTTACTTTTCTTTTCTTGAAATGTATTCTTCTATTTGTGTATGTATATTTTTTGTTGTCGCTATTTTGCTGTGCACGTGAAGCACTTAGGCAGCTTGTGTTGTTGTAAATATGCTATACAAATAAAGTTGATATTGACATTGACATTGATTGGAACACAGCAGAAAGTTGACTTTAAAGTAGTTGTTTTTATGCAAGATTATTCAGCAATGCCAGTAACATTGTAGAAAGAACAAACAGTTTCAGGTTGGCGACATTATTGAGTGAAGCATTATTGAACTTCATTATGGTGAACAGATCTATTCAAAATTGTACTTTATATTCTGTATCTTAGCCACTCCTTTTTGCATTGTTTGCTCCACATACCAGTGTCTGTGACCTGACTCCAACTGTCTTTTAATAATGTCCAAAGTCGCCCCAGACAGTCAATAATCCCCAGTTATGAAGAGTTAACCTGCATTTATTGCACACATCATTCTTCTAATGCTCTTCTGATATAATTAGTTTAGATGTGGAGTATTTGCTTTTAGGGCACATTATTTACATATTTTTGCTGTTCAGTGGGTTCAGAGTGATGGAAGTTGTAGATAAAATACAGTTTTTTATATGTTGATGAGACTCTACTTCTTTTAAATGGAGGAAATTAAGCTCTTTCCAGTTCAGTTTCTTTCATGTTTCTTTGTGAAGTGAATTTTTACCGTGTTCAGACTCTTGAAGATTGGGGATTTGCCTCGTCTTGCATTATTAGCGCTGTAAAGTTGCTGTGAAATGTTGCTTAACCTCGCACTTGGGGAAAAATGTTGAAGGCCTTTTTTCAGTTTCATGTCAAGACTCAGACTGGTCTAAAAATCCACTAACATGTATCCACAGCTTAAGATTTGCTAACACCACCTCTGCTGCACTTAATATGATCACATTAGTAACTGCAACACCTGTGCAGTACTTCTGTTTCCTTTTATTTGGGCAGCTTTATTGATCCATGAGAGAATTATTTGGAGCAGATGCCTAAGCTTGTCTTTTGGTTTTTTAGTGGGTTGTTTATAATGTTGTCTCATTGTTGAAACATGTACCTTAGTTTTGTTATACATAAATATGAATGTCTCTTAGCATAATAAAATTAACTAAAACTATATTTTGCTTAGTTTCATTCATTAACTTGTTTTAGTCTCATTTTAAACTTACTTTAGACCTAATTTGAACCATGATTTAATCTGGTTGTACTTGGAAAGTTAAATATTATCTTGTGTGGTGATACTTGGTGTGAAATGTTTGAGGTTAAAATAAGGTCAAAGTAAACTTTACTGTCCCCTCAAGGAAATGTGTCCTCTGTATTTGTCCCATCCAGTGCCTCTGGGGTTTCTCCTCAGGAACAGTGAGACAGTGCAGCGTTCGGGGACCCATCAACAGATCTTTTTACTAGACTTGGTCAGGACTACTGGAGCTGGAGGGTTTTACCTACAGTGTGAGTGTTTGCTCACCCCAAACACACACACTGTAGGTAAAATCCTCCAGCTACAGCACAGTACACTACAGCCAGTGCCTTTTTCGTATTAAGCTAAAACAAAACAACAGAATAGAATTACTTTGTCCTTTGTGACTATGACAGAAATGGCTTACTTATTCACACGTTAATAAGTGCATGTCAGTCAGTTAAAAATATACGTTTAAGTTCTTTGCAGACATACAAAAAAAACAAAAAAAAAAACAACAACAACAGACTCGACTGCATCATGATTGATTTATGGTAAATCCGTCGCAGCACTGGGCACAAAGGAATTTATGAAGACCAATAAAGTTGATTACCATGCTGTTGCTATGTATGCAGATTACTGAATTGATTAGAAACATACATAAAGCATTCATTAAAACACATGTCAGCTAGTTAGCAAGCCACAGGCCAATACAACCTCATCACGCCCTGGAGAATACAACAAAATTACAAAAAAAAAAGAAATAACGTCAAGACAGAACACATTCAGACAGTTGCTGATTGGTCTGGGCGATAAGATTGAAAAAAAATTGAATAATTATCTGGTATTGCAGTTGCATTTTCAAATACAGACTTACACTTGCAATGATCTGAGCTCCGTGAACTTGTTAAGCATACATGAATTGTAGGAATGGGACATTATCAAAAGTAATATTGAAGTGTTCAATAGTGGCGTTTTCAGTTCTAGTATTGGGTTTTGTAGTTTTAATGCAGTTTGCAAAAAATAATTCCACCAATACTTCTCAGTCAGAGGAAATAAACAGCAAGCTTATTAACATTCTGTTTTATTAAAGGGAGTTTTGTCATTCTGTCCCTTGTTTCATAAAAAAATGACTAAAATATGAACTTTTGTAAACATTATGTTAATAAAATCCTGACTTAATTCAGTAAATGTAGCAATAAGTGTGTTATTTACTGAAATGCTATGTCCTACTTAGCAAATAATCAAAAAAGTAGTTTGATTTGTGAGATTTAAAGGTCCTATATGAAGGTTAATTTGTCTTTTTATTTCTGAAACTTTTTTTGAACACTGAATTTTTGTAACTGATTTTTTTAACCATTTGAATATGTTTTAAACATCGAATCAGGTGAAAAAATTCAGTGTAAAAAATTACAATGCTTAAAAATTCAATGTATAAAAATACAATGCTTTTAAATTCAGTGTATAAAAATACAATGCCTAAAAATTCATTGTTACAAAATACACTGTCCTAATATTGACTGCATTAATATACATTTCTTTAAAATTCAACAAGTTCAAATACAGTTGCTGTGTTTTGAAATTCAGTGTAAAAAAATTCAGTGCAAAAAAATTCAGTGTCTGAAAATTCGCTGCTACGTTTGTGAGTAAATCCAGACCAGAGCAATCGAGCCCAGAGCTCTCCAGAGCAGTTTAGTGGCTATTTTAAACCTTTTGAGACAGAATAAAGTACTTTTATTAGCATATTTACACAGTTCAGTTTGCATTGTTCATTTATATTAATTCTTATGAATGTGTAAAATAAAAATAAAAGTTGTTTCTGTTTAGTCCACTGAGAGCTAATGTAGTCTTCAGACATGTCTACAGTTCTTCGCTTGGCAGAGTGTTTATGTCCTGTAAACTGTTATTTGGCCCCATGCAGATATCTGTCTGTAAGTATTGTACTGCTGGAAGGTGCTGTCTTTGTCTGTAGAGTCGTTGTAGTAACTTTAAGATGTTCTGTGTGTGGAAATCGCCATGAAATATAAGACGCTAATAGCGCTAGCATGTCTATGAGATTTGCCATGTAGATTAGCATAAAGCTAACGGCAAACTTTCCTGTGCATTTATTACATATTTCAGGCTACTATTCATTGTTTTATCCTCCTTTGCACAGTGTAAGTTCAAATGAATATGTAAACATAATTGTAATATGCATCTGTATTTTTTAAATGTTATAGTTTTGCAAAAATGTAAACTTCCAAAAGAGCAAGAGGCTTCCCTGGGTGTTTATTGGAGGATCAGTTTGTATCTGTAAAGCTAGTTCCTAAACACTAATGAAGGCAGAAAACTGTTGTTTCATCTCATATACAAAGTAACACAAAGAATTACATGTGTGTGTGAGTGTTGTGGTCGACTCTCATTGTTCTATTAGAGGCTAAACTGTAAATATCAACTGGATGTCAGTGAGAGGAGAAGAAGGAGGAGAGGAGGAGAACGCTCCTGGAGTCTGAGAACACACAGACTCACAGTGAAAAGACAGATCTGTCTTTGTACAAAGTCTTGTTTATTAAACTTATCAGTCCATTCACTGTATTTTATGTTTCAGCACAGATATTAAGATGATGACTGGATGTGTGTCTTCTGCTGCACCACTGACATTCTGTGGAGCTGTAACAGCACAACAGGTGAGATTAATGTGTGGATTTGATCACTTCATACTTCCACTGTGTCGACCTGTGGAGACTGCGGGAGCTGGGCCAGCAAATCAGTTTACTTTAGTTTTGTCAAGTTTGTGCAAAAACCAATAAATTCAGTTAGAACAATTTACAGTATATTAAGCAAACCCTGCGACGAGTTGGCCACTGTCCAGGGTGTTCCCCTGCCTAAGCCACTGGGATAGGCTCCAGTCACCCGCGACCCCTAACGGGATTAAGCGGTAGAAAACGAATGAATGAATGAATGAATGAATAAGCAAACCACTGAAAGGGCCTGAGAAGTAGAACATGTCGACACATAAGCAGGATCTTGGTTAAACAAAAAATTTGGTACAAAAGGGCAAGCCATTGTTTTAGTTCTGATAGAGCTGTGTAGTAGCTTTAGTCCACAAAACTTCTGAACTTTTGAGTTGTTCTTCCAGGTCTATGTATGCTCTGCTGACAAAGCGGAGGCTGCAAGAAAAAGGAAAATTGTAAACCTTGTCCAGATGACAAATTTGAAGTCTTTTTCTTCTATATATCACTCCTGGATGAATGAGGGATTACACTGACTCATGGAAAGAAATATAAACATGTAAGACTTATTTAGTATAAATTGGCATTTGACCCAAATTCTTATAATACTGTACTTTTTAATACAAAGACTATGCTTTTCAACAAATATTGAGACCTTTAAATCTATTTACATCTTAGACATAAATTGACTGACTGTCTGAAGATGATGATGCCAGTGTTATATGTTCTACGCACCAGCCAATGTGTATTTATATTTTATTTACCATATGAACAGGCCTAGACTGAAAACTGTTAACATAATTTTGGACTCTGTTATGTCCAATCAAGAGATAAGTTGGATCATATGTTCTACTCCTCAGGCCCTTTCAGTGGTTTGCTTAATATACTGTAAATTGTTCTAACTGAATTTATTGTTTTTTGCACAAACTTGACAAAACTAAAGTAAACTGATTTGCTGGCCCAGCTCCCGCAGTCTGCACAGGTCGACACAGTGGAACTAATGTGTGTGATCAAATCCACACATTAATCTCACCTGTTGTGCTGTTACAGCTCCACAGAATGTCAGTGGTGCAGCAGAAGACACACATCCAGTCATCATCTTAATATCTGTGCTGAAACATAAAATACAGTGAATGGACTGATAAGTTTAATAAACAAGACTTTGTACAAAGACAGATCTGTCCTTTCACTGTGAGTCTGTTTGAGCTGAGGCTGCCTGGCTGTTCTCAGACTCCAGGAGCGTTCTCCTCCTCTCCTCCTTCTTCTCCTCTCACTGACATCCAGTTGATATTTACAGTTTAGCCTCTAATAGAACAATGAGAGTCGACCACAACACTCACACACACATGTAATTCTTTGTGTTACTTTGTATATGAGATGAAACAACAGTTTTCTGCCTTCATTAGTGTTTAGGAACTAGCTTTACAGATACAAACTGATCCTCCAATAAACACCCAGGGAAGCCTCTTGCTCTTTTGGAAGTTTACATTTTTGCAAAACTATAACATTTAAAAAATACAGATGCATATTACAATTATGTTTACATATTCATTTGAACTTACACTGTGCAAAGGAGGATAAAACAATGAATAGTAGCCTGAAATATGTAATAAATGCACAGGAAAGTTTGCCGTTAGCTTTATGCTAATCTACATGGCAAATCTCATAGACATGCTAGCGCTATTAGCGTCTTATATTTCATGGCGATTTCCACACACAGAACATCTTAAAATTACTACAACGACTCTACAGACAAAGACAGCACCTTCTAGCAGTACAATACTTACAGACAGATATCTGCATGGGGCCAAATAACAGTTTACAGGACATAAACACTCTGCCAAGCGAAGAACTGTAGACATGTCTGAAGACTACATTAGCTCTCAGTGGACTAAACAGAAACAACTTTTATTTTTATTTTACACATTCATAAGAATTAATATAAATGAACAATGCAAACTGAACTGTGTAAATATGCTAATAAAAGTACTTTATTCTGTCTCAAAAGGTTTAAAATAGCCACTAAACTGCTCTGGAGAGCTCTGGGCTCGATTGCTCTGGTCTGGATTTACTCACAAACGTAGCAGCGAATTTTCAGACACTGAATTTTTTTGCACTGAATTTTTTTACACTGAATTTCAAAACACAGCAACTGTATTTGAACTTGTTGAATTTTAAAGAAATGTATATTAATGCAGTCAATATTAGGACAGTGTATTTTGTAACAATGAATTTTTAGGCATTGTATTTTTATACACTGAATTTAAAAGCATTGTATTTTTATACACTGAATTTAAAAGCATTGTATTTTTATACACTGAATTTAAAAGCATTGTATTTTATACATTGAATTTTTAAGCATTGTAATTTTTTACACTGAATTTTTTCACCTGATTCGATGTTTAAAAAATATTCAAATGGTTAAAAAAATCAGTTACAAAAATTCAGTGTTCAAAAAAAGTTTCAGAAATAAAAAGACAAATTAACCTTCATAGTCCTATATCTGATTTTTGCTTCCTCAAAATGTAAGCAAACAGAAATAATGACTTTTAAGCTTCCTACATCTACTTGTTTTGCTCACTTGCCTAATGCATTCTGAGCCTTCGAATTGTTCACCATGATGTGTTGATTGTAAGAAATTAGTTATGGTCCTTTAACAAAATCGAAAACATATCAGAATTGCGACCCATTGAGACAAGAATTGAATCATGACTAAAGAGAATGGTCCCATCCCTAATAAATCGCAATAATCTTTGTTATTTTAATATTCTTACAGACATGAATGAACAAAATCTTCATAAAGATGTATTTTTAACCGGCCGGGCTTAAGGTCAGCAGATCGCACTCATCTCCTCGCACCTTCTCCCTGTTGGTACGACATTTGGCCCACATATGTTCTGGCTTAACCCGAGCAGGGAGTTGTGGTCTGCTGTCCATCAGAACAAAGAACTGAAAGCCCTGGCACATTTGAAGACTTGAATAAGATGAATGCTCCGGGGTTAATGTAGTTTATCTGCAGAGATCGAGTGTGGTCTGACAATGACACATTTCCACCGAGTCATTTGCAGCTAAAGTTGTTTTTACTGCTCTGCTGAAGACGAAATCCAGATTTGAAACGGGGAGTGCTGGAAGTGGAGCGATGTGCTAAGTTGTTTCGTAATCTCATGACTGTGTGTTATCCGCTGCTGAAAGAGAAACGCACTACGATGAGGATTAGTAAACGGCCATTCAAGAAACGGTCACCAGTGATAGAATAGGATAAAGCTGAGTTATGCACTGTCACCACGACAACTAAGAAGTAGTTTGAATAGCTCAAGATTCAAGAGTTGTTAATCATTCATAAATGTGATAATTCAGGATTCAAAAAGGATAATTCAAACTGTTACTGTACAAGGCATTTAAAAGCAACATCAAATGTGGATATGGATTTTGCAAACAATAAGGTTTCCAAAAGCATTACATTTTATAGACTGCTTATTTTGAATAGTAATATTAACATCATCTTAAATGTGAAATGGGTGTGTAGTTGCATAGTTTGTGTATTCTGTTTATTGCTTTCTGGAGAGTGTTGTACCTTCTGGAGCTGCTTGTAACTCAGTGTTTTTTGACAAAGTAACCGTGTAAATCTTATGCTTTGATGTTGGTTTTGGCATTGATGATCCTGTAATTTGGCATTAAAAGGGCATGAAAAAGAAATACATTTTATGGTAACGTTTTATAATAAGGAGACATGAATTCATTGATTATCATCATGAATTCATGATATGTTCATAAGTAATTAATGCATGAATTCCTTATAAATCCATCATGAGTTAATTTGAAGTTCATTATAAGTTCTTCACAACTAAGTTTTACCATAAGTCTAGATTGTGTTTTGTTTGAATTTTTGGTGAAGGAAATTCATGATGACTCATGATGTTCATGCGTGACTTTCAGAAGTCATGATGAATGACTATTTTTGATTCAAATATCTTTAGAAAATGTGAATTCCTTGTGTTCATAGAAGGTTTACAAGTCATGGTTAACTAACATGATCTCCATGTTAGTGCATTGGATGATTTAATGATGGAATTCATGAACAAATTCATTCATGAAACCACCTGTATTCATGATAATTCATGGTGAACTAATGCATGAATACATCATGAATTCATGTCCCCTTATTATGAAACATTATCCATTTTATTTGCTAAAATATGTACAAACTTTGATATAAAGGTGTTTTAGTGATATTAATTTTAGTGCAACCATCTTGAGAAAATTGTAACATAAAATATAAATATTTTAATTATTTTCTCTGCTCATGTTACATATTTCTACTATCTTATTTCAATTTAAAATAAATTGCTGCTAAATCAATGTCACTAAATCATTTTTGTTCCTAAAGCTTGTCCCTCGAAAACAATATTGACTTTGGTGATTGATTAGACATTCAGTGTCTAATCAATCACCAATGTGACACTGTAATTTATTATGATATCTCAATGGGGTTGTGTGAAACCATAAAATATAACTTAAATGTGTGCCTATAACCTGCTCGTCAATCTCAAGTAGAATTAAGAAGCATTTCAAACCTTTAAGATGTTTTCTTAGCCAAGCTTAACAAAAGATAATTTTAAATGTTTTTAAATTCAGTAAGTCTGTACAGTTACTGTTGACTGCAAAAGGCTGTTATGAAACTTCCCATTGTGAGATGATAGCGCTGTACTTTGGTCTATGAAGATTGTTTGGATGTTTTGCTCTTCATTTAAAGCTTGAGTTGTTTATGCGTCTCTTGATTTTACTGCCCTGATAAGACTGACACAGCACCAAAGTACGTCCTGTCCTCTGTATCTGATTTAGAACTTGTCTGCTGCAAACTTTAATTTATTTTGCGCCACCAAGAACACATTTGCATTATTTTTTCTCTGTCTGTTATTCCATATGAACATTTTCTAATCTGTTATTCTTGTTGCAGTCTTTCCAACTTGGTATCGCTAGAGCTGAGAGAAAATCTGCTGACATTCCTTCCAGAGTAAGTATCTCAGTATCTTTAACTACTATTACGTGAAGCTACATTTTGAAACGCTGTGTTTTTCTCTTTTTAAGTAAGTTACCTCCAACAAAACAATTATCTGTCTGTTTTGTATGAAATTTTCTTTACTAATTGATTGATTTTTTTATTTTTTTATTCACAGGTCTTTATCTCAACTTCATAGACTTGAAGAGTTGGATTTAGGCAATAATGAATTATACAGTTTGGTGAGTTTTTTTGTGCATGTTCAAAAAGTGCAAGCACAAAAAAAGATTTTCCTGTTCCTCGTTTTCTGCCTAAAGTAGATTAGCATTCCTTGAGCACGGCTTCCCTCTCTTACACACAGATGGGAGGATGACCATCTGATATGAGCTTAAGTGAGGGATCTAAATAACGACACTGCTCCACTGGCACACAATCTTAAAGCTTATCTAAAAACACAGACAAGCTTAGCTTTGTTTGGGAGTATTGTCTGGTTAGAGAGCATTACTACAAAAGAACACTGTTGCAATTACTTTGAAGTAATGAAAAAATCTTTAATTTAATATTGTGCACTACTGATATTATAAAAAGAATAAGTACAGTAGCAAAACTAACAGATTAGCATTACTCTGAGTAGTGATACACCAGTAAAATACTGGGATCAAATATCTGCACCAATCCATGAAATTTAGTTGGATGGGTTAGCCAAAGTTGTTCTCGCACAAGAACAGTTATATAGCACAATACGACCCATATTCTAACGAGTTAACTGGGTTTTGGCTATTAAAAAGCTATTTTCAGTTCTTGCACCGGGATTGGTCGATTGATTCAATATTGGGACTGAAAAAAACTGGTGCATCCCTAACAACGAGCAGGAATAAATAGAAGAGAGGGATTTGCTATTAAAAGAAAGATCGGCTCTGTGTTTTTATAGTTTAGGGCCCCACTTCTACTATCTTGTCTCAAGTCAAATCAACAACATACCATGTAATCAGATTTGTTTATCTGTAAATTGAAATACTGTAGAAGTCATGATGTGCAAGTATAATTTTAACATTTTATCTCTAATTAAGTTTATAAACCCTGAACTAGAGCATTGTTTGAGTTCAGGTCAAGTCTCAATACAACTTTAAAACAAGGCCAACTTATACAATACTTTTGACTTGAATATAGCCAAGATACCTAAGGATTCTGCATTGTTGAGTTGCTGAGAATGTCCACTGTTCATTGTGTCTTTCCAAGCCTATTTCTTCAATTTCTCCTCTCTGCCTCCCACTCAGCCGGGCACAATAGGCTGTCTTGTGAGTCTAAAAGACCTTTGGCTCGATGGAAACCAGTTAGCAGAAATACCTGAGGTAACTTCACAATTTAGCATACAATGTATACGTGTTTGCTTGGTTTAAACTGTCTTGTCTTTTTCTTTTCAGGAAATGAGCAGTATGAAGAGTCTGTTGTGTCTAGATGTGTCAGAAAACAAACTAGAGCGCCTCCCGGAGGAGCTTGGCGGTTTACAGTCTCTCTGCGACTTACTGGTGTCTCAGAACCTCATTGAAGCTTTACCGGAAAGCCTTGGTAAGATCACCAGGCATTAGCAGGATTTATCAAGTGTATCTGTTTAATTTACCAATAGGCTTAAACATTAAACACTGACAGTATGGCACCTGTTCATGACAGTTCACTTCAAGTTTTCCTCGGCCTTTCCATGACGATTTCAGAGATTTCTAGACATAAAAGTTTAAATGTTATGTATATATTTATTATATTTCCACTACGATGTACTTTATAAATTTGGAAATGTTACTAGCTCCACTTTCAGTTTGGTTTATTCCTCAATTATCCATCCCTAAACCTAATCCTAACCTTACCCAGTTTATACTTGTAGCTATTTAAAATTCATAAATTATGCCCATTCTGAACAAACGAATGTAGTTTATGGCTTTCAAATGTTGGCTGTAGCTACACTCAGCAACCAATGGTAGCAAACCTCCACTTCATACAGCGTCTGTGGCTGAACTCTCGTTATGAGAAACTGGTTTTGGTTAATCTGAAGTTTTTTTGGAATAAGATTTTAAGCATGCTCGAATCAGCAAGATTGCATTTTAAATGCTAGATTTCCTGCTCAGAGCAGCTTCAAAAGTATAGTTTTTTCTCTTTTGAAATTCTTTTTGAAAGATTAAATGTGTGTAAAAGTTGTTTTTTGCAAATGTGCGATTCATATATGACCATAATTTAGTTTTAGATTAGTATTTATTTGAGGGACAATGTACAGAGACATTAAGCTAATAAAAACAGAGATTATAGCTAAATAACTAGTTTCCATTTGCAGCCCCTGATTTGAAAGAATAAATTATACAATGTAATTAGACACATTCAACAATAAGAATAATAATTCATAGTGTTGAATCTAAACAAACAAACACACAAACACAACATCTCAGTCAGCCCTTAGCATCATATTAACACAAACCTTTCATACAATATATAACATTGCACTCACCTACATTTCAGTATTCCCAGTACATCGATTCATACCTTTTAAACTTTACAATTCCATGTATGTCACACAGTTACACATGTCCACAAATAGGTTGTTGTATATCATAAAGGTCTCTGTTGAGCACTTGTATCAACACATTCCTTATGTGTCATTTTTGCAGGAAAGCTACAGAGACTTTCCATTCTAAAAGCAGATCAGAATCGGCTAACGTATCTCCCAGAGAGCATTGGTAACTGTGGAGCCCTGACAGAACTCGTCCTAACAGAAAACCAGATACAGGTGAGACTAATCACACCTTCACAGTACACTTTGTTAGTAGCCTATATTCGTTTTGCCATGTGGTGCTTGCAGGGCTGAGCGATACTGACAAACATGTATATCTACATTTTTTTTGGGCGTATCTTGAATATTCAGGCCATATTAAGTCAATCCAACAGAAATGTGTTAAAACATTGGATTTAATAGTTTGATTTCACTTTGTAGATTGTCCAGATGGTTCACAAAAGACTATTAACATTGTGCTTTTCCTTGACATTCCCAAAGATTAATTCAACACATTTTTATCCGGTGATTTCTATTAGTGATTAGACTCATTCACTTTTGTATATATAATTTTAGCTGCCAAACGTCTGTGTTAAATATGATTGGCCTAAACATGATCGGAGATGACATGTGACAGAACCTATTCTCAAAAAAACATGTCATTTTTGTTACATTTCTCACAAAAGTGCCAAAATATTACACTCATGTCCGGAATGGTACAAAGTTATACTTGAATTGATTCATGCATGTTTGAGTAATCTTGTGTTATTCTTCAGCTAGAGCTTAAGTGCTCAGAAATCCCCGTT
The DNA here is from genome assembly GCA_038363315.1 of Mugilogobius chulae. NCBI lineage: Eukaryota > Metazoa > Chordata > Actinopteri > Gobiiformes > Gobiidae > Mugilogobius > Mugilogobius chulae. Next base: position 49,403,439 of record CM076398.1, on the reverse strand, counting down.
CTCACCTACCACCTATCCCCTCCCACTTGCCTGTTTTTACTTGTTATATTTCAAAAGATTGAAACTCAAAGTGAAACATATATGGTTCAAAACTGTCCCAGAGCCACTTTCCAACAATAAAAAATAGTTCTATAGACTTACAAATAGTTATTTAAAATCTGTTGCTTCTTAAAGTTATATTTTAAAAAGAAGAGGCGGGGCTTATCAGTTCTGCTGTTTTGAACAGGAAGTCAACAAAGTTGTTTCTATTTTCAAGCCGTTTTAGATAAATTTTGTATTTTACAATGAACAAAAGGTAAATTACTGATCTGTACATGTTCTTGTTTATTACTAAATAGTTGGAAAAAACACAATAGGTCTCCTTTAAAACCCAAACTCTAACCCTCCTTTAAATAAACAGAAATAACTCCTACTTCAGTCTACATGTTTCGCTCACTTACCTAATGCATTCTGAGCCTCCAAATTTTTCATATTTTTTTAAAAAACTTTTTCAGTTATTAGAAGCAAGCCTTGCCGGTAGTTTAATGAACAAACAGTACATTATTAGACGTAGTCAGGACATTGCGGAGGACTAATTTCCACCAGAATATATACATTAATATTTGTGCAAGAGGTTAATAGATTTAAGATAATTTATTGTAAAGAAAAAAAATCAAGTATGGCCCCTTTATTTAAAAACATCCGTCAACTTCTTTAAGTACTATTATTTTTTTTTTTTTGTGTAGCATTAACTATTGCAAACGAATCGATATTACATTTTTGTATATCCTCAAAACAAGATTCACAATATTATCCCAAATTCGATATACTGGCCAGCTGTAGGTGTTTGTTTATGTGCTTCTTCTCATCACCAGCTGCATCACCACACCCATGATAAAACACGCATTCTTGACTCTCCCTGCTAAAATTGCAAGCTGTGCTATCATTTGATTTAGAGCATTATTAAAGGGTGTGTTGTCATGTTTCGCTAAACTTAGAGTGCATTTAAAAGTGGCGCTGTCTGTCTGTTGCAGAGCTTGCCTAGAAGTATTGGGAAATTAAAACGTCTTTCTAACTTCAACTGCGACCGAAACCAGCTCACATCGTTGCCTAAAGAGGTAAGCTGTCTCTATAATTGACTTTGTGCATGAAAGCTTAGACACAAACACATCCTCTGGTCCTTTGGTGATTAATTTGCAAAGTTGTCAGAGAAAACCAATCCCAACTCACTCTTTTTTCATTTTAGACTGATGCAATGAAAACCCTAAAGGAATAAACTAAACAGGAAATGAACATGCCGGCAAGATGCTAGCATTTTTGAAAATAAACAAGCCAATTGACTTCTGTGCACACCGTCAATTTGCTCTGTGTACAGAATGTGTTTATTTTGAAAAAATGCTTACATTTTAGCTACATGTTAATTTCCTGTTACATTTATTTTTATTGGCTTTTCACTAACTCTGTCTGAAATGAATAAGATCATTCAGTGAACAGTGATTTGTTGGTGGTTTCTCTGATAACACGTCAATGACTTACAAAATAATAGTGCTGTTGTGATTTTTTTCGATAAATTGGTTGATGGATTTTATAAATTCCTTTACTTAAATCATAAGAATTTACACTGGAAAAATTGGCCATCTCAATGTAGATGGCAAGATTTTGAGTGGATTTTGTCTGGCCTAATTAGTCCGAACTTTTGCGTTCACACTGGTCGGGACCAGACCTCAGTCTAGACCGAGTCCGGCACTTTTTTGCGGACCAAAGGACCGGCTGATTCGGACCATGGTCCTTGGGAGAGTTCACATCTGGACTTTGGACCAAGTCTGGACTAAAAGTTGCTAGTGTGAAGAGAGCCTTAGCAATTTCTAAATAAACCACTTCCATGCACAATACGCTCTGTGCACGTCACGGAACGTCTGTTGGCTTGTTTTTATTCAAAATAGATAACTTCTGTTCAATATAGCATTTTCTGTTCTGTTAGTTTCTATGGTGTTTTCACTACGTCAATCTAAAATTAATAAATATTCAGAAAATCAAGCAGTGAACAGTCAGTTATGGTAAATGTCTTACAAATCAGGAGAATATTTCACCAAAAGATGAAAGTGTGTTTATAAAAAGACATGTCAATGCTAGCACTATCAGGAAATGCTCGTAAGTACAAAAGTGAATGATTTTGAATATAAACAAGCCAACTGATGCTCCATGCACAGAGGCTATTTAATGTTTGCTAACAATATTTGTTTAAAATATTTTTATACGTAAAAAAATCCACTTTTTGCAAAGTTCATGTTGAAGAATGCTGGGAATAACCCAGTCAAATCTGCAAAACAAATGAAAATATGAACATGCTGTACTGAGATAAGTGAAACCAGCCCAATTTTACACTTGCTCATGTATTTCAACAGCTATAAGTGACTCAACCCACATTCCTGCATTACCACTACTCTCTGGGTGTTATACTAAAGGAGATAAGTGTGGATTGCTGATGTACTCTGTTGTTGAAGACATTTCTCATATATTTGACAGAAAAAGTATTCGTCATGTAGGACTGATAATCTACTCCTATTGGAAAACAAAAGTATTGTATGTGTTTGTCATTGGAGCAGCAGCTATGACTGATCTCTGTAGTATGCACCGCAAAATCTGTGGCAAATTACTAATTACCATACTAAGTAATTGCAGATATCAGAAAATGACTATCAGAGCATATTTCAGCTATGTAGAGTGTCTGATATTTTTCTGAAGGGTTAGTTCTATTTCTAATGTGAGTAGAAGAGCAATGCAGCTAAAGAATGTATGTTGTGAAAAAAAAAATAGAGATTTTTTTGCTCTCTCGATTTTTAGTCAATTTTGAGCATAAACCATTTAAAACAGAAAGTGAATTCTGGCTTCTGCTCCGCGCCACATGTTTTTACTGACAGAAGATTGCTCCAATTAATAATAACACAATTTGACTCATTCTCAATCTCTCATTCTTTCAATAAATTGCCCAGTCCTGTTGTATGTTTACACAACCATCAAACATGCTCTTAGTAATGCATTTTATTATTCTGTAAGTTCTTATAAGTCATAATTTTGGTAGGGATGGGCGATATGGCAAAAAAAAAAATGTTATCACAATTTTCTTGGAGCTTCGATTTAGGTCTAAGGCTATTTTTTTGTTTTATTTTTTGCCTTTGAGTTACAAAGAAGTATCTGATTTTTCAGAGAGTTCCTACTTGTCAATGGCTAAATCCAACTGTCAAAGGCTGTCTTGTTGCCAGATTTTCAGAATAAAGCAAGTGACCAAGCCTTTGAAAATAAATAAACAAGCAACCTCAGTCCTTCAATAATAAAAATAATTGCTTAACTTGAACGTTGTGTGTTGCCACTAAACAAATGTTAATGATTTTGGCATATTTTAATAGCTTTTTTAACATTAACAACTACTTTTAAGCATGAAAGAATGCTAAAAATACAAGTTTCAGTCATAATTGATATATATTTTTGTAAATCAAACTTGAAAAATGCTAAAATTCACCTCTTTTATGACTGGAATGTGCAGCCCAAAAAGCCACAACCTTCAAAATGAATAAGAGACTTTGAAAAAAGATTATAGGAAGTTACGATTGTCATGAAAAAAGTCACAGAGATGAGCTCACAATTTGATTTTTATCACAATTTTCCCAGCCCTACATTTTGGTATTTATCTGTACAGAATCCATATAAAGCACCATCACTGTAATGTTCACTTTCCTTACATTTACATTAGACGTAACTGTATGTGTAATGCTTTCACACTTGCACACACAATGTCGCCTGTTCTTCCCGCAGCACAGTCTGTCCATCTCTGAGTGTCTGTTGTGTCTTGTGCAGCCTCTTGTCTGTGTGAGTAAAGACAGGCCCTGCTTAAATCCTGCTCTGAAAGGCTCCTTTGCAGCTCACACAATGGCCTGTGTTTGACTGATGGGCTGCGGATAGTGCTGGGGCAAAAATAACAGTTAGACACACTCGGGCAGCAAACATAATGAATCCGATGCTTTCTCAAACCACAGTGGCTTGACATATTCACTGTAACTCTGTGTCTGTATTGATCTGCGACACTTGACCATTGGTTCATGCTAATGGATCCTATCGATTGGGTAATATTTGTTGACAACCCATTTCCAGGTTTTATTATGTCGTGCTTGGAGACACAACGAATCTATATTTCTGTGATTTTCATTTTCAGTCTAGCAGAAAATGTCTCGATTGCAGGCTTTGATTGCATTTGCAAATCTAAACCATCAGGTTTGATTTGGCAAAGGTCTCAAATCCTTGTTGAGCCCATGTTGTGTTGTGCCACTGTTAATTAATTAAGATCAGAGATGATTTATTTAGATTGTCTAAATTATGAAGATTATTACATTTGAATATGTTATGTCATTGTTTGATTAGCAATTCTTTAAGATCAAGAGTAATCTCAAACTTTTGAAATACAATACTTCAGGATTTATTTACAATCTGATTATCTAACATTATCTGTGAATTATTAAACATTGTCTTGGTCATGGCTAGGGGTGGCCATTATGACAAAAAATGCAAACCCATATTTTTTTGGAGCTAGATCCTGATTTGATTAATAATGATTAATGGGCGACACAGTGATGCATTGAAAAGAACTCTGGCCTCATAGCAAGAGAAGAGGCCCTGGGTTCAATTCCCACACGTCCCTGGGCATTTCTGTGTGCATGTTCTCCCCGTGTCTGCGTACGTCTCCTCTGGGTGCTCCAGTTTTTAACTACCACTAAAACATGTCCATTAGCGCCTCCCTCAGAACAGATAGAAATGAACTGTATAAAGCTTGAATCTGGTACCAACGTCTCTGCCATTTTGATTTATGCATTTTTTCTATGTATTTAGGTGTAAACTATAACATATGTAGATCAGTAATTGTTTTTTGTAAAACATAAAATGGATGTAAAACAACTTAGAAATAGGAAGAAGTCAATTTACTTCCTGTGCAAAACTGCAGAACTGATAAGCCCTGCCTCCTCACTGTAAGATTTTAATGTAACAAGCAGCAGATTTTAAAACATTTTTATTGTTGTAAAGTGACTATTTTGAGCCATACATGTTTTACTATGATTTAGATTTGTTTTGAATAATCACAATTAAATACAGACAAGTGGGCGGGGATAGGTGGTAGGTGAGGACAGGGCTTTTCTGAGCGCTCAATCATCAGCTGCAGGACAATACAAGATTACTCAAATATGAAGGAATCATTCTTAATAAAGTAATCTTCTTGTAGATTTCCAGCAGGCTATAGGCTTAGAAAAAAAAATATTTGGTAACACTTTATATTAACTACACTGTAATTGGCCTTACAGTAGTAAACTATGATTAAAGCATAAATAAAGCCTTAATTATTCATGAACAAATGGTGAATTCATTAATGAAAAAGTTTATTAATGCTTAGTAACTACTTAACTAAGGAGCTAAGGTTGGGATTTAGGGTTAGGGGGCAGGATTCGGAGTAATTAAGTAGTTAGTAAGCATTAATACACTTTTTCATCTGTTAATTAATCATTTGTTCATCATGAATTAAGTCTTTATTAAGGTGTTAATAATGAATTATTAAGCCTAATTATTTTGTAGTTATTCTAAAGTGTTACCAATTATTTAACTTCCAGAATGTAATTTAATAGATAATGAGATTTATATCGCAATTTGAGAAATGAGCAAATACATTGGTAAAGTGGTAAAAATGTAGTAACTGAATGGATAAAAGAATCTTGAAACGACAATTCTCCATAAAGTACAGATTGTCACAGAAATCAGATCACAATTCAGTTTTCACATGGCCCAGTCCTAGTCATGACCTGTTCATTTAGTAAGTAAGCATCAGAGTAATTCCCAACCTAAATGAAAACAATACACTAAATGTCTGTGGGTCTTTCAGCTCTGCTTCATTACAATGACTGTTTAACTGCCTTATAGACCGTCTGCTTTGTTCATTCACTGCTGGGCCTAATTGTTTCTAATTTAGGTTACTCTGCCACATCGCATTGACATTTTACAGCTCTGCCATCCAGACCGTCAATTCTGGGGCGAAGTGGTCATACGTTAGCTCCACTATTGTTTAAAAAGAGAGTGTCGCTTTGCTTCATGTGTTCAGCTAAAAAATTGTGTTGTGTTTTTTACAGATCGGAGGATGCGGTGGCCTCACTGTATTTGTGTCAGAGAGAACAGACTAACGAGGATACCGTCCGAATTGTCACAAGCCACAGACCTGCACGTACTCGATGTGTCTGGAAATAGGTACATTCAGAATTAAATCTACAGGCTGTATATGTAGCTAAGAGGAATATTGGAGAGTGACTTGACAAAATAAATAAAGCGTGAGGTGAAGCTATGTAATTTATTCAAACCACAGGAGTATTTCATGAATGTATGTATTTCATTATATGTGATGTGTAGGCTATAGCTGAAAATTATAAACTGTATGTTATGTTCTTGTTTTACTGCGTGCAAGATGTCCATAATTACCATAATTAAGTTCTTGGATGTCTCATGTGGTAGTATATAATTTTAGTGTTGCAATTTTATGATTTTTGTGTAACTGTTGGCAAAAAAAAATCTCTGAAATTATCAATTCTTTCACATTATCTTCTACATTCTTGTAGTGGGTTAAAGTTAGTTGAATGATAAAGTTAAATGGTTTTAGTTTTAATAGGACAGCCGGTTGGTGCCCATTTCTGTTGCTAGCATATTCACGATTGTTTTTAGTTTGGTTATGAATTGTAACCACGTGATTTATTAACAGAACTGAATAATTTAGACTTCCCAACCACATTGTAAGTTAACTTCTGAAACAGTGGAGCATTATTTGTTTATATCATGTTTAACTTCACGTGTAAAAAAGTGATCACTACGCAAACACAATAGTCTGGCCTGTAAAGTACCATAATCTTAATATGATTTACTTTTGGTTTCACTCTGAGCAGCATTTGTCCGTCTTTCTGTGTCGACAGAGCCAAACGTTTGAATGACTCAGACATAAACATTTTCACCCTGGATGGTGGAAAAACCGGCTCCTTCTCGTTAAAACAAACAATGGCTTCTTTCCCTTCACACATCATCATCCTCAATATTAAACATTTATTTCTGTCTTGTCTCTACTGAATGTGTTTTTCTGCTCTTGGTGTCCGTGTTGTTTGTCCACAGACTCATAAACTTACCGGTGTCACTCCTCACACTACAACTAAAAGCCTTGTGGTTGTCAGAGAACCAGTCGCAGCCTCTCCTCACGTTTCAGCCCGATCAGGACCCAGAGACCGGAGAGAAAGTGCTCACCTGTGTGCTCCTGCCCCAACAGCCTCTGGACTCAGATCATAAAGGTACACATTTATTCTGCTGGTTTGAAGGAATTAAAATTTTTGACAACTTTCCATGAGGTCCCAAAAGTGAATTTATTGCTTTTGTATTTAAGAATAAACTACCATGGGCGTGTAGCTCAATATTTTGCATTGTAAAACACAAAATTTATCTAAAGCAGCTTAGAAATAGATGCTGCTTCATTAACTTCTTATTTAAAACTGATAATTCCCGCCTCTTCACTGTAAGATTTAAATGTAACAAGCAGCAGATTTTAAATGAGTAATTTTTTCCGTTTGAACCATGCATGCTTCACTATGAATGTGAATATGTCAAATAATCACAATTAAATAAAGACAAGTGGGTGGGGATAGGGGTAGGTGAAGACAAGACTTTTCTAAGCACTCAATCATTAGCTGTAGGACAATACATAATGAAACGTGCAGGAAACATTCCTAATAAAACTTTGTGTAAACTAATGGTGATAGAACAAGACAAACATTTTAAACAAACAGATTTCACAAAACTGGTCTCTTGTATGAGGCATTTTTTGCGTCGTTCCCGTCCTTCAAACAACCTTCTAAGCTCCCACATTTTAGAATTCCATGCTCCACTAAAGACTTATAGTAAGCACAAACAGCACGTGTTTCCCACATCAGGAATTGAGTCAGAGGTCAAGCTTTTCACTGCAAAAGAAATTACACTAAGAAAACAATCAAATTGATCTTGCCTGATATACTGGTGCTGCTGAAATGATTAAAGCAAGTCTGGATGACTTATGAATTTAAAAACAGTGCAGCAGGACATCACAGATAAGGAACATAAAATAAGGAACATGAAATACATAAAATAATGTTTTTGAAGGCACAGAGGGAAACGAAAAATATCTCACAGACAAAACTTCAGCTGTGGTTTTGATGTTGATGCAATTAGAACAGGATTAAAGTCAAATATGCATCATGTACCATTAAATACAAATATTCGTTTGCTGGGGGTGAATCACCTGTGTGGTAACTTTGTGTAACGCTAGGGCTAGGCTATGACATTATTAAAAGTTTTCACTGAAACCTGCCGTGAACATTTGTTAGCGTGCAGCTTATTAACCTCCGTCCTGACTTTTAACACTTTAATTTACATTTTTAATGCAGTGTGAAAGAAGGGATGTTTCTTTCAGGAACCTTTTCACGTTTTGACATTTGTGATATATTTTAGTATAATATGTAATCAAGAATAAGTAATAATGCATAGTTATATAATTATTGATTATACATCATACAGTTCAGTCACATTTGGTGCAAAACTTGATCCTCAGCAAAGACATTACAGACACACATTTGAGAGATATTAATCTGATTACTGTTTTTTATATATGATCTCTGTCAGCCTCCAGCTCAATATACATTTGGACAAAACAGACCTGTTAATTAACTTTGTTTTGTAGTCTGAACATAACAATTGGAAAAATATTTTTGTTTCCTAGAAGGGCTGACACCGCATATGCACAAGTTATGAAATGTTATGAAAGGAGTTAATTTTGTTTATACACTGACTTGGTAAAATGAAGGATGACAAAATTGTATACACCTTTTATTTAGAAAATAAAACATTCTGATAAGCATTTAAAACCTTCTTTTATATCCGCTTTGGCATCAGTCCTGGGAATCCCAGGTTGTCCGTATGTTTGTTGTTTACATTCCCCTTCCTTATCTGCGTTTGCCTCACACTGTCGCCACAGCATGGTAACAGAGCTTCTACTGTTATTGCTCCTTGATAAAATCTATGGTAGCTTACTGTACTGGCATGTTCATTTTGTAGACTGCGTGACCCATTGACTCTTGTATCCTTGCAGCTCTCCAGGTGCATTTTGAGGATATTTTGGCGCATTGATTTCAAGTTTACAGTGTTCAGGTGTTCAGATCCGGTCAATCTTTATACTTTTGGGTTATTGGTTAGATTGATCTCAGTGCTCCAACACAGACTAATGTTTGACTTTGGCTGACCTGCTGCCTAAAAAATAGATACAAAGCTTTATTTGAACACTTACATATTAACCCCTGTGGCTGAGTTATACAGGGTCCCACCAGAGCAATGCATCATCCTGTAGTTGGAAGTGTCCCTCTGGCATAGTATATTGGATTTCATTTAGGTGTCAGCGCGCCAAGTCTTTGACATTTGAGTAATATTTCCCGTCAGAGCTAGTGTGGGTCTTCAGTATTCAGAGGCAAGTGGTTTTGATGACATTATCACATGATCTGCTCGAGGAGGCACAGCATGTACCTCCCGGAGCCCGATTATGAGCGAGCACGGCTCCCAGACGAAATCACAGCCTCCGCACTGCCTTAAGGCCTCCTTAGCCATGTTTTTCAGCAAAGCACTCGATTGGAAGGCGAAAGAGGCTTAGCGCTGTCTGGCCTGCTGCCATTAAAAGCTTGCCCACTGGATATAGAGATGTATCAGAGGGTTGCCAATGTTACATACCGAATTTTCTATAGATTCTTTAAAAATAGTCAACAAAATTCCAGAATGGAAGAAAAAGAAAAAAAGGAACATAGTGTGATTCCAATGAGGGGAATTGGAAATAACTTCAAAATATCAACAACAACGAAAAAGAAAAGAAAAGAATCCCCTCTTAGGAGTACATGTGTTGGGTTAGAGACATTTACAACTTATTTTGCTTTATGTATTATTTTAAAAATCATTTACTTTGCAAAATGGTCAAAAGAGTGACATTTACGGCCTTAAATAGACCATATTTAAAGAAGCCTAAATTTCAAGCTAGTTTTCTTTCTTTTTTGTAATAGAGGGCAAACTAACTGATTTGGAAACTCAAAATTGTTATGAAAGCCTTTAAGATTTATATTTGATTTCAGTTACTGAGCGAAAAAGTTTTGTCTGTGACAGTTTTTGTTTCCATCTGCTTTAATTCTTGAATTTTGTACATTGTAGGTCATTAGGTTATGTTCATGTTCCAGAATATGATTATTTAATTATATGCTGTAATTACGTTATGAAGCTCTTGACGTGTGCTGCTTGACCTCTTGGCCAGGTTCCCTTTGAAAAAGAAATCTCGATTTCAATGGGTGCAAGTTTAAATAAAAATATATAAATACAATTTCAAGGCTAGCCTGTGTGGGCAGAGGAATGTTTTTCTATTATTATTAATGTGTGGAAGAACTGTACCTGAAACATCTAAAAGATCATTTCACAAATGTCAATCTTGTGATTTGTATTAGTGACTAGAAACATTAACATTTTTAGTACAACAGTCAAATGCATTTAAACAATATTCATTTTAGCTCAACGACATCTTCAGTATTACATTTTTTTGGTCTATAAGATGTCATGTAACGTGAATAGAGCTCTGCAGTACATTGATTTTAGAAGTGGTGAAGGTTGTTTTCAAGATTTGAGTATTGAGTATACATTTACAGAAAAAACAACAACAAAAAAACCTAAAAAGAGCCAATTAAAAAGAAAAAGTTGTAAAAGTGACATTGCAAGCTTTTGACTAAGGGCTTTTCTGTAATATGTTTTGTGATTAATTTTGCAAACATTTTCTATTTGTCTGGTAAGCGTTTGCATTCACATGGCTTCACAACATTACATAGGTCAAAAACATTTTAAACAGATGGGAATTGAGCAGCTAAATTTGTTGTAAAACATAAAGTTATTGAGTCTAGTCACTGATAAACATCACCAGATTGAAAATGTGTGAAATTACAATGTTAATAATTGGAAAACTTAAGACATCATCAAACTCTGCAACCTATTAGCCTCATAAACCAAAGTTTCAATACTTTTTTTAAACACATTTCTCTGATAAAATGCAAAAGAAAAAGAATAAAGTCCAGATCTACAGACATTTAAACAGATCGTTTTTCTTTATGCATAACTCATCAAACATCAAATAGCTTGCCTGTATAAACTGCTAGACTGTGGTAAAGAGTATTTTTAAAAAACCTATGCATTTAATCCATACATGCTGTTATGTGGCTTTTGAAATGTGTAAAGCGCTCCATCCTTTTCGTGATGCTGCCTTGTGCGGGAGAGTAGTGCATGATGGGGTCGTGCCATGTGTGGCAGTTGGGGCCTGTGTGGGGGGAGGGACGGTTGTGTCGCTGTAAGCTTGTGACTAAGCTGGGATTTGAAACTGTGATCTGGCAGTTTCAGGCTCTCATGGGATCTAGTTATGCTGTAATACCACATCACTCATTTATGCATGTGCAGGGGAAAAACAAACTCTAGGGACAAGTAGCATATTCAGTACTGATGCTAATTGAAGTTATGCATGATATTTACAATATATATTACTTTTGAGCTTGAGCTGCTGAGTTATAAATTGATGGAGATCTTTTCTTTTACGCAGGCACTGATAACTTGGCCCGTCATGGAGGCCTGGAGAGTCTCCTGAGGGAAACGGATGACTCATGGGTTCCAAATGACAAGAACCGAACCAGTGCCATCCACTTCCTGGACGATGACCCGAGGATGAAGATGATGACAAGGTTTGAGATATTTTAAAAATGTTCTTTTGTGTATTATGTTTGAACTTACCTAAGGCTGTTTAACTTATGAGATTTTAATTCAGTCTGATCGTTACAAACCATCATTGATTTACTTCTTAAGCAAAAGTTCAGACAAAAGCCAATCTTGTCAGGAGTGTCCACTGCAGACGCGTATCGTCCACTTCCCTCTGCAGATCGGGAGCTACCTCGTGCTACAGGCCAGAAGCACCTCTCCGTACAGACTGGAAGCCTATAGTCCGTTCTCTCACGTGGCTATGCTAGCGAATGTAAATATTTTCAACATTTACTCCTCGAATATGGTTAGCGTTGAGGTTAAGATTAGGGTAAGAATAGGTAATTTGTCATTTTACTGCTTATGGTTTAGTGAAAAATAGAAAATTGGGCGTATGGTCTGTGCGGAGAGGTGCTTCCGGCCCGTAGCGAGTAGTGAGCGCGACGTAAGAGATCTGCAGCCAGACGCTTCTCAGTCTTGTGGCAGAAAAAGCTGTGTGTTAAAATGGCACAGGGTTTTGTGTTGTCTTGTCTTAAGGTAATCAATATTTGTTCATCCAACGCTACTTTAACCATAGGTGCATTATGTCCTTTTTTTAGCCACCTCATTCAAGTGCAATGGTGTTGCTTCGCTTGAAATGTAAATGCATTACTAGTATTATAAACTTATTTATGTCCACAGAGACAAGCAAGTAACAAAGATACAGATGTATTTAGCAATACTGTAGATAAATCAGACAAAATAAAAAGGTACCAGATGCTGAAGTCCATCAACTAGAAAAGTTACTTAATGTTCCTTTAATACTGGAATTTAATAGCATCCTAATTCTGTTAAATACTGTACATGAGGCGGACACTGGCATCTCATATCATGCGCATATGCTTCTAAATGAAATCTATGCCTTGTTTTAGGGAACACTCCTTCGCCGAGCTACGCCTCACCCCGGAGAGCTCAAAACCATGAAGAAAGCTGCTGAAAACCTGCGCAATGACCTCAACGCTGCCAAAAGTCTGGACTCCAACAAAAACGAGGTTAATAACGCTGCAGCGGACAGAGTAACTACATCTACGTCTGTTTGAACGTTACCTCAGAGACCTCCTGTGTCCTCATGCACCAACCCTCCCCTCCCCATGCACCCTCTGACCCCTGATGTGGCCTGTACCCCCCTGATCGACTCGGGACGCCTGTAAGACCCTCCCCAGCTTCAGCCTTGTCCCAACTGTCTCAGACTCAGCCGTGCCTTCCTATTTAAATCCTGTCCACAGCAACAGTCTGCACAAAGATTTTAAAGATATATTTTAGAGATTTTACTTTTTGAATTGCCTCTTTTTAAAAGTTAATTTAGGTAGTTGCACTATTATGTATCTTTTTTAATATGGTCAAACCTTCTTAAATGTTTTATATCTATTTTTAAACACTGGGTAAATACGTTTGGGGACAAATATTAAGACAGGAGTTTATTGAACCTACTGATTATTGTATAGTCTTTGTTAATATCAAAACTTTTATACCTTTTGGCAGCTCAGATGTAAATAAAATGTATAGCAAATTTCTTGATCATTTTAAGATAATTTTTTTTAGCTTGGTACTTGTCTCTTTAAATCAAAGAAAGGAACAAAAACGTTATATAAATGGATTTGCAGTCGCCTTGAAGACTTTTGTATCTCTGTTAATTTTCATTAAATAGATTTGGAATTTGGACTTAAGTGCTGCACACTAATGACGAACCTTTAACGGTCTGCTTTACAAAGAGTTTCTCAGAAATTGCCAAAAAATCTTTTGTTTTTTTGATACCGTACTGTAAAGACTAGTAATCTCAGACTGGGGGAGTGGGAGACTCATCTGCAACTGTGGCATCTTTTTCAAATGCCATTTCACTTCAATGCACTTCTCAGTGTTTCTCAAACCTTACATTTTATATGGTACAACCATTGTATTTTTGTTTTAAATCCAATAATAAGTGACTTTACTCTTTGGTTCAAATGTTGGCTTTTTATGATTTTAAATATTGTCTGATCAAACTGCACAAGACAGATCTCCACAAGGCTCAGTCTGGAGGTTGGAATGACTTAACCACTGATTAATAAAGTAAGTGCAACACTAAACACTGTTGTCTTTTTTTAGTTACATAAAATATGCAAATTAGCTAATTTTAGCAAAGACAAAATGGCTAAAAGGCTAAATAAATCTAAATAAACAGTAGACTTTGTCTTGAACCTGGCATTATTTACTACGTGTCATATGAATGTAACATGTGTGAACATGTTGTGATGGAGCGGAGGAGCTTCTGTATTCACCCTGCATGTGCTGCTGCATGCCTGTCTGCAATGCCAAAGATCCACCGTCTTTTTGTTGGAATGTTTTTTTCCTCTAATGTCATTTTAAACTGTTATTTTTACCTTTAGTCAGCATATCATTATGATTCAGATATGACTGGTTCAATGCTGTCATTCTTGTCTGTTTTACTGGTCAGACAGATTATATTAAAGCTGGTAATGATCTTGTTAAGATATGTAGCACTCAATGAGGTCAATCTGTCCATAAACATATAAATATTTACAATTTAGGTTAATTCAGCTGCTGCTTGTGAGTTTAGTCTGAACAGACTTCTGACACAATCTGTGAAGAGACAGGAAATGAAGCTCCAGGGAGTCTATAATCCTTCAGTCATTTGGTTTGTTGTGTTGTTACTTTGATATCAGTACACTGTTGTTACGTTGTGTTAATACATATTTGGAGAGCCATCATAAATTATGTTTTCATGAATTCACATTTTATTTTTGACTAAAACCAATAGTGCTGTGACAGCCTAGTGTTTTTGTGGGCTGTCTAAAGACTGAACTGGATATAATAAACTTCTATAATAAACAATAATAATAAACTATAATAATACATAAATATTTGTAATTAATATTACTATATTACCTCGCCATACATGAGGAGAAATATCCTTCTTCTTCTTTGCATAATGTATCACCAGGATGGAATAAGCCACAGGCCTAAACCAGATGCCCTTCCACAGTCAATAGTTCATCATCCCAGTGGGGAGACTCAAGGGAGCAGAATATTTCAGGAGCACACTGCTTTGAACATGGACTCTTCTCTCAAAAAAAGCCCCTGCTCCAGAGGACAACTCAGGCCTGCCCCCACTCCAGAACACAGTCTTCCACAAGACGTCCCACAAGTACCACTGAAAGTAAAATAAAATGATTCTTTAAAAAGAAATTAAATATTTAACTGCATGTTGCCAAATTACTGTCAGTGGGGTGTAATATTTTTGTCAGATTAACCCTGTGTTAGTTACAGATCAGAGTGCGTGGACAGAGGAGCAGCTTGGGGATCAGCATTGCTGGTGGAAAAGGCTCTTTGCCCTATAAACAGCAGGATGAAGTAAGTTTTCAAACAGGAGTAATAATTATTATTGCACTTAGGGACTCACTTCTTTTTTCAGGGCATTTTTATCTCCAGAGTGACACAAGAAGGGCCCTCAGAAAAGGCAGGGGTCCGAGTTGGAGACCGACTCCTTGAGGTATGAAGTCACATAAGTCTGAGAAAAATGTTTTTCTAAAGCCTTGATTAACACAAGTAAAAAACACGTTGGTGTAGTTCCCCTTGTGACCTTTAGAGGACACAATAACACAGCACTCCTCAGCACTGATGCATGGAAAACTGACAGAACTGGAAAAGGGGGAAAATAGCATCTTTAGAGACAAAGTGAATATTTTACTTCTGTATCTCTGACCAGGGGCTAAAATTATATTGATACTTATATTCTCCTCAGGTCAACGGTCTCAGCATGCATGGGTCACTCACCAGTATGCGGTCTGCGCCCTGAGGAATGCTGGGAGCTCTATTCGGATGAAGGTGCTCAGGGATCCAGTGGCCCCCCCGGGAGAAGCCATGGATGTGCAGGTCAACACAGACAAACCGTTAAGCTGCCAGGAAGCCCCAGCCAAAGGGGGCAATCTGCACAAAACCACCTCCACGCACAACTGTGTGTCTAAAAGGATTGAGGCGGTGGTCTGTAATGGAAATGGAATGGTGGGTAGTTTATTTGAAAGAAATAGGCCTTAAGCCAATCAATAACATTCACTTTGTATCAGGCTAACTTGAAAAAAGAAGTAACTTTGCCTGAATTAAAGATGAAACCTTCAACAAATGAAGATTCCTACCTGGAGGACAAACACACCATGACAGTAAGATCATTTTGTTTATCTAAAAGCCTGTCAGAACTTGGCCTACAGGTTACTTTAGTTAGTAACATTCCAGCTGAAGGGAAATCACCCTGATGTATCTCTTTTTTATACATTATCTCACCTCTTGTATCCCTCTGTCACTCTCTGCCTCTCCCGATGTGTTCCTGTGCTACTGCTGGTGCTGGTAATTATCTGCAGATCCCACGGATCATCCTCACTCATCCCTCCACGTCGGATGAAGATGTGGAGCTGCTGACACGGAGCCCCAGCCGAGAGCAGCCGTTTGCCTTTGACACTTGTGACAGACAGATCATTCCTGACTGTTTCGACAGTGCTTTTTACTCACCTTGACCACAGCCAGAGTCACCTACAAGAACCGACAATCAATGAGCTCTGTCAGTGATGTCATTCTCAATAAAAATGAAAAACAGGTTTATATGACTCTCTTATTTGCAAAATATTAAAAATTCTTACTTTTCACTCACATGGATGATCATCAGGTTTGTTGTCGCCTGCATTTTCATTTCGCTCTGTTCTTAAATGCAGCAGGCCAGACAAGATGGGTGAAAGAGAATGCTTTTACCAGAATTTGAGCCAAGATTATATGTTGTGGGGACAGCTCTGACGTTGGAGAGCAAACTTTCCACAGAGAGAACTCACATGATGTACTCTCCAAAATGTGAGACCTTGATGTCAGGCGCGCCGCAAATATCAGAAAAATCAGATATGGACTTCAAATTTCCATATCTATAGACCCTTCACGGTTTACTATAGTTGCTTTAGAATGACTTATCTTTTACATTCATTCACACAACCTTTCGCTGTCTTTTTCCCTGAAATGCCACTCTGCCAAGGCGGACTCCGGGACTCTGTGACCTGTAGAGATACTGATTCTTTCTTCATGTCTTTGCACCTTCTGCTTCCAAATCATTTCAGACCAAAGCCTTTGTCACTGGTGTAGAAGAGACATTAGTAAGGCTACAAATTAAACATACTCTGGGTGTACTCTTTTTTGTGAATAAAGAAGCATTTTGTTATTTTTTTTTTTTTTGGTGAACTGTAATATAAAGACAACGTATGTATCTTAAAGCAAGTATTATGTACAAGGCAACTCTTGCTAGTTAACAGCGAGCAGTCTAAAACTTTCTTCATTAATACAACTGTAGTGATTGTTTAGGTTACAAAACTGATGTTGAAGCATTTTCTACTGTCACAAGCCATATTTTGGCAAACTGAGCAAATGAACAAGTTTCTAATTGCTGCCAAAATAGTCACACTGCTCCTCTCCACTTTCACCCCCTCCTTTCAGCTCTAACTTTCTCTTCCAGCAGTGCCCAGTGTACCAGCACTATTCGAAATGTACTTATGAGTGAAGTTCATGGGGTTAGCATCACTTAAAAAAAAAAAAAAAAACTAAACTAAAACTCCCCTCTCTCCAAAAGTACAACATGTTTTTCCACAGAACATTTTCATTCAGCAGAGCTATTTTTATAAGTATCAGGGTAACTAAAATACATGTGTGTCCAGTTTATTGCCCAGATATTCGTGTTATTGCATTGGTCTCCAGTGTATTTCGTTTTATAAAAACAGCAGCAGCAGCTTGTTTGATCAGAACGGCTGTGCAGGTGAATCTCGATTGGAAGCAAACATCTAGAGAGCACATCCACACAAGGAGTTTGTCATTTCCTGGTCGCTCGCCTCTATATGGTGAGAATTAAGCTCTGTCTGTCCCCAAGGTCACTCACAGAAAGTCAGTGGGTCTCACAAATAGAAATAAGTAAGTATATGAATTGAGTTACGCAACCTCACTGAAGGTAATTGTCCTGTATAAATATATGTTTCTCCTTACTCTAGGAACATTCCACTCACATCCATAGAGTGAATAGAAATTGCAATCGAAAATATGTGGCATAAACACATCAGAAGTTGACCTATGACTTCTGGGGGAGGCTTTGCACATTGTTCTCAACCTGAAAATGTTATTAATTTGTCAAGAATGTCAGTAAGGCGTTAAATAGGATCTAATATACCACTGTCAGTGAGAAAGCCTATATGCTAACTGCCATGTATTAAGAATGTGCAATAATAATAGGAAGCATACCTAGGAGTGCATAGTAGAGATATATATTTAATACCATTTGAATAATTCAGTAACCTGTTTCATCACCATTTTCCCCTGATAGACTTTGTAGAATAAATAAATAAAAACTGCTCAGCTCCACCTACTTGTTTTACAGTTGTTTTAGCCGGTGTGGGCCGGGATGCTCAGGTACTCAATTCCACCACTTTTAAAAATGCACCATTAGAGTATCGCTTCTTCTTGAGTGTTCAGCTCAATCTCCCCATGACATTAAAGGAGACCTATTGTGTGTTTTTTTATATATATATATTTAGTAAGAAACTAGAACATATGCATGCTTTTGTTCATTGTAAAACACAAAGTTATCTAAAACTTAAAAATAGAAACAGCTCTAATGGACTTCCTGTTCAAAACTGCAGAACTGATAAGCCCCGCCTCTTATTTTAAAATATAACTGTAAAAAGCAACAGATTTTTAAAAATGATTTTTCATTGTTGGAAAGTGGCTATGGGACAGTATTGAATCATATATGCTTCACTTTGAGGAACAATTTTTTGAAATATAACAAGTAAATACAGACAAGTGGGAGGGGATAGGTGGTAGGTGAAAACGGGGATTTCTGAGCACTTGAGCTCGAGCTTATGAACAATACAAGATTACTCAAACATGCATGAATCAATTCAAATATAACTTTTAGTAAACTAATGATGAAGGAAGGCCATCATAACAAGGTTAAAAACTTAGAAAAGTGAATTTGACATAATAGGTCCCCTTTAAAAAGACGGAGACTCTAAATGGAAATGAGAGTACTGAGACCTCTTTTTACCCATTTAAAGCACTGTTTTTTAGCTGATGTATATTATGGCCTATCACCCAGTTTGGCAATTTTTGTGAAAACCGACCAAATTAGCCCATCAACATAGTCACAAACTAACTGTGTCTCATTGCAAAGACCAGTGTTTTTTACTCTACATGACATCAGCATGGATTACCCCACAAAACTAATCACAAACACTGCTGTCAAACCAATCACACTGCTGCTCTCCACCCTCAGCCCCTCCTTTCATCTTCTGCCAATGCTTTTCCTGCACAAAGTTTCAATGAAATGCATTTGTGAGTCAAGTTTAGAGAGTGAGCTTGACTTTAATTTTCAGCCCTCTGCTTAAACAAACAACACATTTGATGTTTTCCAGTCAGGTTTCCGAGCCATAGCACAGAAACTGCTCTTATCAAGGTAACTAATGACATCCACCTGAACACGGACTCTGCAAGGTCTGTGTCCTAATCCTGTTGGATCTGAATGCTGCTTTCGACACTGTTGATCATGACATCCTTTTACACAGACTAGAGGACTGGTCTTGGGTGGGGATCTCTGGATCTGCCCTGAAGTGGTTTAAGTCCTATTTAGAAGACAAGAAGTATTTTGTTGAAAGTAGAAATTGGTGTCTGAGCACATGGCCTGACCTGTGGTGTTCCCCAGGGTCATCTTGGGACCCCTTCTGTTCAATCTTTACATGTTGCATTTGGTCAGTTAATACACAATAATAATGTGACTATCACAACTATGCAGACGACAATCAAATCTATGTGTCACTTACAGCAGGTGAGTATGGCCAGTGGATTCACTCTGTCACTGCATCCAACAGATTAGTGGATGCAAAACAACTTTCTCCAGCTAAATTCAGACAAGACTGATTTATCATCTTTGGTCCACAGAAACAAAGAGAAAGTGTCAGCGGGCACCTTCTCTCTCTGAAACCTCAGACTTGAACTTTAACCGACACATTAAGTCAATAACATCAACAGCTTTAAACATCTAAAAACATTGCCAAAATCCAAGGTAAAGGGTCAAAGTCTGACTTGGACAGACTTATCCATTCATTTATCTCCAGTAGGTTAGACTATTGTAACGGTCTGTTCACCGTCTATCCAATTGAGCTGTAAAACAGCTGCAGTACATCCAGAACACGTTGCTCGTGTCCTAACCCGAACCAGGAAGTACCATCACATTAGTCCTGTCCTTAGATCAATGCACTGGCTTCCAGTGGCTCAGAGAATAAACTTTAAAACAGCTCTGCTTGTGTTTAAGTCTCTCCATGACTAGCACCAAAGTACATCTCTGACATGCTTGTGCCTTATGAACCATCTCGCACTCTGAGGACCTCAGGGACCGGCCTCCTGCTGGTGCCCAGAGTCAGGACTAAACATGGAGAATCAGCGTTTCAGTTTTATGCAACTAAGATCTGGAACAGTCTTCCAGTGATGAAGACAGGCCTCCACTGTGACAATGTTTAAATCTCGGCTCAAAACATTTTTTTTATCTGTGCATATGACTGAAATGCATTGTCTGCACTCTTTATTTCTTTACTTCTTTTAGAGTAAATTCCGATTATTTAGATTTTTTAATAATGTTGTATTGTAATTTTGATGCATCTTTTCCAGCCTTGTAAAGCACTTTGAATTGCTTTGTGATGAATTGTGCTATACAAATAAATTTGCCTTGCCTTGCCTTGCTTCTAGATTCATCAGTTTTACTTACACAGCCCTTCTCCACCCCAGCACCACCTTGCACAACTGAGTATCAAAAAAACCAAACAAAAAACAAGCAATCAGCTAAAACGAAATCTGTTATTCTTGTGATGAAGCTTCGTGTAGCTGAGCAGTGTAATAATCAAGAGATCAACTCAAGGATATCATTTCACAAACTCACTTTCCGCACCTATTAAAGATATAAATAGAGAGATGAGACTCTGTGAAATGTGTTATTGTAGATGTTGATCTGTTGCAAATTATTCAGCTCTGACCCTTCCATTTGCTTCCTATAAAACGCTTAAATGAATATTGCAGCTGTGAACTGATCGTTACCAAAATTAGCCTTTGAAACAACCTGCAGGAGGAGCTCAGGAAGGACCAATCTTTAGCTTAATACTTAATGATTTAAGCTTTCTTGTTTTAACCTGTTTCTGATGACATAATATATTCTTGTTCTTAGCTTTTACCCGTCTAGTTTGTCGTATTTGAATTCTTTCATCTTCTTTACAGTTCTGAGGGGCCGCTGCACCAGGAGAAGCCGTGGTTTCTGGAGCTTGACTCTTTTGGCCTCGGTCTGCTTCTTCTCTCCACAGATTCATAATATGGGAGTAATCTCAGAGCTCATCTTTTATGAGAAAAGGGCACAACCAGACAATTCCTTCACTCCAAATTTTTGTGTGGCTGTTGAGACAATTTCTCCTTCTCCAAACACAAGATTCACTCTTCATCTTTCATGTTATTTTGGAACATACAGACAGTTTCAAACAAAAGCTGTAAATTTTAATTGAGGTTCTGCCAACCTTGTGTCTCCATGAAGGCATAACTAAAATGATCTATGCGGCACCCTGTTTATGTACTTCTCACCTCTCCACAGATCTTACTTGTACATAACCATCTCCTAAGTAGATTGTACTGTAAAAAATGCATGCAGAATAATAATATTTGTATGCAGACAGGCAGAAGTCAGACCTTCTACAGGCTACTTTTTTTTT
Source organism: Mugilogobius chulae (assembly GCA_038363315.1). NCBI lineage: Eukaryota > Metazoa > Chordata > Actinopteri > Gobiiformes > Gobiidae > Mugilogobius > Mugilogobius chulae. Next base: position 49,381,807 of record CM076398.1, on the reverse strand, counting down.
ATAAAGCTATCAGAAAGAAAGATCTTGTATTAGTTCTTATACATTTTTTTTCTTCTTCTTTTGCACCTTGACATTTTTGTGCTCTGCCAGGGATTTTCATTTTATGGACTTGAACAAACAGATAAATTATTGAGCATTTGCTGCCTCTGTATCTTGAGGCTAAATGAAAATATTATGGATTCCATCACATGTCAGAGACAAGATGGGATTTGCTCAGAAAGTGTGTAAACCGGATTATAGACTTGTATATCGATTTAAGTAGTGTTGAATAAAAATATGCAGGAATTATTTTTTTTAGATACACCAACACTGCTCTATCAAGAAAAACGTCTCTTCCAGGATTGTACAGTTTTACTCCCGTCAACACTATTTACTCCTGTTAAGAGGTGTAATAATTCTGTTTTTGTTTAAAGGTTAATGTGCACAAAAGAACTTTAGTTTCTATTAAAGACAATTTATGTGTGAGCTGTAATTACCTTGTCAAAATGTTTCATCTGGATCCATCTTTAGAACTGTCACCAGTCTTAGTGATGATGTGTTGTTTATCAGCGACTTCCTGAAGGAGCGTGTCCCAAGTGAGGAAAAGGAGGAACACTTCACGATGATGTGGATGTGTTCATGCCCTGCTTCCCGATCGACATCCTCGATCCAGCAGTGAATACTAAGAGAAGTCAAAATGAGCATGGCTGGAGTCAATGTGCATCACTTACATGTTATATTTAGAGAATAGCAAGTTTCTAATTCAGTTTTTCACAAAATATTCACAAAACACAGACTAATCTAAAACTAATTTCCAACACAAAAATAAAATGCCCAATACTTGATTTTTGCTTCCTTAAATATATTAACAAATCGAAATAATACATTTTACATTTCTTACATCAGTTGCTCACTTACCTAATGCATTCTGAGCCTCCAATGTGTTTTATGCTTTTTTCACAGCTGTTATGAGCGAGACGTGTCAGTATGCTAAAAGCAGTTAGCCACAAAGCAATAATACCAACAACAATACCAACAATAGACGTAGTGTGAACAAACATTGATTCCTGTTTGTAATCAATACTTGTTCAGACGAGTGTCTAAATCCATACTAGTTTTAGTATTGATTAGTGTCTGATTTTCATTACTCATCAAGATACAGTATATGTAGTTTCAGTGCAACTGGCTCTGTGCACAGAGTCAGTTGGCTTGTTTATTTTGGAAAAAGCTAGTACGTTCCAGTCGTTCTTGGAGGTCGAATTGTTTTATCCGAGTGTTGTGTGTTCCACTGGTCAAGTCGGATAACTTTTACAGTAATTAGCCAATTAAATTTAGAAAAACAGCCAATATACAGATCTCTTTTTATGTCAGTTTATCAACTTGGACATTGCTATTACATATACAGTTTGTAAAACATCACAAGAGAGTGAATTTGGGTTTTTGTTTACACTGGTCCTGTGTCGCTGTTTACAACATTAGCATTGCAGCACATAGCAGCACGCTTATAACGGCAGAAGCTCAGGAGCAGTGCAGGAGCAGAGTCACAGAGGTGAGTGAACTGTAGAGGGATTATCGGTTGATCTTACTGCTCATGTCGCTTGCAGAAAGAGATGCTGTCCATAGTTGGCTGGGCAAACTTATTTGATTAAAACAACAAAACGAGACGAGAGCTAGCTGTTTTGGATCAGGTTTGAACCGGTTCAAACCGGAAGATTGAAAGGTGTTTTTCTTATTGTTATTTTTTTACTCATGTTGGGGTCGTATAGGGTCAAATTTCATTCACAAAAGTTGAATTAGCAGCTAAACCTTTTTTTTTATATATAAACTCTTATAGTTAGCTGAAAACAGCACTGGCTAGTGTTGCTGCTACAGCCTGTGTCAATCAGCCGCGGCTCTTTCAGCATTCCAGGTGCATCTCCCGTGTTGATAAACAAATAATCCCTCTGATGTCACAATCTGCAGCAGCACCTCTCTCCCCCTTTCTCCACTGGGTGTGGCGGCTCCACCTACCTGTTTGCAGCACGGCTGGCTTCCATTGTTAATCAAGGCTTGTACAAGAGGTCCACGCTTCCTGCAGCACCTTGCCAGTTTGTAGTCTACTCTTTGTACATAACCTGCCTGCCTGCCTGCCCTGCCTGCCTGCCCTGCCTGTTCTCCTGTCTGCTTGCCCGCCTGCCTGCCTGCCTGCCTGCCTGCCTGCCTGCCCGCTGGTCTGCCTATCTGCCTACCTGCCTATTCAAACAATATTGTAATAAACACTTTAACTATTGACTTAGTTGTCTGTTTCTGGGTCCTTACACGATTGTGACAGTACAAACTGGCCACAATGGACCCAGCAGACTTGGATTCTGCCCAGCCGGAAAACCCAGTTGTTCGAGCCCTCCACAACCAAGGATCTATGATTGGACAACACGACCAACTTCTTCGCGGTCTAATGGAAAGCCAGCAAACTACAGCCAATCAAATCACTCAGCTCAACGCTATGCTCCAGCACCTTACGACAACTCTCTCCGGTTCATTGGCTCCCACTCAGTCACCTGCTGCTCAGCCCCTGGATTCAGCTTCCCTGCCTCCGACCCTGCAGCCCAGAGAAGCACATGTCCCTGATCCACAGCATTATTCAGGTGATATGGGAAAGTGTGGGGGGTTTCTCCTTCAATGTGCTTTAGTTTTTAGTCAAAAACCTACAACATATGCTACAAGCGCCTCTAAAATTGCTTTCATTATGGGCTTGCTCCAAGGCAAAGCTTTAGATTGGGCTGCAGCTACCTGGGAAAACAATCCTCTCATTCGAGACAATTTTGAAATGTTTAAGGCTGAATTGAAGAAGGTATTTGACCACCCAGTTCAAGGAAAAGAAGCTTCTAAGAGACTCTTAACAGTTAATCAAGGCTCACGCAGTGTGGCTGATTACTCAGTAGAGTTTAGAACGCTGGCAGCTGAGGCTAATTGGGACGACATGGCTCTTCAGACTGTTTTTGTTAATGGTTTAACTGAGCAACTGAAGGACGAACTAGCTTTAAAAGATGAATCTGATTCTCTTGACTCCCTTATTTCTACAGCCATCAGAATTGACAATCGTCTTCGTGAGCGCAGGCGAGAGCGAGCCACCCGACATGGATCCACTTCGATCTCACGCAGTGCCCCATCCCGGACTCCTGGTGCGCCCTCTGTGCCTTTCACTGCTATCTCAGGTCAGTCTCCACAAGTTTGTTCTGAGGAGGAACCCATGCAGCTGGGTCGGGCCAAATTGTCATCAGCAGAGAAAGAACGGAGAATTAAGGCTGGTGAGTGCATATATTGTGGACAGTTGGGACATTTTCTGGCCACCTGCCCTTCTCGGCCAAAAGGGGGGGCTCACCAGTAAATATGGGGGCGCTGGTGAGCCACACTGTCTCTGTTCCCGACCCCCAGACTAAGATGCTGCTCCCTGCCACTCTCTGTCTTAATGATTTAAATGTCCCCCTAACAGCACTAATAGACTCTGGAGCAGAGGAGAATTTTTTGGATTTGGAACTAGCTCGTCAAGCCTGCCTTGAGTTGGTAACACTTGAAACCCCCTTAAATGCTAATGCCTTAGATGGCAGATTAATAGCCAAGGTAACTCACCACACCAAGCCTATAAAATTAGTGTTATCTGGAAATCACCAAGAACAAATACAATTGAAAATTATCTCCTCACCTCAAGCACCATTAATTCTAGGCTATCCTTGGCTTAAGATCCACAATCCGCACTTTGACTGGTCATGTGGGAAAATTTTAAGTTGGAGTTTATTTTGTCACTCTACTGTTTGCAGTCGGCACTTCCTCCTGCTGGTCCTCCTGTGACTCCTCCCAAACCTCCTGACCTTTCCCACGTTCCTGAAGAATATCACGACTTGGCAGAGGCGTTTAGTAAAGAGCGGGCGTTGTCTCTACCACCACACAGACCATATGACTGTGCTATCGACCTTCTTCCCGGAGCCACTCTACCATCAAGTCGTCTGTACAACTTGTCTCGCCCAGAACGTGAAGCCATGGAAAAATACATTAAGGATTCGCTTGCAGCAGGTATCATACGACCCTCTTCCTCTCCTGTTGGTGCTGGGTTTTTCTTTGTCAGCAAGAAAGACAAGACACTTCGTCCCTGTATAGATTATCGTGGCTTGAATAACATAACAATCAAAAACAAATATCCACTTCCTTTGATCAACTCTGCCTTTCAACCCCTACACGGTGCTACGGTTTTTTCCAAACTTGATCTGCGCAATGCTTACCACCTAGTCCGTATTCGTGAGGGCGACGAATGGAAAACGGCGTTTAACACTCCATTAGGACATTTTGAATACCTGGTCATGCCTTTTGGATTAACAAATGCACCTGCTGTTTTCCAAGCACTTGTTAACGACGTACTCAGAGACTTTCTAAATCATTTTGTATTTGTGTATCTGGATGACATTCTGATTTTTTCTAGTTCTCCGGAGGAACATGTGGTTCATGTACGTCAGGTCCTTCAGAGACTTCTTGAGAACAAGCTTTTTGTCAAAGAGGAGAAATGCGAGTTTCACGTCCAGTCAGTCAGTTTCCTGGGCTACATCATTGGCAATGGGCAGGTAAAACCAGATCCGTCCAAGATTCGAGCAGTTGAAGAGTGGCCCAGTCCTGAAAACCGCAAACAATTGCAAAGATTTCTTGGGTTTGCCAATTTTTATCGTCGTTTCATACGCAATTACAGTCAAGTGGCTATGCCCCTAACTCGGCTAACCTCCTCTAAAATTCCCTTCTGTTGGACTCCAGATGCAGAAAAGGCTTTCAATAACCTAAAGCTACTTTTTACCTCCGCACCAGTCTTGATCCATCCTGACCCGTCTCTGCAGTTCGTCGTTGAGGTAGATGCTTCTGATACAGGAGTCGGGGCAGTGCTGTCTCAGCGATCGCCTGTAGACCAGAAGTTACATCCATGTGCCTTCTTTTCCCGTCGCCTATCTCCAGCAGAACGCAATTACTCCATTGGAGACAAGGAACTTCTTGCTGTGAAATTAGCATTAGAAGAATGGAGACACTATTTAGAAGGCACTGAGATTCCTTTTGTTGTTTGGGCAGACCATAAAAATCTGTCGTACATCCAATCAGCTAAGAGACTAAACTCTAGGCAGGCTCGCTGGGCTCTCTTCTTTGGCAGGTTTAACTTCACACTTACTTACCGTCCTGGGTCTAGAAATGTTAAACCTGATTCTTTGTCTCGACAGTTTTCTTCTTCAGATTCACCCGACACTATGGAGACCGTCCTTCCACTGTCCTGTGTTGTGGCGTCCCTCACCTGGGAGATCGAAAGCATTGTTAAAGATGCTCAAAGAACTGAACCAGACCCAGGTAATGGACCAGCTAACTGCCTCTTTGTCCCCCAGTCTGTCCGCACTCAGGTCCTTCAATGGGGGCACACATCTCGCTTTGCTTGTCACCCAGGAATTGGACGGACCCTCGCCCTGCTTAAACGACACTTCTGGTGGCCAAATATGGATGGGGACACAAGAGACTTTGTTTCAGCGTGCACTATATGTGCTAGAGGGAAGACCACTAACCAACGCCCAGCTGGACAACTTCGCCCCTTACCTGTTCCGAGCCGCCCCTGGTCTCACATTGCCCTTGATTTTGTTACTGGCCTGCCAGTCTCTGAAGGTAACTCAGTCATACTCACCATAGTTGATCGCTTCTCCAAATCTGTACATTTTGTGGGTCTTCCAAAACTTCCATCGGCCCAAGAAACATCTGAACTGCTAGTAAAACATGTTTTTCGTCTCCATGGTACACCACTGGACATAGTTTCGGACCGTGGACCACAATTCATCTCGCAGGTCTGGAGGAGCTTCTGCCAAGCCTTGGGAGCTAAGGTGAGCCTCTCATCTGGTTTTCATCCACAGACTAACGGGCAGTGTGAGAGGGCCAACCAGAATCTGGAAGCTGCGCTTCGTTGTGTAGCTGCTCAAAATCCTTCAGACTGGAGTCAGTTTCTCCCCTGGGTGGAATATGCCCACAACTCTCTTCCCGCAGCGGCTATTGGTATGTCTCCTTTTGAATGTGCCCTTGGTTATCTTCCTCCCATGTTTCCTCTGCAGGAGAAAGACATTGCTGTGCCATCTGTAAAGGATCACATGCGCCGCTGCCGCCAGATTTGGGAAAGTGCTAGAGCTGCTTTGCTGCGGACCGCAGAACGCAATCGTCAAATTGCTGATCGTCACCGAGCTCCTACACCAGTCTATGTACCAGGTCAGAAGGTATGGCTTTCAGCAAAAGACATTCCTTTAAAGGTTGACTCTAAGAAGCTTGCTCCTCGTTTCATTGGTCCTTTTGAGATTGAATCAATCATAAATCCTACTGTTGTTCGTCTCAAGTTGCCTACCTCTATGAGAATACATCCTACATTTCATGTTTCTCAGCTAAAACCTGTTCATGTCAGTACCTTGTGCCCTCCGGCCGAACCCCCTCCTCCCCCCCAAATTGTCGATGATCATCCTGCTTTCAGGGTTAGTCGCCTGTTGGATGTCCGGCGGCGAGGGCGTGGCTATCAGTACCTGGTCGACTGGGAAGGCTACGGGCCTGAGGAGCGCTCCTGGGTGTCCCGGAACCTTATACTGGATCCTGGTCTGCTTACGGAGTTCTATCGAGCACATCCGGACAAGCCTGGTTGTCCGCCTGGTGGCGTCCATTAAGGGGGGGTGATGTCACAATCTGCAGCAGCACCTCTCTCCCCCTTTCTCCACTGGGTGTGGCGGCTCCACCTACCTGTTTGCAGCACGGCTGGCTTCCATTGTTAATCAAGGCTTGTACAAGAGGTCCACGCTTCCTGCAGCACCTTGCCAGTTTGTAGTCTACTCTTTGTACATAACCTGCCTGCCTGCCTGCCCTGCCTGCCTGCCCTGCCTGTTCTCCTGTCTGCTTGCCCGCCTGCCTGCCTGCCTGCCTGCCCGCTGGTCTGCCTATCTGCCTACCTGCCTATTCAAACAATATTGTAATAAACACTTTAACTATTGACTTAGTTGTCTGTTTCTGGGTCCTTACACGATTGTGACATCTGAAGAAACAAACTAAAGAGAAAATAAAACAGGATCAGCAGTAAGCTGTCTGATGTTTCTCTTTTTCAAAAGGCAGGGCGCTGTCAAGCTCGATTTTCAACTTCAGACTCTGAAAATCTTTCCAAGTACAAGTAGGAACTTCGAGTACTTCCAGTGGGAATTTACAAGTCAGTACTTGGAAGATCCGAGCTCTGAGTACCACTGGAACGCACTTTACGTATGTTCATTTATTGTGTAGTTCATTTGTATGGGGTTTTCTCACTGCCTCAGTCTAAAAAAAATCAGTAAGATCTGACAATAAACACGGAGTTGTTCAACATGTCAGATTTTCACAGACAACATGTTGAAGACTTTACAAATCAGGAGAAAACTTCACCAAAGAACCACAGAGAGTTTATAAAAATTTGTTGGTGTCTTAATGCTAATGCTAAAGCTGGACAATTTAAAATAAATAAAATAAACACATTAAATGCACATAGTCAACTATATGCTCCCCTTTAAGTTTTCTCTTGGTTAAGATAGATCAGCTGAATGTATCTGAGCCGGCTGTGTGGTGTAAAGCTGTGTCACTATATGAGCTGCAGGTCCTGTTCACAGTATATGATTGTGATATTGTGTTGTGTGAAGGCTACAGCAGGGGAACAGACACTAACAGCTGTGACAGGAATGGAGAATGTGCAGTACTTAAAGGATTAGCCTCTTACCCACAGGTCTGCTTTCACCCTCCACAGACTGAGCAGCCACAGAACAGCAAACACAACCCACAGATGAGTTTGTTTTCTGAAGCCATTAATAACAACACGCCGACGAGACTGACATGTGCTCAGATCGTTACAGGGCTAATTGAACTTTCTCCTGTCATAACAAATTGAAGAAAATAGTGTTTGTAGTAAAAAAGCATCCGTTACTCTTTAAAGTTCACCCGTCACTCAAGCCAAGTTCAAAAACAAGCCCTTATCCAATTGTTGCTCAGAGCGGCAGCTGCAGCTCAGAGCAAGGTAATAACATTCATTCAGATCGTATTTGTTGCTCAATCATCTCATGCGGAGATTGGAGTCAGTTACAAGCTCAGAAGCGGCTGAAGAAGCTGACACTTATGCAACAGGAAAACTTTTTAGCAAGCCACAAAATAAAGAAATATGAATATGAGCTTCTTTGTCATAGCCTCATGTTTAATTTACTCACAGTTGTATTTCAATTGAGTAATTCTGTATTGTCCTATATTTTGAGAGTTTAAAATTGTTTTCACCTAATCCTCCTCCCTCGCCTGGAAGCCTCAACACGCACTTCACAAATTCTCAAACAAAATGTGAGTCTGTCATCACTGCATCTGTCACGACTCGAGTCAAAAAAGAGAACCGTGCAATCGCATTTGTTTATTTCAGTGATATGAAAAGAAGAGCTACTATAGGTGTGTCCAATTATTTAGAACAAAGTCAGATTTCTCTCACTACATTAACAGAGTTTTATCTTTTGCTCATTAATTCTGATGAATCATGTAGAATCACCATGTTTGATTTATTACATCTGCATGTGTCCCAGATCACCTATAGCTGCCAGTCAGGACTATCTGTGAGACGTGACACTGATATTAATTATTACTATAGATTTTGCAATCGACTTATACATACCAACTGCTTTATGCTTAGATATTTGTTCTAAAAATAACAAAAAATCAAGACTCTGGGTCATGAATGTGACCTTCAAAAATCTCATGTGAAAAAAAACATGAATGAATATTCTCTGACTGTAACAAGCAAATATCACAATAATGAGGTGGAGCTTATACATGTTAGACCCAAATGGTCTATCATGAATAAAACATAAACTAATACATGTTTTGCTTTAATAATATGTGCATGAGAAAATCAAGGTGTGTTCTCTACAGTATTAACCAGGCATTTCTGCCTTATTGTCTTATTGGGTTAAATAACATTTATAGTTGTAACTTTGTGTTTTCCACTAAAACATATGTGGTACAGTAAATGCATTTCTGAAAAAACAAGACCACTGAGTACTGTCTGAACTAAAGAATTAGTTCCAATGAGGAGCTGAATTAAGATAATGTTTATGAATTGATAAACATTACCATTGATTTTAAATGGTTTGGTCTCTTGACACCTCTGGGGCACTGAGGAAAAACATTTAAGACATCCCTGTTAAGATGCAGAGGTGTGTTTAGAAAATGTATTTAGAAACAAAACAAAACAGGATGAATAGGTGAGTGTAATCCCTTATTACATCCTGTGTTTGCTTTTTGAGATCTTCTGCTTTAGAAAATACAGAGAGAAATAAAACGGGACCTAAGGGGCACATTTCTGTAGCATTGGGTTTGGTAATGTTCATGTCGTGAAAATATGATATTTTTATAATACCTATCTTGATTAACCTTAATAAACTCTTAATAAAGCCTGAATAATGGGTTACTTCATCGTGAATAAATGAGAGTTTAAAAGTTTATTAAGGCTTAGTAACAACTTACTAAGCCTTACTAAAAGCCCTAGCTCTCAACCCTATCCTTAACTCCTTAAGTGAGCAGTTCCTAAGCCTTAATAAACTTTTTTATCCATTAATTGATGATTTGATTATGAACTGGTAACTCCTTATTCATGCTCAGTCTATTTCTCAGTCTATTAAGGCTACATAAGGTGTAATTATAAAGTGATTTGTTTATCAAAAAGTGCAAAAACTTTTAGTTTATTGGTGAATATGTTGATAGCTGCAACCATCACAGAAATTGTTACAAATATAGAAGAAATACAACAGTCAACCAATGCAGATTGAGAGGTAAACATGAGCTGAGCAGAGGAGAAAGTTTGAAGCATCTTTACTTCTTTTAAAATTTTGATCAATGTAAAAATGAAGATTCACTGAGGGAAAAGGTGTGCCTCCTATTTCTACAAGCCTTGTCTAACACCTTTGCAGTGACAAAAGACGGAGGCAGACTCCAAATTCTCTCTGTAATTTAGCAATCAAGCATTCAGCTGAGGGACGTGGGTCTGTCACTCGAGTCTTCCCAGGGGCGAGGACATTGTCAATGGGGGTGCCAGAGTGGGCTGTCTGCCTTCTGCTAGCTATTTGCGGCTATTATGGGTCTATAAAAGGAAATGTGCATGGCAATACACACAGTCACACACATTCAAGTTCAGATGTGAGGGACAGCTTTAATGTTTACCCACTTTGGCTACATTTTTCTGACTTTTTGACATGCGCCACTCACACAGCAGCAGAATGGAGAGGCTCACGAACAACAGCTTGGGGGAGGTAAGACATTTTAAACCACAAAAAGATGAAGCGTTGTAAACTAATCTCTCTGACTTGCCTGTTACTTTGTCTTGACCTCTGTGCTCTACTTTTAAACCACACTCAAAAGCTAAAGACGCTCCAAAGATGAACCCTGCATATTTCTTATCTTGTGCGCTATAGATTTTCAGTGTTGGAGCGCGACCCCCCCACTGCGGCTCATGAGGGGCTTAGAAGCAGGAACGCCAATCTGTGTCTTCCTCTGTGCCTGTTATTGTGCATCAAAATCAATAGTCAGAATGCACTCAGGAAGATATCTTTTTGACTATTTCTGGACTGTGCTACCAAGGCCTTTTAAACGATGTCAAAAGACCTATAAGCATAAAGAAGTAGGGATTTGAGATAGTGAGTTTGTTATTTTCTTTTGCTTTTTCAGATGTTGCAGATTTACAAATTCACATAACTCGCTCAGAAATACAGAGAGTACTTCATAAAGGATAACGTGAGTGCAGTACACATTTTTTTAGACTTTAGAGATTCAAAAGGTTATGAATGTAGAAATGTTTTGAGCTATAAAGACTTATATAATCTCTGATGAAAAACAACCTCAGACCAGGGTTTGAGGACAAGTTATTTGAGAACTAAAAATAAGAAAAGAAAAGAAAGAAAGTATTGCTACTGTTTCTCTGGTTCTCATTATGCTTTTCTATCAACACAACCAAGATTAAAAAATGATGAAACTTTCAGTTAAAGTTGGGGAACCTAAAAAGTACATGATAATAGAGGGATTTTTGGTTTATCAATTATCTTTCCTCCAGAAAGAGCCGCCGCTCTTAGACACAAACAGTGGAAACAAGTTGCAAAAGCACCGTTTTCAGCTAACTACAAGAGTTTATCATTGTGCGAAAACAAAAGTTATGCTGCTAAATCAACATTTGTGAATGAAATTCGACCCAATGACCTGTAAAAGTTACATTCAGATGACTGAAAAAACTACAAGAAAAACTCTGTCTCAAGCTTCAGGAGACAGACGTCTGTCAGACCGGTTCATACCTGATTGAAACAGCCTGCTGTTGTGCTGTGTCATTGTTTTATTCAAAGAAGTTTCCTCAGCTAAGGGGACGAAGAGTGGCTCTGTCTGCATAACTCATGCGCAGTAGGGCCGAAAGTTACGTCGACCGATAATCCCTCTATAGTAGCACTGCATACTTTCCGAGCTGAATAATAAAATTTTAGAGCCAGTGCAGCGCTCTGATTGGCTGTGCTTGGGTGGTCCTCTCTGAGTTCAGAGTGCTTTTTTAAACCTAAATTGTGTTTGCAGTGTAAAAATCTTTAAATGATTGAAAATTAAGTTGAAGTTTGATTGCAACATTTTAAATGCATCTAATGCACAGGCCAGCATGTGCATACTTTCTCAATGTGACATGGACTATTTTTATCCCTCTATTTCCCAATCTGTGTGATGTGCATTCCTTTACGATAGTCGTGCCGTTTGCTCAAACGTTTTCCCACACGGGCAGCTGGTGGTGGGATATATTTACCCTCAATATCAGTGCTGAAGGGAGGGGCTCTGTTTGTCTGTAATTATACACTTTGAGACACGCCCGTACTTTCACTGTGGCGGAAAGGAAAGCCCACAGAGAGTCAAGCATCAAACAGTATTTTTGTATTTAAGTCAATTGACATTTACAATTACAATTCCAAGCAGGAACACGCAGCAGCACCTGTGGGACAAGAGATAAAAGCCCTGATATTAACAATCAGATTAAACTCTCATTTTGGAGATGCTTTTGTTCTGAAGTGCAGTGTTTTAGAAAACAAAAAGATTACATAGAAGAAGGAATATAATTAACTGGTATAAACCACAACTACAAACCAGTCACAAATTCCAGATAGATTCCATTTTCAGCCTATTGTTTCTTATAGAATGACATCCCTTATCGTTGTTGTAGCTTTTCTGTGCTGCATGAGAGGTTGATAAATTATTACTGCAGAAGGTCACAGCACAACTGGGCAAAAGATCAAATCTTTGCTTGTGCTGTAAAAAAGAGAATTCTGCTCTGTCTTGTTTCTCAAAGTTTTTATTGATGGTGAGCTCAGAAGAAAGAAGTCTATTGCTGGTATGTTACATTTTGAGATGAGTGCGTGCTGACTGTGAAGACGCAATCTACCCTGCTTGTGATGTGACAAGGGTTTGTGATAGCAGAAGAAGTGGATAACAGCTGGATACCCTCATTCACTATTGGAAAATCTGGAATACTGGCCCAGCTTGAATCGTCATTTTAAAGAGGGTTTGCTGCAAATTTCAGCACAGAAGACAAGCGCCCCTTTGGTCTTTGCTGAACTACATACCAGACATACCATCAACTTTGTTTAGCTAAAAATATAGTGCTGCATCACAATTACAAAAATATACGCTGAAACTCAAACTGAAACAGAAAAGTTGATTAAAGCTTTAAATTAGAGCAGGGCGAAATGGCAAAAAAATTAACATCACAATTTTTTGGAGCTACATCACGATTTTGATTTTATCACGATTCCTGTAGACAGTTTATTTTCCTATTGTCTATAAAGTAATTACAATTCACTATCAATAGCTAAATCCAGCTGTCAAATCCAACCAGTGTTGCCAGATTTTCAGAGAGAAACGAGCTAACTCAGCCAAAATATAAGTTAATAATAGAATCAATCAATTAGAAGATTGTGTGTTTTAGACATGAAAACAGGCAAAAAAAAATCTATGTTTCAGTCGTAGAAACATTTGATATATTTCAATAAATCAAACCTGAAAAATTGCTAAGATTTGTGCCTTTTATGAACTAAAAGCGCAGTCCAAAAGAGACTTCAAAAAAGAAGCCCAAAGTCGCTATAAAGACTTGGATTTGGCAACTCTGAGACTAAGAGTAATAGGTTGGAATAAATAGTCTCTTTATTTGAACAGACAGAAGCAGCAAATAGAGAAAAAGGAAATCACGATATGACGATTTCACCAAAAAAGATGACACTATCAGTCACAGGTCGTTGGATGACTCTGTATGAATCTAATTTGTCACTCATGATCAATAGGTCCATCTGAGCTTGGCCTTGGAGGGTGGTCCACTACTAAAAGTGATATATGTTTCTTCAGCTCCACCAGCCATAACTAGGGTACACAAGCACAGAGAGAGGAGACAGGCGGCACCGTCAGAAATATGATATACAGAACAACATGACCTCCCCGGCCATGAAACATTCAAGACGACCCTGTGGTGGACGAGGAGGAAGTGCCAGTTTTCACCTCTGCCGGGTGAAACACAAACCGTGCTGTGACTACCAAAGGCAAAACAAGAGTTACGTAAGACTTTATGTGAATAAATAAGATGGCACGTGCTTATTTTTAGTCGTGACATTTGTTTGCTTATGGTAACAGCTCATAAACACAGATGCATTTGGACCAGAAATACTTATTAGTGCCTCGTAATAAGCAAAAAGGAACATCTACGTCACGCGCTTCATTAAAAGTGCACTGTTGTTATTGTTTTCCCGGAATTGTCTACATTCCTGCGAGAAACTTATTCGACTTGATAGAAACAGCTAGTGATGCAACAAATGTGTCATTAATAAATCATGTGTTTATATTATTAGGGTGGAACATTCCAGATACAGTTAAACAAATATAGATCAATAATTTACAGTTTCTGTTCAACACTGCAGAGCTGACCCACTTCTTCACCACTTCATGTCAAAAACGATCTGTGATAAACACCTAGGATAAGGGGTACACATGGAAGTATAATTAGAACATGGGGGTACACTGCAAAAACTACATATCTGAACTTGCTTAAAATAACTTGGAATAAGAAATTAAATCCATATTTGAGCTTTTTTCACTGGATACAATGTAATTGCTTAAGTATTGTAATATATTTCACTGGTTTCAAGACATTTTTAACTGATTAAAAGGGAATTTGTCTTAAAATATGAAAGAAAATCTGCCAATGGGGTAAGAACAATTATCTTAACCCATTGGCAAAGAAGAAATAAGAAGTAATAAGAGTTTAAAACAGTTTGAAACAAGAAAAAGTATCAAGGTTTCTACAAAAAACAGAGCTTAAATGAGTCAAAATGCTTGAAATTAGCGTTCAAATCCTAGAATCAAGCAACTTTAACTTGTCTTAAAATTGATTTTTTGCGGTGTAGATGAAATGCTGGAAAAAAAACAAAACATAACATGCATGAATTAATTAGGTTTGAGTAAAAATATTGAGAGAACACTGTTTTTTACATGGCTAAAAACACAGAAAAGTGTATTATGTATAACACTACATGGCTCCTTTAAATACAGTGGCATACATTTAATCTGTTAGTTGAGCTTTAAATGAGGATTTGTTGTGAAAATGATCTGGAGGATTAAATGTGACACCATCAACTGTCAAGGGATACAGATGGAAACTAGCCAATGGCTAAAATCTGCATATTTACATATGTATATATGTTCATTAATGTGCACTGTCCTTTCTAAATAAATAAATAAATAAAATAAATAAAATTATCACCTGAAACTCAGTCACCTCTGTAAATGCATTTGAACAAAACAGTGTTGAAATTAAACCTACACTGAGGACTTTCTTGTGAGAGTCGAAGAATATATTTTTATCAGACTAGAATACTATTAGAATATTAGTTTGGAATTCATTGCCTTAATAATCTCTAATGTACACTATTTCAGTTCAAGTTAATTATTTAAATGCATGTAAAGGCATTAGATAAAATGGTAGTATTAAGTGTGTATATAGGATCTATTCATTGGAGACAAGATATGCTACTGAAAAAACATTATGAAGCCCCATATCTTTTAATTTGGCTGAGTAGAGGCACAAGTAGAGCTTCTTGAGATTTGTTTGCTGTTCTACCTGATGTGCCTGAGTCATTGCATAGTGGACTGTCGTCACAGACCATTCACACAGAGAAGAATACAGTACACTAAAGGAAAAATAACCTTCAAATATAATGTTGACTATAAATGCGCTGCATTCACAACTTCTTTCAAAAAGTAATATGTGTCATAAGTGATTTATAAAGTATTGAACTGGTGTAAGATGAGCAATCTCATTCAACAACAAACTCTTTCAACAACAAACAACAATTCGATTCAATTTCCATAACTCAAAATCACAACAGCACTTATCTCAGAGGACTGCAGGATTGTTAAATTAGCAAACACAATTGTGAGAAAATCAAAGAATGAAACAATTAGCCAAAACCAACAGAAGCATCAGGAAATTAGAAACAGTCGTTATTCAGAAATACAGGTGCAGAGTGTCCAACAACAAACAGGTGGATGAACAAGTGTCCCAGAGCATCCCCTGTTCTTAGACCCTCTCTCTCAGCAAGGAGAAAATAGAAGTGATGAACAGGCTATAGATGTGATCAGGACTGACGTGTATCCTGAAGCAGTTAGAAATTTAAGTCAGTGCAACCAGTAGCAGAAGGAAATGATTCATTCATTCACCAAATTCTCTACTAATGGATCTTTAGGATGAAAATTTAGTAGACCCAATAAACAGTAATAAACTTTCTTAACAGATTTTTTTTTATTATTTCATGTGACTGACGAGCTAAAGTTACAACAAACAGAAGGGCCTTTTTAGTCGTTTCTGGCAGTTTAAGCAATGGAACTGATGCTACAACTTTCTCCAGGAATAGCCTGTCCTGGTCCTGCTAGATGAGTTGTTTCCCTCTGCTAATGGACTCTGGCTCCACAAACATAAAAACATAAACTCTATAACTTTAGCCTTAGTTACATCTACAGCCTGTCCGTCCATGGGAGTGGATCTCTTCTTCACTGTGGTTCTATTCAAGGTTTCTCCTTTTTCCTTAGAGTTTTTTTGAGATTTTCATGCCAAAAGGAGGGTCTAAGGACAGGAGATGCTCTGGACAATCATTCATTTGCTTTACTAATAATCTGCCTTGACATTCTTGATCAATCACTGCTTCTGAATGTTTACTGTTTTATTGAATGTGTATTGTTTTATTTTTATTCTTTTCATGTTTGCTAAATTAATAATCTTGGTATGTCCTCAGAGATAATTATTGTTGTGATTGTGGGTTATACAAAAATAAATTGATTCGGTTTGAAGGGCATGATCGTCCACTTTTGTTTGCAAAGAACTTCCTGTTTACAAACCTGTTAGCTTCTGTTAACTAACATGTTTGCTTGTGTTGTGGAGCAATCTCAGACAAATAGGGTGACAGATAAAATAAATTAAAGTGGATAAGGCAGAATAAGGTGAATATGTGAGATCCTGCATGACAATCAGCTTTACAACCAAAATAACACCACAGTTTTTGATTCTCAAGAGGAAGAAAACTTTAATATGGTTTCCTAATTTAAACAAGACTAAAAGCATGACATAAAAGTTACTTCACGATTATTCAAATGTCCTCTAGAAGCTCAGAGTGTGACAAATGCATAATATTTGCTCAAGTGCCTGTTAAAAGTAGCCCAGCTGATTGGAGACGAGGATCCTCATTGCCCTTCGCTCACTGACCCGATAGCACTCTGACATGTAGTACCATTGTAGAATTACTACAAACCATCTGATGTGCTATTGCCCATGCACTTCTGATTAAAGCTGCAGTATTGAATTTCAAACTGTGAAAAGTACATGCATTTTTTTGATGGATTTTTTCAAAACATCTTTTTTTTTTATTACCACCCTTCCCAATGTGAAGAAGTTTATAAAAATGTATTTAATAACTTACTGCCAACAGCATGTAGAGACCATTTTCCAAGGCTTGACCATAATAAAAAGTGATGATTTCAGTAAGATGAAAAACTCACATGTGCTCTGGTCCTAGTTTACTGTATGTGGATGTTTTTCTACCACACATGCAGCCCACAGACACACCTCCTCCATACATTTGTACAAATGGTGGTGTTCACAGATTGCCTGGTAATCATAGGGAGTGTGGATGCTACGGTGCTCCTCTGAGAGAAAGGCTCTGTGTTCTCAGGTTGTTTGTTGCATCCAACAGCACATTTTAAAGATCTATTTGTGATAAATGATACTGAGTCACAATGTTACAAAACACTGTCCTAAAGAGGTGAAAAGCCTGATAAAATGGTTCTCTATTCAGGCAAAGAGCATATAAGTACCAATTTTATGCCATTAGCGATGGTTTTAAATGTTACCATAAACTTCCTGCCATGAACCACCCTCTATATCAGAGGTGTCGAACTCATTTTGACAAAGGGGCACGTTGTTTTTTGCTTATTTATTGGCGTGTCAATTACTGTATGCATTTGCATTAGTCTGAAAAATCACTTAATCTTTAAGTTTCAGATAACTCATAGTATTAGGTTAAGACATCCAGATAACTCATGGCACTAATATAAGATTAAAGCAAACCTTATAGAGGGATTTTGGTCGACATGCTTAGCTGGGGAAACTTCTTTGAATAAAACAACAAAGCAGGTTGAGAGCTTTCTATTTCAATCAAGTATAAACGGTTTGACAGAAGTCTGTCTCCTGAAGCTAGAGACATTTTTTTCCTGCCGTTTTATCAATCACCTGAATGTAATTATTGATAGTTAGGGTTGAATTTCATTCACAAATGTCAATTTTGCAGCATACCTTGTGCTAAAAGATCATTAGACTTGAATACTTTTCAGGATAGTAAACTCCTGAAGGCCGACTGAACTAGCTTTTTAGAACCTCTTTTTCCCAATAGGTTCATGCTTTCAGGCACCAGTTATGCGTTGCACTGAGAAAAGTAAAAGTCACAACACAAAGTTGGGCTTCATGCATTGAAGGGAAAAGAAAAGGTGTGTGAGGAAATCAAGGACCACCTTCTGAGTAGAAAGAAACACACTTATGAATGTTCAATCTTTTTTTTGCTGTAAGTGTGACTCAGACAGACTTATAAATAACAGCAGAAATAAATAAATCAGAAAAGTTCTTCTGTATTTAAATAAGCCAGACTCCCAGCCTCATCATCATGAGATCAGTTCCTGTTTTGACAATGTGCTGAATATCTTCCTCACCTATTTCTTAATACTCTTCAGTAAGAAAAACTAAAAAATAAACTTCATAAAGAAAAACAAGCAGACTTACAACACACTTTATGCTGTTGGTACTGCAGAAGTCTGTGACAGGAGAGACTAAAACTCAGGTAAACCTAAAACGATCCATTTTACGTGTGTTGTTTCTTTATGATATTTGCATGTTTCGGACAAATTGTACAAAAGCTCACTAGTTCCTTCCTGGCCCATTCTTACTGAGTCTGGTCTAATCTGAGTGTGTTAGTGCCTCATCACTGCTCCTCAATCTTTGCATGAGGCTGTAACCTTGTATCAAATGTCATTCAGCTCCAGCTGTGAGTAATGCAGATGTACATAAAAATAACAAACTTTAATGTGTCTTACAGGTAACAGTGCCCTGCGTCTTCACATTTGTGCCTGTCGTGCAGAAATTACCAATTAAAAGCTGTTTGGAGGCGACATCTGTGGCTCCAGAGGGAAAACAACATGAGGTACAGCATCCACTCAACACATTCAGCTAGATTTGAATTATTCTGGCATTATTGGAATGAACTGAAATTACTTTCTCATCAAACTGAATTGTTACATACTTTGATACAGTTGACTCAAGTGCATTTGTTCTTTAGTAATTAGGTAAACTGACTTAATGTCATCACTCATAAGACATTGAATATGGCCTAGCTGCATACTGTGCACAGCTTCACTTCAACAGATGAACTGTTTTAGCACATTCATTCAGCTCATTACTTTAATAATAACTTTATTTACCAGTAGATTTTTTTTCGTTGGGAACAAATAGAAAAATAAATTACTGACATTTGGTTGCAAGTTACGCAGATGTTCCCAGTGTGTTGAATGGTCAAAGAAAAGGGAAAGACAAGTATATGTTCGATGGCTTGCGTGTATTTATCAAGTCATGACAAACTGCCTTTTTAGCGTGTTTATTACACGGCCGTACTTTGGCGTGGTATTTAGATTTGTAGATTTAGCTTGCTTCACTAAGTGTGTTACTTGTTTGCATGGTTGAGTCTAAAGTCAAAGATGTGTGAACCTCAAGAACACACACTTTGTTTAATATCACTGCTAATTGCAGTGTGACTAAAATTAAAAGCATTTCTGCAGATGATAATTGCCTCACAAAGTACATGATTAAGACTGTGAAAAGAACCAGGGGGTTCAATAATAAGTTTCCCTTAAACCCACAGAGGTGAAGTGAGTATAAATCCTCCATCTGCGTACACACAGCAGTCTGATAATCATTTATCATTAGCTCTCTAATGTCTGTGTGTTGTATGCAGTGCAGATAAGTTCAGACTAGTTGCATATTTTGGAGGAGTCTTTTCACCAAGCACTTTCATAGCTGTCTTAGCACTGAAAGAAAATCAAGAATGTAACACATATGCTTTAAAGGAGACGCACCGGCGTGTGTCGCTATGAAGAGGTCAGGTTCAGTTCTACAAAAACAAAGCATTTAATTAATATTAAGGCTTAGACAAAAACAAATGAGCAACTATTAAACTAAACAAAAAAAAAAAGAAAGAAATATATTCATTTAAAAAAGTGTGTAGTTTTAAATATTTCTATCGATGATTGAGAGGAGTGTAACTGTATTTGAAGACATGACAGCTTTCAGGGCTTTGTCAATCTGGTCTCAGAAGATTGTGGTCTTTGCCATGCATTGCAAAGAGCATGTCAAGTTGATAAGCATTTTCCATTTTCTGTGCGTCTATGGACGCGTGTTGTTTCATTTCAATAGTGGATGTAAGGGTGTTATTATGGTGTTATTTATGAATATTAACAATACCTGTATGCCAACCTTACTCAACACCACAAAAAAATGTGTTGATGACATCACACGTTATCTACATGGCATTGAATAGACATGCAGAAAAATTTAAATTTATTTAAAAAAAATGAAAAAGTCTACAACACAATTCTGTAAAAATACAATCTAAAAGCATATTTTGGAACATTCCGGATAAATACGTTTTATGTAGTAATATAAAAAAATATCACTAAAGGAACAGCTACTCCATGGAAACATATAAGAGGAGGCCCATTCTGTGGTCATGCACGCCCGCTCAAAGTAACACAGATTTTTATTACTGTTTTAACGCAATAAATTATTATAAATGGCAAAAACATGCTTTTATTCAACTTTATTTTTGGGCAAAGGTTACCTCTACTTCTGCAAGTCTACTCTTTGAGTTAAAGTTGCTGTTTAATAATGAACTAAATTACAATTCGAGATCTATTTATTTATGATTTATATATTTTGTTAAATTCTAAAAATAGTTTTTGAACCTAGTTACTTCCAGTGTGACTCCCCAGTGCGTTACTAACCGGTTAATGTGGTGCATCATAGCTCCACTTGCACTGGGAGCAGCGCCTTCAGCGTGACGTCGACTGTTGGCTCTGCTCAGGACTTCAAAGGCGCGCTCTTTGGGGGGTGTACCACAGGCTTGCCAGCTTCTCCTGACTGCACCTTTAAGCAGAGGCTGTCCACATGACGACTGTATTGTGCGTTTTCAATAGAAGCTTTCATGTTTTCCAGCTTATCCTCAGTGTCTTGTCTGGGAGTGTCTTTTGTGAATTTGTCATTTCCTCATAAATATTTCTGTTGAGCAGTTGCAGTGAAGCTGGCATCCTAGAAGGAAAAGCACATTAATGTTTGAAACTTGTGTGAGACATTTCATTTTCAGTTTGAGAATGTAGCTTCACTTAAAATGCCTGAAAGTGTTTCAATTTGAAAACATACACGGATGAATAGACAGATGAATGAATGAATAATTGAATGAATAAATCAATGTCTGAAAATAGGATTTGTCAATAGATATAGTGTATTTTTCTTTATAAATATATTTTAACGTAACAATCCACTTTGCTCTTGTTCTATTGGCACATTTTACACAGTTAAAATATGCTTAAATAAACACAAATCTGACTTATTTTAAGCATTTGTTCACTCACTATTCAATTGAAGATGGTCACTTTATTTCAGTCCTGATTTAATTCCGCTTTAGATCTGATTTAGCCTCAATTTAAATCTGGTTTCTCTCAGTTCAGATTTAGTTATGTGGTTTAACGTTTCATGTCAAAAGTGAAGTACCCGGCCCAGAAGCCATGGTCCTCGGTAAATCTATCCCTCTGGAAAATGTAGTTGAATAGCCCCGCACTACTGCTTTTTTCAGGAGCTAACTTGAAATGAAATTCAAGTCAAAGTGTTTTACCCTGCTGTGTCCACAATTACTAAATAACTGGCCAGCCAAATGGTTTATCTCACAATATTTGTGAATTCACAAACTCGAGATAAAATATCTGCCCTTCTCTGCCGGCTGATTGGTTTGGGAGTCCGAACCAGCGGTGTGTCAACCCAATCACATCCCAGCAGTGTGGTTTTGAGGCCCAATCACATTGTAGCAGGGCGGGCTCAAACGGGCTGTTAGCTGTAGTTAGTCCGGCAGAGACTAATTATGTTAAACAAAGATGGCGGCTCCTGTGGTTGTTTGTCTGCAGCTTTTGATTACAGAAATACGGAATAATTTCTTTCTGAAAAAAGAGCAGTATTTGTGACACGTACTTGTGTGGCAGATCGGGATGGGATTTAATAAAATAAAATAAAATATAAAGTATGAAACTAAACAAAAAGACCAGCAAGGCCACCCAGGAATTTCACCTGGAGAGTAGAATTATAAGGCACACAGGTAAGTCGGTGAGACAGCTTTAAGTTTCCATAGTAATTTATTTTCTCTTAATTTATGTTAGATTTCATTAATAAACCATTGCTTTTTTTTTTCACATTAGCGGAAACACAGGAGTCCTTCAGGTGTTATTGATGACAGAAGCTGTTGGTAACGTGCCTCAAACAACAGCGAGGCAATGTAGTTCACACAGATGGGCAAAACGTGGTTGACAAAACGTAGGCAAAACGGTGTCCCCACATGACTACCTGAAAACATGACCTATGTGTTACTTTTCTGATGTTATGAATGAATAAAGTCAGCATTCCCTACGAAACATACCGTGGGCAGACACACAGCGAGGAGCGCGCTGGCCAATCATGACACCTGACTGGTACAACCGCAGCAACGTGCTATTAAACAAGAGGCTAAATGAACACTGGTGCGAGTAACTGAACAATATTGAGGAATAAACCGCATTTGGTACCTGATAAAAGGAGTTGACACGAGCACGAGACATTAGCACAGTGGAAATGTGCAGAAACATGACCAAACCAAGGCACTAGCGTGGAGGAGAGCATGCAGCTGCTTCAGGAGTGTTCGGGTTCAGAGGTCAAAGAAGCGGAAGTTGCGTGTTTTATAGCGTGTACGCTCCCGTATATTAGTTGGCATGAATAAATAAAATGACAAAAGCTTGTCATGCCACATTCGGTCTATCTCACGCGGACATTGGATACACCATTACGAGTTGTTGCTGTGATTGGCTAAGCACAAATAAGGTAGGCCGCTCACCCAATCAGCTCGAAGTATTTCACTAAACGCCTCACCTTTTCTCGAACGCTTTCAGCTAGTCAAGTTCCAGATGGATACTGCGGAAGAACTCAAATCGCAGTTTAACATATATCCGTCTGGTGTGAGCCAAGTTAAACCTAACCCAGTTTTTGACTCATTTTGCTACAGTGACAGACAAGTTTAAGATCAACACTAACAAACATTAGTAAAGAGACAGATTTAAACCCTTTTAAGCACATTTCAGTCATTATCCCTCAGACAAGGTGTACTTAAACTTAAGCTTATCATGTGTTAAGAGACAACCACAGAACCAGACTCCTGCCACATTTAGCCTATAGCATGTCTGGAGACACAGTTCATTTATATAATATGCTTGGATGAAAAATATAAAAGCAACCTTATAGATGTAACTCATAGATGGTTGGCTTCACAGAATTGGTGTCAAAGGTGATATGCAAAGTAACACATGTAATGGCAACATTTTTCACCCACCAATTAAAGGATGTTATATTCCAGCTCCTGTTAATTGAGGTGGGACAAGAGTCCTTTGAGAACGAGACTCAAGATTTTCACATATTTATCATCAATTTATGCTAATCACAAAACGTTAAAAATTGTTCTTTCAAGTTTTTATTCATTGCATTTAAAGGTTGTATGGAGGATTTTCAAAATTGTTTGTTGTCAGTCTTGGTCAAAACAGTTGCATAGATTTGTAACACCTTGTACTTAGGCTAAACAAAAAAATAATTATAAAAATATATAAACTGTGGACATGATGAGCCAGTAAAACATTGACAATAGATAAGAGGTACCTCGTTATCTATTGGCCTGTTAACTTGTCAAGCAACCCTCAGTGTTCCTAAGTAACTCATGGCCCAGTTGCAGTGAAGGCGTGGCCTGGGGAGAAACATATGTGCATCGTTTGAAAACAACAAACACTGTTGGATTTGAAAATCTCCATACAACCTTTAAGTTTTGCAATATAGCACTGCTGTTTGAAACTACACCTTTCAAAAGTGTAACTAAGCAGCATTTAACCCTTGTTAAATGTATGTCCAAGCCAAATGCAATCACACGAGATTATTTTCTGTGCGTAATCTTGTGGCTATTGTATCTTGTGAGATCTTGTGCCACAATTTCCTATCTCATGCTAATCACTAGATTAATGAGGAATGAATGAGTTATTCATGAAATTTGAAAGCGTCAGTGTTTTAAAGTGCTTCATACACTTTACATCATTATTATTCTTGCTTTAGAGAAATAATATTGACATACGTGCTTGTTTTTTGTCTCCTAACATAGTATTTAAAATCAGCTCGGAGCAAATGCGGAGGAGGAATACCTATCAGCCTGAACACTCCTTTGCGTATCTTCTATTGATTTAAAGTATAAGTGTCCTTTCAATGATGAAGCTGGCCTTTCTTTGTGTGATGAGGCTGTATTCAGTGACTAGTCAGAGCTATGTGTCCATTGATTCACTGCAATTAAGGAGGTCCACTTTAGACTGTTATGCAATCAGGCAGGGGACGTGAGCTATGTGTTCCAACATATTTGCATCGTGACTGAGGAGCGTTTCAGAGGCATCAAGCACCAAACTGCATTCGCCCTGAATAAGAAACAAGAGAACAGTTTAAAACTATTTACATGCCTTTGATTTAAGAGAATAAATAGATATTTGAAAAAGTAGTGCTAATTCCAGCCCATTTACATATAATGAGACCAATCACAGCTGTCATAGTCGACCCATGCACTTTCACTTCACTCTACGTAGTAAATGCTTTTGACATCATAGTGACATTAGTCCCTATTCATTGTGATTACAGCTCCCAGAATAGAGTCTCAAATCTGACAGGCATCCATTTCTTTGATTATGTATCTCGTATCATAGCTTCACCTCAGAGAAAGGTTTTAATTGGCTGCTATAGCCTTGATCCTATGTGAACATCAGTGAAGAGTGGCTGGCTGTACAACTCCACCGTTATACAGTATACTGGAACAAAGGCAGCAATTTTTTTTTTTTTTTTATTATTCAGATTTTTTTATTTAATTTTTTTTTTTACAATGAATACTACAATCTCTAACCTAATCTGTTTAGAAGTTTTAAAGTTACTATACCCAATACCCCACACCTCATACAACGTTCACGTATCTGTGAGGTGAAAATGAGTTTGCAGAGTCCAATCTATTTTTAACGTTTACATGGAGGTCAGGAAAACCGGATAACTAGCCTAGTCCGATTTAAACCAGTTTTCCAAAGAGCATGTAAACCCGGGAGACCTATTGAGGAGCCGTAAAACCAACTGGCGCACTTGGTCCTGCCTGATTGTAGTCTGATTTCAAATGTCATTTAAACAGACAATAGGTCTGCAACTGGACAATTATAACTGAGCATGCTCACCACTGCACATTCCAGCAATAAATTAAGGATTTTAGAACCATATTACATTTTACAAACAGTATTACAAAACGTTAATAATAATAAACACTATTAACAATGTTAAAGTAGTTCAACAAATTACAGCCTCAGACATGCAGCAATGACTGCGGTTACATGATCAGGGAAATCAGACAAGGCTAGAAAACCGGACTCTACTTGGTTTTCCCCTCAAACCGGTTGGACCAGTTTTGCTCCTGTTTACATGCACAAGAGTAAACCGATTACCCTGGAGAGACTGGTCCTGCTGTATCAGATTCACTACTGCATGAGTCAGGGCGTTTACATGGAGGCCAGGAAAACTGGATAACTAGCCTAGTCCGATTTAAACCGGTTTTCCAAAGCACATGTAAACCCGGGCAGACCTATTGAGGAGCTGTAAACTGGTTTTCGGAAAACCAGTTGGCGCACGTGGTCCCGACCAATTGTAGTCTGATTTCAGACTCATGTAAACAGACAATCGGTCTGCAGCTGGACAAATGCAACTGAGCATGCTCACAACTCCTGTCCACTGCACATTCCAACCATAATTCAGAATTTTAGAACTATAAAGTGCCTTGCACAAAGTCACACACACAATCTCACATTTAACTCCATGTTTAACACTGTTCTAAATGTTTAAAACAGTCCTACATGTCACAGAAAAAAACTGTGTGTCATTTAACAAACAGTATTACAAACAGTTAATAAAATAAACAACATTAACAATGTTAAAGTAGTTCAACAAATTACAGCCTCAATCCTGCAGTAGTGAGTCTGACACAGCAGGACTAGTCTCTCCAGGGTAATCGGTTTACTCTTGTGCATGTAAACAGGAGCAAAACTGGTCCAACCGGTTTCAGAGGAAACCAAATAGAGTCCGGTTTTCTAGCCTAGTCTGATTTCCCTGATCATGTAACTGCAGTGATTGAGGCTGTAATTTGTTGAACTACTTTAACATTGTTAATGTTGTTTATTTTTACTAACTGTTTGTAATACTGCTTGTTTTAATGACACAGTTTTTTTCTGGAACATGTAGGATTGTTTTAAACATTTAGAACAGTGTTAAATGTGGAGTTAAATGTGAGATTGTGTGGGCCACTTTGTGCAAGGCACTTTATAGTTCTAAAATTCTTAATTTATGATTGGAATGTGCTGTGGACAGGGGTTGTGAGCATGCTCAGTTACATTTGTCTAGCTGCAGTCCGATTGTCTGTTTACATGAGTCTGAAATCAGACTACAATCGGTCGGGACCACCTGCGCCAACTGGTTTTCCGAAAACCGGTTTACAGCTCCTCAATAGGTCTGCCTGGGTTTACATGCACTTGGAAAACTGGTTTAAATCGGACTAGGCTAGTTATCCAGTTTTCCTGGCCTCCATGTAAACGCCCTGAGTGAATCTGACACAGCAGGACCAGTCTCTTCAAGGTAATCGGTTTACTCTCGTGGATGTAAACAGGAGCAAAACTGGTCTGACAGGTTTCAGGGGGAAACCAAGTAGAGTCTGTTTTTTTTAAACTAGTCTAATTTCTCTAATCATGTAAACGCACTGACTGTGGCTTATCGTTAGCATGCTGACAGAGGTTACTTCTCAAAATTGTGGAAAGTGCTTAAAAACGCCTATGTTTTAAGGAAGCAAAAATCGAGTTCCCTTGGCACCTCTAAACTACATTGCCCCATTTACATGACGGCTTTAATTCCGAATAAAGATAATTTAATTCTGAATTAAAATTAATTCCACTTTAAAAGACCATGAAAACACTTAATTCCTAATGAAAAGTTTATTCGGATTTAAACTTAATTCCGAATAAAGTGGGTGGTTTATTCCACTTTTAAATCCGAATTATTTTATTCCTTTCTCATGTAACCGTTTTATTCGTAATAAAAATAATTCCGTTCACACTGCGCATGCTCGCACGTTGTCTTTCTGACGGCGATGACGTACTGCAAGATTGCGCGGCACGTACAAGAAACTTTTTTGTTTTGCATTTAAGTGCGCAACAGGAGCTACAAATAATGAAAAGAGTGGGTGGGAGAAACATGAAACACTAACCTTTTTGCAGAGGCAGCGGAAAGTTTTGAACAAGGAGTGTACATCATGTACGCGGAGAGAGACGCTGCTCTGATCCAAAACAAGTGGAAACTGGAACTATTTTTCCTCCGCTCACAGAACATGACGTGGAGCTTATGATGTGATTCTCCTGCTGCTGCTTAAAGACTTTCATCGGAACGACTCCAAAAAAGTTAGTATTATTGCGTCCGTGGCGTTACAACAATCCCAGGTGATAAAAAAGCCAAAAGCCGGTATCTCGTGTCCAGCGGATGTGTGTTTTTCCGGTAGACGTAATTACGTAATGACGTAT
Organism: Mugilogobius chulae; assembly: GCA_038363315.1. NCBI lineage: Eukaryota > Metazoa > Chordata > Actinopteri > Gobiiformes > Gobiidae > Mugilogobius > Mugilogobius chulae. The sequence continues at coordinate 49,354,261 of CM076398.1, read as the reverse complement.
GTGCGTTCCCTTTCCTCTCTCTTTCTAACCCAGACGTTAAGCGGAATAAGATAAAGACGATTTAGTGTGTTTAACATGTAAATCTTTATTCGGAATTATTATTTCCATGTAAACTTGAAGGAAATATTTTAATTCCAAATTAATTAATTCGGAATAATTAATTCGGAATTAAATAACATCATGTAAACGTGGCCATTGTAAAACTTTTGACGATAATGAGTTGCCTTAATTCTTTACTTGTTTAAAATATTGTTAAAATATATATGTACAGATAAAAAGGTACATTTTCATTTTATTATTGTAGGGCTCTAACTCAACTGATTTATTTTAGGTAAGTTATTTAGGTCAGTTCTCACATAGTAAGTAGTCAAAAACACTCTTAATCAGTTTTTGGTAAGCAGAACATTTTTCTAATGCACTAATTATCAAATGTGTTTGGTGAAAAAGCAGAATAGCTACATGTTTTCATTTTAATTGATTTTTCAACTTAAGATATAAGCTTTGTGAGTCATTTAATTTGGGATGAGAGCTGTCTGCTTCATTTTTGAGTCAGAAAAAACTTTTGTAAAGCTGTGCTAGTGGAAGAAAAACATTGTGAATGTGAAAACTAGTGATGTGCCAAAAGGTTTGTGAGGGTGAAGGAGTTAGAAAAGTTTAGACACCTACTTCATCTCTTTTCTTTGGAAGTTAGGTGTTTTAACAAGCCATTTTCCTTTTCAAATTCTCACTTACATTTGGGACTGGAAGCATGAGTCATATCAGTCAGAAGTTAACTGTTGTAGTTTAACTATAATGTCTATTCATGAGTACTTAGTGACTGCCATCGAACTAATAACTAACAAAACCTGTTGTAATAGGGCTGCCATGACTCATAACTGCTGAGATTTGTGAATTTGTGACATTCATTTGCATTAATTAGTAAGGTCAAGTATTATTCCAAGACACTTTGAGTTCACTGAGATTCTGGAAGATAAGATTCATTTATTTGCCTCATTCTAATTCCTAATTCTGAGGCATGACTAAGCAGCTATACTGTTTGTGGGATTGTTTTCAGTTCAAAACACTTCTAGGTTCAGTTTGATAAAAAATTGCATTAACATCGCTGGCTTGTAATCATTAGTTATCACAATGAAAGTGTGACATAGAAAGCAAATATAAGGAGAGATATTCGATAATTGTTTTCAAACAAAGGCAAAAATGACATTTGTCTTAACAATAAAAGATATGTTTTTTAATTTTGTTTTATATTTGCTTAAACGATCAGAAAATGTGTCAGTGTTGTGTGTAACTTACCTCTGCATTTTGAAGGAATGTTTCAAGAATTCTGTTTTTCCACTTCATTTGTTTCATTTTGCATTTTTATGATAAATATTTACCACCAAGCAAAGTAAAAATCATAAAATATCATAGACTTTAAGCCTTCAAACTTTGACAGTGAATTTACTTGTGGTGGGCGATCCTCTTAAGCACTCAAACCACAGAAGCGTGTTTGCAGAGTGTTCAATATGGCTGCTGTCTGAGTTGTCCCTGAGTGTGACCTGTTGCATGCGCTGCAGCTCAGGCGAGTATGTAATGAATGTTTAGGGTCCATTTGTAGCGTATGTCAGGTCATGAGTGGTGACAGCAGTCTGCCCTGTGCCCTGCTCCTCTGCTCAAGTTTCACCCGCTCACTGCCTCCTAAAACGTTTGCTTCACTTTCTCCTGTCAGAACGTGGCAGAAGAGACCACCAGGGAGGCCGTGTCAGGAGGGCAAGCTTTCCGAACTGTCCACATCCCAAATCAGAAGACAGCGAAGATAGGAACACGATACAGCCGCACAGAAACAGAGACGCTGTGGTAAGTAATAAATGAATGCAGTATTTTAGGTGTATTTCACTTCTTTTGTGAGGCTGACATTGAGTAAGGCATTAGTCAGCAGTGTCTTATTAGACAGAGCTGAATATAGGCTTTTCCCAGACAATCTAATTATACTTCAAAATAATTGCACCTCTACTTGTCATGGACTTCTTTCACATTTGGTTCTTTTTGTACTGAAAAAGTGAGATTTGTCTCATCATCTCCATGTAAAATTGTCTTGTAAAATCTACTAATCACATTTTTATATTATTATTAATGCCTGTGATAAAAAAAAAAAAAAAACTATTAGAAAGATTTCACTATATACAACAAGGCAGAGGAAACAGAATTTCTGTATAGTTTTCAGACATAATCTTTAGACATCCCTCATTATGGAAATCTGTCTTCATGGAACTGGTTTTGCTTTTTAAAGCATAGCACTTTATGACATTAAATGTATCAAGTTTTTTACATACATTACAAATGTGCATTAGCAGATCTGACCTGAATCACCCAATGTTTGCTTGTCTCTGTGGACATAGGTCACTTTAATTCCAGCCTGGAATTAAACTAAATTAAACAACATTATTAGCACAACAGTAATATCACAGGCTGTTGTCACAAATCTTTATAGTATACTTTCACGCAGATATGAATATATGTATGCTATGTTCGATAAGTTACCATAAAGTTACATGAGCTCGTCTCATCTCTACTCAGTATGAGGCGTTAAGTCATTAATAGGCACTAGCCTCTTAATATTTTTTTCATAACACTTATGTACGCTACTCGTTAATTTTGCAGAGTTGTAATTTTAGCGGTTCCAACCACTGTTTTTCAAGTACTCTCTAAGTCAGGGTCTCCAACCTTTTATGCAGAGAGCTACTTTGCAAAAAAAGTGGCAGTGAGCTACTACTTTTAGCAATGACCAAAATTGAAGTTAACTGTGCATACTTAAGAGGCCTATATAAAATGTATTTGGAAGTGGACACAATTAGGCATCTAAATAACTTGTATTATTCTAAAATCCTTTGGTGAGCTACTTGAAGGTGGTGGCGAGCTACTGGTAGTCCCGAGCTACAGGTTGGAGACCCTGCTCTAAGTGTTGTCACAAATTAAGTACCCTTGTTATTTTACACCTGTTTATGAGTTTAATTTGAATTTGTTTTACTTGTAATATTTCATTTTCAACAATTGCAGTTGATATTGGCTATAAACCTAAATCACATTTGTTGTTTTCCAGTGTGCACCTCTACATGCTTCCTTCTTCAGCGGTCCGTCTGAAAATACTTCTCGCGGGGGACAAGCTACAATGAATACAGCCACTAATAACCACATGGACACTTCCCAGCCGTGCTATCGGTTAGCCCCGGTGCGTGCAACTGAGGTTAGCTTGAGGAGCTATTCTAAAACACAACAGGACAGACTTAGCCCCACCACCACTCCAGATTTCTTTCCCACTCCGGCTTCCTCACGAGAGTCTATCCTATCAGCATGTTCGGACAGAGAAGCGTCTCCTATCTCGGGCAGCCGCACTATCTCACCCTGTTCTTCAGTCTACTCTGGAGTCTTCACTCCTTCTATCATCCCTGTCAAAAAACATTTTCTAGCACCTGGTTCTAGTCTGATTAGCTTGCCACAGAGTTTGCGCTCTTCATGTGAAAGCCTTTCATGTCCAATGTCCCCAACCTCTCGTCACCGCCCTCCACTGACTCGCCTGTCCCTCCTAACTGCCATTTTAAGAAAGGGGCGCTTGCCGGTTCTGTCCTCCACTGTCCAGCGCCCCTACACCCCCTGTTGGCCAGTCAACAACATCACAGTGTCCCATTGCAGTGCTTGTTCGGCTGCCTCTAGCGTTGCCTCCATTCCCTTTGAGCTTTCCTCTGATTTCTCCTCTACAACGTCGATAGACAGTCAAAGTGATGCGTATAGGGACCCCTCCCGCTGTGCCACTGCTCCGCCACTCTTGTGCAAAACAACATGCCCCCAGAATCAAATCAAAACTAGTAGATCGAACCCTGTCCCAAGATGGCAGCAAGTCATTTCGCCTCTGCCTCAGAGCGCTTTGAAATCTCAGAGAAAAAACAACTTGCTTCCACAACCTGTCGGTTCTTCTATAGTCAAATCTGTTTCCCCAATAAATCGGTGTTATGTCTCCGTCTCCAGACCACAATCCCCCATGGTGAAGCCTTCAATCTGTGTCAATGCACATAATAGACCCGACACAGTCACTCGTCTTTCTCCAGAGCCTGCTGTTGAGTTAGATACAGGTGTGCCACAGAAATGGACCCGCCTTTCTAATTCCTCATTCTCAAAGCTTCAGTCAAAACAGCTCAAATCTCCTCCTTCCTGCTCCTCTCAAAATGTCACTTCTACCTTTTCACCGTCACCTCCACCTACTCGACTCTCAGCAGGGAATCTACAAGTCTCAAGCCAATCGGAGCTGAAAAAATCACATCACCTTTCTCACTCTCTGTCTCCATCTCGCTACACGCCCATGGCTTTTTCAGGATGGCCTTCTCCAGGCGCTTCTCCCTCCCCCACACCCACACCGTCTCCTGCTCCACCAATCAGAGAGCTCACCCCATCACCCTGTCTGTCACTGCGCTCCACGCCTTCTCCGCGACCGGGGAGTGGATATCAGACGGCTCTGACATGGAGGGTAAAAAAAGAAAGGTAGTTATGCCCATGTGCATGACACGTGCCTACTGTGTTTTTATTTTTTCATCTTCTCCCTGACACACTGTTCTTTGAGTCCTGCACGTGCTCCTAAAACAGATGTGTGATAGTTAAATCAAGCATGCAAACACAGAAAAAAAGTTTATCTGCTTCTCCAGACGATTTGATAAACAAAACTGCGGTATATGTTGTCAAACGGCAGTGAACCATTTAAAGTGAGAGCAGTTATCAAGGCAGATAAAAAAGCTATCTACTTTCTCCATGATCGGTAGTGCAGGTGAGGACAAAATTACTGTTGTCATTTAGAATTTGAACAAAATCTCCAAAAAATGAGAAAGAAAAAGCTTTTTTTAAAACATAATTTAATGTAAAGCAGTTTCAGATGCTGTATTCATTTCAACATGCAAAAAAAAAAAAAAAAACATATTCAGTCTTTATTATTGGTTAAAGAAAACCTAATTTTCTAATCTTGTTATAACAACCTTCTCTCACATTAGTTTACTCAATGTTTTATCAAGCATGATTCCTGCATGTTTGAGTCAGCTGATGAAAAATACTGTCCTCACCTTCCTCCTATCCCCGCCCACTTAAAAAAATAAATTTAGATTCATAGTAAAGTAGTCACAGAGTCACTTTACAACAATAAAAATTACAGATGTAAAATCCGCTGCTTGTTGCATTAAGAGGCGGGGCTTATCACTATAAAGAGGCGGGGCTTATCAGTTCTGCAGTTTTGAACACGTTTTGAAGTTAATGGATCTCTTTATTTCTAAACTGTTTTAAATCATTGTTTTTTTAATTACTGGTCTACATATTATAGTTTATTCTAACTACACACAAAAGTAAACTTAATAAATCCCCTTCAAATTTTTCCTCATATTCCTGAAACTGAAGCTGTATATAATGAAATAATGAAATGGTTAACTGAAATTTTGCTCGAATTACAAAAGTGAAAACAAGCTAATATTTAATATCTTTTCCTAATTTTCTTTGGTAAAAATGAAGAGCAGAAAAGCTAGAATTGACACTAGAATTAGCATCTGTTGGGTTTTAATAATTTCTATTCAAAAGTTAAGCTAGTTTGATTAAAATGAGAGCAGAAATCAAATCCTAAAACCATTAAAGTTCTACACAAATATTTATTTGTGGGGTTTGGAGTACAAACAAATGCTAGATCTGACTGAAAATGAGAGGGTTATAACTTTGTTCTTATCTCTAACATGTCCTCCAACAACATGATAATTTCCTTTCCTCAGATGGACAGAAAGGAGTTCATTAAGTAAAAGTCAGTGGGTTCTCCAGAGGAATCTTAGAAGGTTATGGGCAAAAGTTGTATCTGCAAACTGCCTTTGGTCTAGAGATGAAATGAAATGTTCTTACACATTTGAGACACTACATCTGACCTAGTTACGATCCAGTGCCATGTATCATATTTTAGATCTTTGCTCGTAAGAAATCCCTCTTGACAATGATTGGCAGCGTCAAAAACACAAGAAATGATAACGATAACCTAGGCCACGCTTCTTTGCCAATAAAATCACATCCAAATATATTTTAATGATCCCAAATATAGTTCACAATTGCAGGAGAAAACCGAGCAGGCAGATGTTGATGTGATGTTTCAGCCTTTCAGTGAACAAATGTGTTCTTTTTGTTGGCATTTCCCATCAGCGCTTCCTCACACAGAGATGACTTTGTGTTATTGTAGCTGAGTGTGTGCTTTGCATGAGGCCGATAAGTGGACAGAAGCAAGTCAAAGCAGATAACACACGCCTCAGGAAATGTAGGGCACAAATAATGGCTTTTATGATAATTCGCACCATTCAGCGTAGTGTGCTAACATATTTTATTTGTCTTCTTACAAAACCAGACACACAAGATCAAGTCGAGCTATAAATCTCTGGCAGCGATTCCCACCAACACCCTGCTACTGGATCAACAGGTGTGTCTTTTGTTGGTCTGTTATATAAGTCACTATGAAAGTCATGATGTTATTTCTGTTTGTCTATGATTATTGCATCACATGACATTGTTTTAGACTGATTATTGCATCACGTGGTGTTTTTCATATTGTGTAACTGGTCAAACAATCTTTAAAAATTAATGCTTTTTTGTGCATAGGAAGGTTAAAGTAAATCCTGATAAAATGCAGATTTTTTGTGGCTTCTGTCATTCACAATGACGTCTACAACTTGTCTGTTCAGTTTAAAAGAAATTGATTGTACATTGCTTCTGCAGATATGTACCCTGTTCCTTTATCCTCTGCATTAATTATACTTTCTTTCATTGCATCATTAAGTCGTCATGTTTGTTTTGACTTGAGCGAACCAAGCGAGTCTGATTGGTAATTCTACCAATTAATGCCGGTCATAGGTAAGCTAAGAGAAAAGAGAAAAAAAATCAATTTCAAACTGCTGTGAGCCATTTAGACAGAGTCCTGTTATCAATGTGGCATGTCAAAGGCTTTTTTTAAGCTTAGCAGACACAGAAAATTAAAATTAAATAACATTTTTAACCTTAGATGTAAATTAAATAAAATAAACCAACATTGCCACCGGCAAAAGACCAGAAAATAAAATAATTAAAGATAGAATAGGCACTACAGGTTGTTTTACATTGAGAGGCATGTTCCAGTTGAGGCACAGATGTTCTTTTATTTTGAATTGTATTGAATGGTCTCATCAAGGTTGATACTATACTATTTTTTCTGTTTGTGTGTAGGTGTGGACAAAATACAACTGATGTAATTCCGCGCAAATAGAGAAAAGGCATGGGTCCTGCAAGTAGGGCTGGGCATAGTGATAGTGATATCCTGATTTTTTGGCATATCTCGATTGCAATATTCTGACAATATTATGTCAAACCAACAGAAAAATGTTCAGCATGTCTTTAAATGTATTATTTGAAATGTAATGATCAAACTAATAAGGCTGTAGTCGACCCAATGACCAAACATCAAACTGTACCAGAACACACAGCTTGTTTTTTAATTATGTACTATTATAATAAAAAATGCAGCTGTCAACTATAAAAATAAGAAATCAAATTTGTCAACGAAGCTAATGATGAATAATTGACAAAAAAAGTACATTTGAAAGTTCACAATGTAACTTTCTTCAGCTTGTTTTGTTGCATTTTGTATTATTAATGATAGACTCAACATTCAGTTTTTGGATATCTTCAAAACAGCAATTACAATATTATATAAAATTAGATTTTTTTTGCACATCTCTACCTGCAAGCTTAAAACATGAATTACATCAATAATAATGAGATAATAATGAACAAGATGGCTATTTAATTTATTTATTTATTTTATGGATATTTAATTCTGATTTTGAATGACAGTAATATTTATTTTAATACCATTACATTCTTACAGTACTGTATTAGTATGTCAGGGTTAGACTAAATACAACTGTTTTTGGGTATCTGCTGCCACGAGTCCTAATAAACTGAAGAACTCATCAAAATAATGACAGTATTGTAAGTGAAAGATAATGAGAATACAAGGTGACATTTCTGTTAAAGTTATAAAAGATAAAAGTGTGCTGTATCCACTGTATGGGGTCTCTCACCTATAAGACTGGAGGTAAGAACTATGTTCAGTCATTTTGTCATTCATTGCCTTGAACTTTTGAGTGACTTTTCTTGTCAGCCACAAAACAACTATTGCTTTAATTATTTGTTCGATTTTAGACATGCATGGCCTTATTGTGTTGCAGGCTAATTCTATAATATAATTATTTCTATGGCTCAATAATGAAGTGGCGTTGTTGCTAATTCAATTCTGTAATCAGTGATTTATATTCTTGTGCCCACCCTCGCCCACTCGACCATAACTTGGCATTGACTGTCTGAAATTGGAGCGTGCTGTAATTATCTTAATTCTTTGCAGATTAAGTTATCATTTGAAACATACGTAGACTGATGGTGTTGTAGTGGTAAAGTACCTGAGTGACCTGTGTTGCACCTGTTTTAATTGGGGTGATTTCATTTCATGGTCGTAACATTAATTATATCCAAGTATGCCGGCCGCAGAAGTGATTGTGTGTCAAATGTATTCATACTACAACCAATTAGTCAAAGAAGCAATACAACTGTCGATGTCTCCAGACACTTTTACTCAGACAAAATTGTATGATTCTGCCACACCAGAACGCTGGCACGCTCAATATAAACACAGGGTGTCAAAGGGGCAACTGTAGGTCAGGACCGGGGCAGTGTGGGGCTGCTGGTGCAGAGGTAAACTGTTGAGAAGCTGTGGGGTAGGTCACTACCAGGGGGAGCTCATCACTTCAACTCTGTTGGAGCTTCTTCCACTTGAAAAGATTTTAATATTGACTGTTTTAGTTGAGAGAGTCAAGTAATGGTCGAGACACCACTGCAAAGTGGGAGGACAGAGAATGTGGAGTAGTGGGAGTTGAATGCACCTTTACTCTGTAAAAATGCATTCTTCCTTGAACTCTACCCTCTGACGTCAGAGTACAAAACACTGCTCATGTTGTGTATGAGTCATTGCTTTGTTCTTTCTCTATTGTGATAAACAGATACACATGAAGATAGGGAAAGACACAAAGCTTTTTACACTGGAGCTGAGCGACTTGGAATAATATCTAAATGCAATTTTTTGACTAGTATTGTGATTGCCAACAGATTTGCCATTTATGTTTTAATGCTGGAATTCATAGTACTGTTTTAAGAGACTGAATTATATTTATGAATTGACAAACTAAACTAAAGAATTGTGTTTCGGAACATGTTTGTGCAGATATATAAAAAACTGTGTTCTATAGCTAAGCACATTTACAACGTATTCTTTCAAACACAGTCACTGAAGAAAACGTAAGAAATGTCAAAAACGTACAGTAAGCACATTTTTACATTTTGATGTATATCTGCCTTTCCTCCGGAGACTGGGCTGCGTCTTCCCTAAACCGGTTACATGTGTTTCAGTTTGAGGGTAAAAAAAGGTTGCTCTCTCTTATGTAAGTGAATGAAAGAAGCCTTCTTACCTAACCTTCATACAGTATTTGTGGTTGCACCAAAATGGTTCCACAAAAAATGACCTCTAATCTTTTCCAAGTACAGAGAAACCTGGGAGAGCACAAGGGCACCGAAACAACTCCCAGTGAAAAGAAGACAGACGGGCTTCACAAATGTGGTCTGAGATGTGCTTCTGACAGCGGAATGAACCTGGAATGTCTGTTTGCAGGTGATAGACGAGCAGGTGGAAAAAGGCCAGGGCCGCACGGGGGACAAAGGTGTGCTGTTAGACGCAGAAGAGACTGACACCCACAGAGAAGTACATACACACAAAAGTCTCCACTATTCACAACCCTGTAACACCAAGCAACTGTAAACAAACCTGTGTTGAGCAGATGTGTTCCCCGGCCTGGCTCAGGAAGGAGTCTGAAGAGCTGTACGCTGTTATCGATGAGATTTTGAAGAGCTCCTCTATTCCACCTGTAAGTGTCAGTGAATACAGTGTCCAACTCAAGACCAGCATTAGTTTATTTATGTATGTTTTCTCTGTGCAGAAAGTAAAACCAGCTGATGTCAAAGAAGCACAGGTAAAAATGGCAAACAATATTATTTTTTTTATATTTTTGCATCTTCAATTATTTGTGACATGCAATATGTTCCTATTGAACTTAAAGGTTGTATGGAGGATTTTCAAAAATATTTTGTTGTCAGTCTTGGTCAAAAACAATTGCAGAGATTTGTAAGAGCCTTGTATTTATGCTAAACAAAAAAGAATTATAAAAATATATAAACTGTGGACACGATGAGGCCAGTAAAACGTTGACCAATAGATAACGAGGTACCTCGTTATCTATTGACCTGTTAACCTGTCATGCAAACCCTCAGTGTTCCTAAGTAACTCATTGGCCCAGTTGCAGTGAAGGGCGTGGCCCTGGGAGGGGAAACACATGTGCATCATTTGAAAAACAGCAAGCAGCTGTTGGATTTGAAAAATCCTCCATACAACCTTTAATCCATAATTTTAACTGTTCATGTATCTAATTGAGATTAGCCAAACAAAATAGCGCAGCTACAGCATTAGCTATTTTCTTCTTGTTTATCTCCTTTATGGAGCATCTGAAGCACTAAATATTACACCAGCACTATTTGTGTGATAGTTAACACCCATGTATTTGACGTGTATTGCCCGCAGCTGATGACAAAAAAGGCAAAAACAGTGTAAAAGAGTGTAGCTGAAAGGGATAAACAAGGTAGCTAACCCTGTAGTTGCGCTGTCTTGTAGGCTAATCTCATTTTGATGAACTGACAGTTAAAATAACTGAACTCTACAGGTCCTAAGCTTTCAAACAAGGTTTAGCATGTGTATATTCTCTGTGTGTGATCATTACATTTAAGTTTGTTTGTGGCTAGCTAATGTAACTTTGGCTAACTGCTGGCATCGCAGCGATCCGACCAGCAAACGATTATTTAAATACTTTAACGGTCATTTTATTTATTTATCTTTATTTCATTCATTACATACAATGCGATATAGTGCACATGACCATATTTGGAAAAAATATCCTACCTGAAATATGATTTTGCAGCAATTCTTCTCGACTGTTCAATGAAATGTAAGGGGGCTGGAGGCTGACCGGAAGTGCATTTCCGAGTGTTGTGTGGAACGGTAGAAAAAGTGGGCAGGGCGAAAATGACTTGACTATTTATTATTATTAATTATGGTACATAATGTTCAAAAAAGGAAGTACTATCGGTATTTAAATCTTTCTAAAGGTGGTGTTGTGTCATACTTCTCAAGATGGGGTTTCTTCATTTGTTTTCCTAAATTTTTACCCAAACAAGAAATTGATAAGGCTATTTTGAGTAAGTTTAGACGCAATTCTACTGCTTAGGTAAGGTAATGTTAATGTTAGGTAATGTTTATTAAGGACAATGTACAATTACATTACACACAATGGCAGAGATGCTTGTAGCCTACCAGATTACAGCTTACAGTTAATTTCCATTTCTAGTCCTGGAGGGGAAGCACACTGGACATTTCATTTCATTTCATTGACTTCATTTTGACACATGTGACATTGATTATCTTCAGTCAATTAAATTCATCATAAATCCTGAACATAAAATGCTACATGATCAAAAAGGAATAAGAAGAAGCAGAAGCTTTTCCAGTCCTACCCCCCATTTACATCTCATATTAACAACATGAACAGTAAAGGTTCATTACAAAATGCAACAGAAAACACAAAACTGCATACAAAACACCTTATGGGCAAAAGGATTCTTTTTTGCTATATTCCTCCAGACAAGATTTTTTAAACACTCTTTTAAACTGCTGAAATTTTAAAATTTTCTGAATGTTCTCCAGCAAACTTCCATAATTTGACGCCTCTGACATTAAAGCTTTTCATTGTGGTTCTTACCTTTTGCATTTTAAAATTACCTTTTCTTCTGAGGTTATACTGTATTTTCCCTCTATGAACAAATTCTGAAGACTATAAGGAAGTAAGTTAGTTGTAGGAGAAAACCAGAGCACAAGGAGGAAATCTACGCAGACACGGGGAGAACATGCAAACTCCACATAGAAAGGGCTGCGTGGGCGTCAAACCCAGGACCTTCTTGTCGTGAGGCCAGAGTGCCAGACAGCCACTGTGTTGCCCTTGTGTTTGCCTAAGTGTAGGATTGCGACTAAGGTGAGGGTTAGCAACAATAACTCAAAATAAAATTAAATTCCAGCATAGCCAGAGTTAACTTTAAACAAGGACGGAATCATTGTGACAAGGTACACCTGCGCGACACCTTCTGCACACTAACGCAGTTTCAAAACTTCTGCGATTTTTGAATGTGTCAAAAACAACACAGTTCACTAACGAGGACTTTTTGCGATGATTATTTATCTCACAGTCACATTATGTCACAGGAAGAACATGTCTGGTTCAGTGGTGATTTTCTACAGCAGGGATCTCCAACCTTTTTTGTCAGGAAAGCTACTTGCAAAACAAAACTGGCGATGAGCTACTACTTCAAGCAAGCACAAGAAATCTACAATAAATGTGGCACAATTAACTGTCATTATGAAACATTAGCCCTTATCTATTAAGGAAAATAGACAAAGATGCAATTACAGTAGAAATAAGCATGTAATTTGAGCAAAAAACAGAATATGTATAAATCCAAAATTCTTTGGCGAGCTACTGGTAGCTCCTGTTGTTCTACAGTGTCCTTCACAGGTGTAATTACTTATGAAAACAAAACAACAATGATCCTTGTGAAACCATAGGAAAGCGAACATTTACACTGACTCATTGTGGGCGTAATGAAATAAAGAAGCCAGGAGCTGAGATTTTCTTTATGCAACTTGTTGGAACCTTACAATGATACAATCCGAAAATTACAGAAACAAAAATCTTTGTTGGGGTGCAAATGTAGAATGCATTCAAAAGTCAGATGGAACATTGCACAGTTTGCCGATATCAGAAAATGTTTGTTTCGGCTAATTTATTTGTTAACATTATAATTTTGGACCAGTGCAGAGGAGATTAGCCCGAAATTCCCTCTCTGATTGAGTTGGTGGGGTCCCAGTCAAGCCACGCCCAGAGAAGCTCCAGCCCATCTAGAGCACAAAGACATTTATTGTTAAAATATTGACATAAAAATATAGTTCAGTCTTTAGAGGAAACATCTTCAGTCATAATCAATATTTAGTCCATTATGAGACAAAGCTTTTAAGTGATGAATCCAATAATCTTCCATTTGGAAAGTAGGGCCTCCAGATTATCATCGACATGCTCAATCCCGATGTACCTTATAGAAGAAATAGGATGGTTTATTGAAACTAACAAAAGGTTATGCCACAGAAAAGGTCATGTTTTTGCATCTGATCGTGCTTCGATCCGTGTTTTTAGTGCCCTGCTCATTTTGCTTTTCCCCACGGACATGTAATGAGATCAAGATATGACCCCTCGAATAGGTATTTTTCTCTGTTTGTGGATGTTTGAAACTGTTGCAGCGATATGCATTATTACACTGGCTGCAACCGCTAAGGTGGTTTGACCTTTTCGAGGGAAATTGTCAGGTCTTAAATTTCTTCCTTTTTATACACCACCTATGGTCGCTTAAAGAAGGGTCAAACTGCAGTATGTACCTATATTTTGTAAGAATATTACTAAATTGTTCAGATTTTGTTGGAATATACAGTTGAAAAAGGTCTCTAGTTGTGCTCTAGTTGGGCTGGACTTTAACTGGGTGTAGCTTGGCTTGGACCCCACCTACTCAAAGGAAATTTAGGCACCTTGGCTAATCTGCTCTGCTCTAGTCCAAAATGATGATGATCTGACGAAGGCATTAGCCGAAACGTTATCAAATAAACATCTTTAGACATTCACAAACCGAGTGTGCAATCTGACTTTTTAAACAATCTTACAATTAGTCATAACAGAATGACAAAAATCTTATACTTGGCCATGGGTCACGCCTTCTTGAACTCGTAAAGGTGCACGTCGGGTTACAAATCAAGCCACAACTCCTCTTGTGTGCAGAAGGATTAAGTCTGTATATTTGTATTCAGTGCAGAGATGAAGGCTGCGAGGAGAGACCTGATTTTCTACGGTGAAAAAATAAACTAATCATGAACAAAAACAGTTGAGTGGAGAACTTTTTAGCTTGATTCTGACACAGTTGTTAACAAGCCAATACAACTAATTGCTGATAAGTGCTGCTAATATTCTTGGGGGATTTTTGATCATTTCCCCAGTTGGAAATTGCAGTGGTATTTAACTGAACTACATTGGTGTGGTCACATTTTGTGCAAAGCTCTCTTCACAGTTTTCAAATAAAACTAAATATCCGTCTCTGGGGCTTGTGTTGAAGATTGACTGGCCTAGTTTAAGAGTGCAAATATTAGCATGAGTAGAATATCAGACTAATAATAAATTCAGACTGTTGCCATGACAGTTATACTATTTAAATAGTTAAAAGTGTCACCCAAACAGAAGAAAGCCATGTGACATATTAAACATCATTGAAAAGTTCTCAGTGTTGCAACGCATAGTTCAAGAATAGTAGGTGAATAAAAAAATACAATAAAAAAATATATACTAATAGATCTAAACAGACACAAAATGTGCCACTGTATCTGAATGTGAAAGCTGATAGTCCCAGTCTTCAAGGATTTCTTTTCTTCAGTCTTTTGTTTCTTCGCTCTGAGATGAATCATGAATATTTGGATGACTTTTTATTATTTCAGATAGTCTTTGTCAAATCAATCACCGCATCTTATTTTTCTCTTTATCTTTAGAAAAACAACTCAACGTTTCCGAGAAGTTGTGGTCGTGAAACTAAATATGTAAGTAAATACAGTACTACTAATTATTGTGTGCAAGGCCTTGGAAAAGTGGCTATTGTTTCATTGATTGAAACAAAGAACAAATTCATTGAAATAAGTTGCCACTAATTTCAATGTATTTATGTAATGTTTTTTTTTTATTATTTTTATTTTTTGTGGGTACATTTTAGAGGTTGTTGTGTAATCTGAATGTTCCACATGACACACATCTTATACAATTAGTTTTTTGTATTACAATGTATAGTATAGTGTATGAAACATTTAGGGATTACATCAGAAGCACGTACATCTACTACCACCTTTGTTTGCTTGATACTTGCTGCCGTCTTTGCTAACAACCCTCTCAGTCTACCCTAGTTCAGTGGTTTGGGCTGCAAACCAGGTGGCTGGAGGAAGTCCAGATGCATTCTCCAGAGTTTGTGAATTCAAAAATGTCAGGAGTCCATCTGCCTGCCCAGGTTAAGCACTAGACTTTGTGTGAAGTTCTTATTAAAATGTACATAGAAACAAAACACAAACTCATTTCTCATCTGTCTCAATCTACCAGTACTGTATTTCTAAAGCACCAGAAGCACAAGTTGAGCTTTTTTTTTTCGCGCATTGTACGTATGTTTTATAAATGACATTCTAGATAGTTTGCACAAGTTGGATAAATACAGAGTTGTGATATAGTGCATGTTTAAATGATGGAAGGCAAAATAGATTAATAATATAATTAGCATTATTAACTGGGAAAATATGCTTTGGAAAACTGCCCCAAACTATTGAGCTACAAACAAATCTGGAGTGTGCTTGATCAAAAGAAATCAGCATTAAATCACGACACAGGACTTTAGATGCTTTATTTAACTTTAGATAGAATTCTTCTTGTTAAAAAATTTAGGTACAGAAAACATACTCTCATAAACCTCCTCACACAAGGTCACTTTTCATCAGCCAGAGTGCCTTCTGTCTCGTTTCTGACTGTGTTTGTGGATCTGACCAGATGTGAATTTGTACACAAACTTGTTTCCATGGAGACAATACATTATATTAGGAACCACTCTGACCCATTCACACACATCAACCCCATTGTACACAGACAGTGAAGAAAGATGAGTTACTGTAAGTGTTTGGCCCAATTCACTCTAGCCATCTCGCAGTCAAACCAGGTGGTTTCTAATCCAAGTAGGTTTACTAATCACATTTGACAGGATTAGGAATTAAAAAAAGTGAACTATTAGGTATGACCATAGTGCTGAAGATCTTTCTTTGAATAAAAGCATTATCTTTAGGTATGCACCAATCCGATACTGGGATCGGATATCGGTGCCAATCCAGGGAATTTTGCTGGATTGGGTATCAGCTTCATGGAATCAATTTCAGTCGATTTCATTGTTTAATTATATTGAGACTATTTTCATTATGAGACTGACACTTTATTCAAATTAAGTTGTTTAGTTGTGACTTGCACAATAGTCGTTACAGAACACTAAAGGACCAAATTTCTTATGTTTTAATAGGAAAAAATAAGCAAATTCAGTCCTTTTCAGTTAATATTGGGCATGAGCAGATACTTAAAGCCAAAGTATCAGAATCAGTATCGGAACTGAAAAAGCTGGATCGGTGCATTCCTAATTATTGTTGAAAAGCATCACAACAATTGTTATATTGAAGTTTTTAAAGTCACATCTACATTTTGTCACATCCAGAAGCTGCAAATAGCTGGACATATTTATTATAATACAGTATAATCTTATAAAGCACACTAAAACCAGGCTCCATCTGGATTTATTGATTATAAATAAATTCTATTTTTATTCAGGCATCTGTCAGCACTTTGCAGTCACCACACGATCAAAGAGAAGCCGATCTACAAAAGGT